>CM070727.1:36070316-36551055 GCA_036346275.1 Otatea glauca | reverse complement strand
GAGGCCGCCACTTATTCTCGCCGAGTCGCTACAAACGCCGTTCGGGTAGTCGTCTTCCTCCGCTCCGGTGCAAGCCCCGTCGTGTCTCGGAGCTTGGCGTAGCCGTTGGATCTTCGCCGAACCGTCCGGATCAAGCCACGTCGCTTCTTGGCAGTTGTTACGCTCGGGTATATTTCTAACCATTAGATTCGAATAGGCGTTGGGATTGAGGCGGCGTGTGCGAGTGTGTCACCGTTGGATCGTCTCGCGGATGTGCGACGCGTGTCGGTCGCGGTACCAAGCATCGTCGGCGCCGGTGCACCTTGGACGGCGTGTGCCGTGGACTTGGTCCATAGACCGAGCGACGTGGCGCAATTTGATTGGCCCACGTATCGCGATGACGTCATGCCGATATCGGTAGATCCACAAGACGATATCTCGAGTCCACGGTGGACGGCGTGTTTCGTGGACTAAGTCCATGCGCCGAGGCCACGTGTCCGTCTCTCGATTGGTCCACGTGTCGCTTGCGCATTGTCGGTAATTTCGATAGAAAAATAATTCGGAAAATCGGTTTTCTAATTTCGTATTTTGAGATTTATTCAAACTTCAAAAGGCTATATCTTTTGCATTTTAACTCGGATTTGAGTGATTCAAATTTATAAAAAAATTTAAAATCAAGGTCTATTTATTGGTGAATTTTATTTTATTTTTGGAGTTTGTTTGCTCTCAGTTTGGTGTTTATTTGCTATTTTGGCATCATTTCGCGTAGACGTTGAACTGCTCGGTGATCCGGAGGAAGATTCGTCGCTCCAAGACCCAAGCTCAGATCAAGACTAGCACCTACTCCAAGGCAAGTTGTGCTTTGATCATGTTGCACCTAATTTTCACCAAAATTGCTATTTTATCTCTTAAACTTTATGCATGATATTTTATATGTATAAATGATTTCAATTAATCTGGGAATTAGATAATATGCCTATTTGAATTAAATCATACCTTGTCAATTTTATGCCATGATCTATTTGTCACCCTAGGATGTGGAATTATAGTTGGTTAATATTGATAATCAACTTTGGGCTAGTTAGACCGTCATAGATTGCTTAGCCATGCCACGTCATCACATGTGTCCGAATGTTGATACTTAATCTTGACTAATGGAATATGGAACAATGTTTATGAATTGGTGTGTCATGTGTCGTCACACAGTGATATCAAGTTGTCGTGACGAGGAGGTCACACATCTAGATTGAAATGTTGATGGCATGTGGTGCTTGGTAATCAACTGGGGTGGTAATGATTTTAGATTGGGGCAAGTGACAAGGGCAGTGTGCCAAGGTGGGCAGGTTGGCAGGGTATGTGCAAGTCTTGCCTTAATCACCTTAAGGACTTAACCTTGCAAGCCTTTGACTGAGTCCTTCTTGCAACCACATGCTCGAATGGGACAGCCTAGCTGAATAATTGGTGAAACCTAGATTTGATCGTCGTGGTGAATAGTGAGTCCCGGTTACGGTTTAACTCACATGGCGCAAGAGGGGGCCTGTTGTGGTGGTTTAACCCTTGATGTTGAAACCTTAGCGGCGATCGGGTCTAGGTGTAGCATTGTAAAGGCTTTGTTACGATCACTCGCCTTGGTGGTGTTTGGTTGTATCGTGTGGGTAAAGCGCATAACCTCTGCGAGTGTACAATCTATTCGAATAGCCGTGCTCACGGTATTGGGCAATGCTCAGGAATTACAGTTAAGGGTTAGACTTTTGTTAAACAAAAACCTATTGGGATGGCAAGGTGCCATGGAAGGTGGAAATTGATTTAGGATTAGGAACTTGGTGTATTTCAGAAATACCGAATTTATTAATTACTGTATTTGTTTTACTGCTTTCCAATCTATTTATTATATTCTTGTTAAATGCTGCTTTATTGCAAAATAGCCATATTAGCCATTCCTTTGGATTAAGCCAAGCATATAGAATATTAGACTTGCATTGCTGTGCACAACTTGTTGAGTGCTTTATGTACTCACCCCAACAACAACAACTTGTAAGAGGAAGAATCTCGCCCTTCGTGGAGGAGGATTATATGGATCACGAATGCTTAGGGTCCGAGCCTCATCGGTTACTGCGGTGAATCGAGAGTGCTACGCTTTTTTTTTCCGCTGCTGCTTATTTACTATTTCTTTTATAAGCCCTGTGTGGCAATAATCATGTAAGACAACAGTTACTATTAATTATTAAAGTTATGCTATATTCCGCTGTGTATGACTATGATAGCATCTATGTTGAGCCTGTGTGCACTAGCGTGATCCTGGACTAGTGCGGTATACACAGAGGGTCCGGATTTGCAAATTCGGGTCCCGACAGAGGTGGTATCAGAGCTATACTGACTATAGGTCTTGGCCCTAGGTAGTTGGTATCTCTTAGGAGTGTCCAAAATTATTTTCTAAAAGAAAAAGGTGAAATTGACTAATAAGAAACTCTTGGCTTATCTCATCCTTCTGCTCCCATCCTTGCTAAATTACCTTATTTTCGTTGTCGTTTCGAGTGGAGATCTTATTCAAAATTTTGTTTTGAATAGATGCCGATCTTCCAGTCTTTCGAGTCGAGGCAGGGTGGCTACGCCATGGAGCTGTGGAGAGTTCTTCAAGTGATTGGAGGCTTTGATCGTCCGCTCTACCGAGGAAGCAAGCTGGGCGTCAACGGTGTGCATCGGGATTCTTCGCAAGATGATCATCTTCGCTCGAGTGCGGCGAGACCACTGGACCGATCCACATCACCGCCCGGAGGTTCACTTACGAGGCTGGAGTTCAGGAGGCTGCTAGACTTGCTCTACGACGGATCTGCCACGACTACGCCTACGAGCTTCGCGACACCGTGTTTCGACTTCACCCGACAGTGCGAGCGTGCCAGCGTCAACGGATCGTGGAGGGGGTGTGCTCTGCGATACACCTTGCCGAGTTCGCCACCGCCCGTGAGGATCACGAGGGACACTCTGCGCAGAGCCGGGAGGCAGCGTGTGAGGCGCTGAGAGTGGCGGAGCGAGAGCTTCAAAAGACCCGGAAGAGCGTGAGTGGGAGCCTGAGGAGCCAGCAGAGGGTCACCAGGATAGGTTCGCACCCATGCCAGCCCACCCACCGGTGTATGCACGGATCGGGTCTCACCGTGGTGGTTGGATGAGTGAGAGTCGGTCTTAGAGTTGTGTTGAGACTCGAGTGTTGAGTCGCGTCTTTAAGTTAGCCTTTACCTTTTAGTAGACGTTAAGGTTGCATGTTTAGTTTGGTTCTTAATTGTTTGCTGAGTGTGCAGTATGTGTTGCAAAGCCCTTAGGCATTGTAAGCAACCATACCAAGTATTAATAAAGATTATTTAAGTTGGGTTTAACCTGTTTCCCCACCTTAGAAATTCTTGCATCTTATCTATGCTACATCTACCTTTCCTAACCCAAGAAGCAATCAAGCAGATGGTGAACACCCGCAGCAACAACGGAGCTTCAGGAAGTGGTCTGCGCCGAGGCAAAAATCCCAATGAAGGAGCACCACCGCATCAGGCACCGCCAGTGGATATGCAGAACTTGGGAGCTTTTCTCGCTGCAGCTTGAGACTCGCTTGATGCGCATAATGATGCTGGTGAGATGACCAATATGGCTGCAGTCAACAACCCCGCTACTCAGATTAATAACGGCGGACCTCGTCCTTATTCCAAATTGTCAGACTTTATGAGGACCCGACCGCCAACATTCTCGGGCAACGTCAACCCCTTGGAAGCAGATGATTGGCTGAGAACCATTGAGAGGAAGTTGTACATCACGCAATGTGAAGGGCATGAGAAGGTTCTTTATGCATCCCATCAGCTTGAGGGAACAGCTGCAGAATAGTGGGAGAACTACTGTGCTACTGTAACATCCCAAAAATTTGGCTTAACTAAGTTTTTATTGCTTAAATGTGCATTTGAGATGTTCTGGAATTTATTTGGATTTCTCTGGATTTATTTGAATTAGTTTTAAATCAAGTTTATTGCCTTTTATTCAAATCTATTTAAATCTGTGCAAAGTCAAAATAAAGTTTTGACAAAAATATTTTATTTGAGTCCAGAATGTCTCAAAGTATTTTTGAGATTTTTCTTGGATTTTTCCCAATAGTTTTATTGCTTAAAATAAATAAAATGAATTTCTGGAATTATTTTAAATGAAAAATCTGTTAAAAGCGTTGTGAGCAATGTTGGGCCAAGCCCAACATCGTGCGTGTTCGACCCGCTACCGATGCGCCCAATCCGGCCCGTGAGCGCGCTGGGCGAAACCCTAGATCGGTGACCGTTCAGGCGCGATCCAACGGTCCAGTGAAGGCGCGTGTGCGCCACGTTTCGACCGTCGGATCGGGACACGCAGACGGTGAAACGTCGTCGTCCTCGGCTCGGACTCGAGTCCGCCCGTTCGCCGCCGAACTTCTTTCGCCGTGTAGAGCTTGGACGTCCGGTTATAAATAAGGAGGTAGCACCGAGGTTCGCAGTCGAGCGCCGCGTCTTTTGGTTGGAGCGTTTCCGCGGGAGCAGCCCTAGAACGCATCTACGAGCTCGTCGGAGTTAGCCGAAGTCCTCGCCGCGTTTTTCCGCTTGAAGCTCGCCGTCCGGGAAGTCTCCGCCGTCGCCAAGGTCGCCAGCGTGTTCGCCGTGACGAGGCGCGTCCGTGAGAAGCAGAAGCATCGCCGGAGACCCTTCCTTCTGCCGTCGCGGTGGTCTTCGTCTCCAAGTCCGGCGAAGAAGCGCCGCCGTGCCGCCATCGCTAGGCTCGAAAGGTAACGACCGTCGGATCTTCAGCGAAGGGCTAGGATCGTGCCACGTAGGGTTAAGATCGGTAGCCGTTAGATGCGATCTGTGCGGTGGAATTCCGCCGCGCGTGTGGACCAATCGCAGGCGGACGCGTGTCGGGCTCACGGTACCGAGGTGCCATGGATCGAGTCCACCGTAGTCTGCGTTGCGCCGTGGACCCGATCCATGGACCGGGACGCGTGGCGGCGTCGATTGGTGGCGCGTGGTCGACCTTGCGTGACGTCATGCTTACGTCATAAGTCGGTTTTTGAATTAAAAATAAATCTGTTAATTCGTAATTTCCGATTTTCTGATTTTAGCAATTTCAATATTTATTTCAAACTTCAAAAGGCTATATCTTTTGCAATTTAACTTGATTTGAGTGATTCAAATTTCTAAAAATTTGTAAAATTGAGATCTATTTAATGGTGAATTTTATTTTATTTTTGGAGTTCAATTGCTCTCTGTTTTGGCATTTATTTGCTTTTCTCCTTGGTACGCGTAGCCGTTGAATTGTGCGACGCTTCGGAGGAAGATTCAACAACTCAAGAGCAAGTTCGAGAACCAGATCAGACCTATTCCAAGGCAAGTTGTGCTTTGATCATGTTGAACCCATGTTTATAAAATTGCTATGTTTGTTTTACCCTATTGCATATATTTCAAATATACAATTGTTTTAAATTAGATTGGGATTAGCTAATATACCAGATTGATCTATACCCTACCTTGTCATTGTATGCCATGATCCATTGTCACCCTAGATTGGTTAAATATAGTTGGTAATAATTATAATCAACATTGGAGGATTAGTTCGTATTAGTTGCTTAGCCATGCCACGTCGTCACATGTGTCAGAATCATTGATAATTAATCTTGATTAATGAAATATGGAACAATATTATGAACTTGTGTGTCATGTGGGATCACACGATGAGATTGAGTTGTTGTGGCGAGTCATGTCATAGCGATGTTGAATTGTTGATGGCACGTGGTGCTTGGTAATCAATGGGTGATAATAATTTAGATTGGGGCAAGTGACAAGGCTTAGTATGCCAAGGTGGGCCCAATGGGCAGAGGGTATGTGGATGTCTTGCCCTGATCACTCTAAGGACTTAACCTTGCAAGCCTTTGACCTGAGTCAATCATGCAACCATATGTCTCGTATGGGCCAGCCTAGCTGATTAATTTGCAATGTCTTAACTTTGGTACTATCTTGGTGGTGTGAGTTCCCGAGTTATGGTGTAATTCACATGGCGCAAGAGGGGGCCCTGGTTGTGGTTTTCGGACCCACGTTGTTGAAACCTTAGCGGGTAGTCTTGGATTAAGCCGAGCATTGTAAAGGCTTTGTAATGATCTCTTCGCCGACACACCAAAGGAAGTGTGTTAATTGCATGGCACCAAAAGACGATCATGTCGTGTGGGTAAAGTGCATAACCTCTGCAGAGTGTGAAACTATTCGGATAGCCGTGCTCGCATGTATTGAGCAATGCTCGGAATTCTGATTAAGGGTTAGCTTAATTAAATGGACAACTTGGTTGGGATGGCGGAATGCCATATGGAAGATGGAATTTGACTTAGGATTGGAAACTTGGTTTACTTGAGAAAAGCTGAATCTATCATTATTGTTATTGGTTTTACCGTCTTTACAATCTATTTATTGTATTTGTTCGTAAATGCTGCTTTGTTGCAAAATAGCCATGATAGCCTATCCTTTGGAATAAGCCTTGCATATAGATACATAGAATTGCATTCTGTGTACAACTTGTTGAGTGCTTTAAGTACTCACCCTTGCCAACAATAACCTCACCTGTTGAAGAGTCTACATCAATGCTGGAGGAAAGATTCCAGGAGGAGACGAATGTTTAGGGCGCAAGCCTTGTCAGTTGCTTGTGGTATACTGAGGGGTTGTCTACGTTTTCATTCCGCTGCAGTTTAAAATACTATTCAGCCTTGCGAGGTATAGTCATGTAAGAGGACCATAAGGTCATTCAACTAGTAGTATGTATCATATGATGTCTTTCATAATATTTCCGCTATGTATGATTGTGATATTTACTGATGTTGAGCCTGTGTGCACTAGCGTGATCCTGGACTAGTGCAGTATACACAGAGGGTCCGGATTTGCATATTTGGGTCCGACAAAAGTGGTATCAGAGCCATACTGACTGTAGGCCTTGACCCTAGATAGTCTGGTCGTCTCTATAGGAAGTTCAAAATTAGTTTCTAAAAGAAAAGAATTAACTTGGAAGAATAATATGTTCTTGACTTATCTTATTCTTCTATTCCTTTCCTCGTCAAAATTTCTCCCTTTTCCCCTGCTGAATTTCTTTCTCTCTCCCTTGCTGGATCGAGTTAAAATCCTTATCTGAGTTGTCTTAGTAGTTGACGTGCCACATCACAGAAGAAAGCATCAAATGTTCGCTGCCAACCCTGAAGATCAAGAAGGAGGGAATCATCGAGCTCAAGGAAGGAGTAGATCGGTGAAGTGTTCCGGAAGTTAGATGACCTATGCTTCGAATAGCCAGTTGAGACTCATGTGTGGGAGTCGCGTCTGCTTAAGATAGAAGTGTTACCCTTGTAGGCGGTAGTTTTGTGTGTATAGGTTGAATTAGTTCTTCCTTGATTCCGAGTGTGCAGTATGTGTTGCAGAGCTTTTAGGCTTATATAAGCAACCATACCAAGTTATTATCTTGTTTGCTTAAGTTATTGGGTTAAACCTATCTCCCTACTTTAGGATTCACGCTTCTTACCTATGCTATTTCCTCTTCCCTATTCCAAGTGAAGCAATCAAGCGGAGGGTTGATTAAATGGAAACAACATAATCGATGGCGGTGAAAATCAATCCAAGGAGAATCTCAATAGTGGATTAGTTCTTCAACCGTCGAAGACAGATGGATATGCAGAGTTTGAGAGAATTCTTGACCGCTCGGACTCGCTTGATGCATGCAATGATGAAGCGGATGCGAATATGACTAACCAAGCCAATGTCAACGAAGTGTTCCAAGTCGCTACCAATGATTTGTCCCTACTCAAGGTTATCGAATTCATAAGGACTCGTCGCCGGTGTTTTCGTGAAATGTATTACCATCGGAAGCGGATGATTGGCTCAAGACCATTGAGAGGAAGTCGCTCATTGCTCGGTGTGAAGGCGATGAGAAAGTCCTGTATGCTTCTTATCGATTCTGAGGAATCATTCTTTGAATGGTGGAAGAAATATTGTCTTTGTTCATGAAGCCCCGCGAATATCACTTGGAATGAATTTGTTGTTGCTTTTGTAATCTCTTTGCCCCACCGAGACAAGATGGTCACGGTAAATACGGAGCGAGAATACTATCCACGCACCTTGTTCAACATTTAAGCGTTGCTCTCTAAAGTCTTCATCAACCAAACAAGTCGAGGATCGTGCATGCATTCGTTGTGGAGAGATAGGACATACCGACGAGCATGCGATTAATTGCTCCACCTGTGAAGGAAGTCATTCTCTCGGGAGAATGTCCTATGAGTGACATCACATGTTACCTTTGTGAAGGCCGAGATCATGGTCCACTCAATGTCCTCTGGATCCAATAGTTCCGCTGTAATTCAAAGATCGTGAAAGAATCTTGAGCCGTAGTTGCTCAAGAGTCGTCAAGAAGAGGCGAACGTCGGTTGCAAAGAGATGCCGCTCGAAGAGCTAAGGACACAATACCTTAATCTGTTGGCCCTCATCAAGAAAGAAGTAATTGGCGATCACCAACAAAGATGTTTCTGTGTGATGAAGAAGGCCATTGGTCTAGAAAATGCCCTACTGAAGCAACCAGTCATGACGCCACAAGAAGACAATAATGTGCATGTAGTCTGCACCCAAAGAAGGCACAACAATAAAACGTTTGTGCTACTCTTGTCATGAGGAAGGCCATTTTGTTAAGAAATGCCCGCGAAAGAATCTAGAGTCTCCTCTGACGCGGTCCTTCCGAAGTTACCTTAGTCAAGTTCATAACGCCAAACGAGAGCAATAAGGTTGCAAGAGAGGTTTGTGCAAAGAATCAATTGAAGAAGAGGCGTGCGAATAAAGACACCGCTCAGTCGATGAATGCTCAGGGAAGAGAGGTGGCCCTAAGCTTTGCTATACCTTAACAAGCCGGGCACCTTGCCAATAATTGCCCTCGTAAGAAAGTAAACACGCCGATTCAAGTCAATCTCGCCTGTTCCAATCAAAACTTCAACGCCAATGCCAATCGAGGAAATTTAGAGCGATGATTTTAGCCTATGCAAGTGTCATACCCTCGTTTGTAAAAGAAAGGTGACTAGAGATGAATTCCATGTAAAGATTTTCGTGCATAAATAAATAAAGTAAAGATGGTTGAGAGGTTGATATGTGAAGTGTTGGAATAAAAGTATTAATGATAAAGGATGTTTTGAGTATTCACCTATGTTGATCGATTCGATGGTGGTTGTAAAGATTGTCACCGAGGAATTATCATGGTCAGAAAGTACACTATTGCCTGATCTAACCTAGAATGTGATGGAGTTAAGTTTCTAGCGAGCGATATTGGATATCAGACTCGAGATGCTACTCCTGAAATGAATTGGTCGTCCGGACATAAGGTCATCCCGAGTTTGGTCAAAGAATTGTGTCACCAAAAGCCACAAAGCGGAAAATGGAATTTCAAACGACTACGGTTCGTGTCGGTCGTGAAGGTTAATAGCATGGAAGTTGACACTTTGTTGAGGTGCGGTTGCTAGAGAGTATCAAGATGTGTTTTCTAAAGAATCCCACCAGATCGAGAGATCAAGTTTGTTATTGAGTTAGTACTTGGTACAGCACCAAAAGTAAAGAGACCTCGTCGAATGCCTATTGATGAGCTAGTTGAGATGAAGAAGCAGATTGAAGAGTTGTTAGAAAAATGTTTCGCTTGAGCCAATTTGTCACCATAGGGAGCACCTGTTTAAAAATGGGAGCTCAGGAATGTGTATCGACTGTCGAGAGTTTGATGAGGTGATGATCAAAAGGGTAAGTATCCGCTGCCCAGGATCGTAATTTGTTTGATCAGTCAAAAAGGGACTGGAGTGTTCTCAAGGATAGATCTTCGATCGAGTTATCATCAGTTAAGAATTCATGCAGAGAATGTTCTTACACCAGAGTTTTATACGCAGTATGGACAGTAAGAGTTTACTGATTGTATCGCTAGAATGATCAATGCCATTACGTAATTTATAGGACATGACGAATAGAGTTCCATGGGAAATTGGTCAAGTTGTTATGGTGTATAGGTGGGATGTTTTGTTTACTTCAAGTCAAAAGGAAAGTATGCGAACAAGTTGGGATTAGTTTTGGAAAGGTTGCTAGACCAATGGTTGTATGCTAAGTTTAGCAAATGTGACTTTTGGAAGGAGAAAGTTGAATTTCTTGTCATGAGATGACTGCTAAAGGAGTTATCGTGGATCCAACCAAAAGCGATGTTACATGGGAGCAGCGAGACCGCTTAGGCAATTAGGAGAAGAAGTTTGCATGGACGCCGCGATTGCAAAAAGTGTTTTTGTGATTGAGGAAGCGTTTGACGACAGCCCCGTATTAGTGTTGCCAGATGTGCAGAATGGATTTGCTATTTATTGCGATGCTTCAAAGCAAGGCTTGGGATGCGTGTTAATGCAAGAAGGCAAAGTCGTTGCTTATGCGTCGAGACATAAGACCGCATGAAGTGAATTATCCAACGCATGATTTGGAGTTAGTGCCGTAGTGCATGCTTTGAAGATATGGCGTCATTATCTCATAGGAAATAGATGTGAGATATATCTGCACCATAAGAGCACGAAATACATATTCACTCAAGCGGATCGAATATGAGACAGCAAAGGTGGCTAGAGCTAATTAAGGATTATAATGTGGGAATTCCTTATCATCCCAGATAAGCCAATGTGGTAGCAGATACTCTGAGTCGGAAGAGCCATAGCGCAAATACGCTGTCAATGGAGGATCAACCGAACTATGCAAGGAATTTGAAACTAAGGATGGAAGTCGTTTCGCAAGGAATGGTAGTCAGATGGAAGTGAGGCCAACAACGGAGGATCAGTTAGTGAAGGCCGAAAGATGGCGATAAAATTTCTAAGATCAAGGCTAAAAGGAAGAAGGCCTAGCCGCAGATTTCCTCTGGATGAGCAAGGAACCATGTTTTTCAAAGGCGAATTTGCGTCTTCGGATAAAAAGGAATCAAACAATTGATTCTGGAGGAAGCTCACGATTCTAAGTACTCGATTCATCCAGGAAGTGCCAAGATGTACCAGGATTTGAAAGAGAGATTTTGGTGGCCTAACATGAAGCGTGAAGTAGCTGAGCATGTTGCTTTATGCGACGTATGTCAGAGAGTAAAAGCCATGCATCAAAGACCCGCTGGTTTATTGCAGCCGTTGGAAAATTTCGGAATGGAAGTGGGAGGAAATCGGAATGGACTTTATCACCGGTTTACCTAAGACTCAGAGAGGTTATGATTCCATTTGGGTTATTGTGGATCGTCTAACCAAGGTCGCCCATGTTATTCCAGTGAAGACCACTTACTCCGGAGATCGTTTAGCGGAGTTGTACATGTCAAGGATTGTATGGTTGCATGGAGTGCCCAAGAGGATTGTGTCGGACAGAGGTGCCCAATTCACCTCAAGATTTTGGAACAAGTTGCATGAAGCAATGGGGACTCGTCTGAATTTCAGTACAGCATATCACCTGCAGACAGATGGTCAGACTGAAAGAGTAAATCAGATTTTAGAGGATATGTTGAGAGCTTGTGCTCTAGCTTATGCTACGTCGTGGGATAAAGGTTTGCCATACGCAGAGTTCAGTTACAACAATAGCTATCAAGCTAGCCTGCAGATGTCACCATTTGAGGCGTTGTATGGACGTGCTTGTCGTACACCGTTAAATTGGAATGAAACAGAGAGCGTTTGGTTTTGGGCGGATATTCTCGAGGAAGCCGAAAGTCAAGTCGCAATGATCAGAGAAAGGTTGAAGATAGCACAGTCAAGATAGAAGAGTTACGCAGATAACCGTCGTCGAGATTTGAGTTTTGAACCAGAAGATCATGTGTACCTCAGGGTTACCCCTCTTAAGGGCGTTAAAAGATTTCATGTTAAAGGGGAGCTTGCACCAAGATATGTTGGCCCGTTCAAGATTCTGAGCCGTCGAGGAGAGGTAGCGATCGATTAGAGTTGCCTCGTCTTTGGCGGAGTACATGATGTGTTCCATGTGTCGCTCAAGAAATGTCTCAGAGTGCCAACAGAGCAAACTCCGTTGGATGCAATAGATTGCAAGAAGATCGACGTACAAAGAGCAACGGATGAATTTTGGATGTTATGGGCGCAAGACCGTAAACAAGTCTATTCGCTTTTGCGAGTTGGTGGAGCAATCATTCAAAGTGAAGCAACTTGGGAGCGAGAAGAAGATTTCAAGTCGAATTCGAACCTATTCTCTAGTTAGCCCCAATCTCGGGTCGAGATTACATTAAGAGGAGGTTTGTAACATCCCAAAAATTTGGCTTAATTAAGTTTTTATTGCTTAAATGTGCATTTGAGATTTTTTGGAGTTTATTTGGATTTCTCTGGATTTATTTGAATTAGTTTTAAATCAAGTTTATTGTCTTTTATTCAAATCTATTTATATCTGTGCAAAGTCAAAATAAAGTTTTGACAAAAATATTTTATTTGAGTCCAGAATGTCTCAAAGTATTTTTGAGATTTTTCTTGGATTTTTCCCAATAGTTTTATTGCTTAAAATAAATAAAATGAATTTCTGGAATTATTTTAAATGAAAAATCTGTTAAAAAGCGTTGTGAACAGTGTTGGGCCAAGCCCAACACTGTGCGTGTTCGGCCCGCGCCGATGCGGCCCAATCCAGCCCGTGAGCCGCGCGGGGCGAAACCCTAGATCGGTGACCGTTCGTGCGCGATCCAACGGTCCAGCGAAGGCCGCGTGTGCACTCACGTTTCGACCATCGGATCAGGACACGCGTACGGCTGAAACGTCGTCGTCCTCGGCTCGGACTCGGAGTCCGCCGCCGTTACACCGCCGAACTTCTTTCGCCGTGTAGAGCTCGGACGTCGAAGCTATAAATAAGGGGGGTAGCACCCCGAGGTTCGCAGTCGAGCGCTGCGTCGTTTGGTTGGAGCGTTTCCGCGGGAGCAGCCCTAGAACGCATCTACGAGCTCGTCGGAGTTAGCCGAAGTCCTCGCCGCGTTTTTCCGCTTGAAGCTCGCCGTCCGGGAAGTCTCCGCCGTCGCCAAGGTCGCCAGCGTGTTCGCCGTGACGAGGCGCGTCCGTGAGAAGCAGAAGCATCGCCGGAGACCCTTCCTTCTGCCGTCGCGGTGGTCTTCGTCTCCAAGTCCGGCGAAGAAGCGCCGCCGTGCCGCCATCGCTAGGCTCGAAAGGTAACGACCGTCGGATCTTCAGCGAAGGGCTAGGATCGTGCCACGTAGGGTTAAGATCGGTAGCCGTTAGATGCGATCTGTGCGGTGGAATTCCGCCGCGCGTGTGGACCAATCGCAGGCGGACGTGTGTCGGGCTCACCAGCCGAGGTGCCATGGACCGAGTCCACCGTAGTCCTGCGTTGCGCCGTGGACCCAGTCCATGGACCGGGACACGTGGCGTCGATTGGTTGGCGGGCGACAGGGCTGCCGCCAGCGTGACGTCATGCTTACGTCATAAGTCGGTTTTCGAATTAAAAATAAATCTGTTAATTCGTAATTTCCGATTTTCTGATTTTTGCAATTTCAATATTTATTTCAAACTTCAAAAGGCTATATCTTTTGCAATTTAACTCGGATTTGAGTGATTCAAATTTCTAAAAATTTGTAAAATTGAGATCTATTTAATGGTGAATTTTATTTTATTTTTGGAGTTCAATTGCTCTCTGTTTTGGCATTTATTTGCTTTTCTCCTTCGGTACGCGTAGACGTTGAATTGTGCGACGCTTCGGAGGAAGATTCAACAACTCAAGAGCAAGTTCCAGAACCAGATCAGGACCTATTCCAAGGCAAGTTGTGCTTTGATCATGTTGAACCCATGTTTATAAAATTGCTATGTTTGCTTTACCCTATTGCATATATTTCAAATATACAATTGTTTTAAATTAGATTGGGATTAGCTAATATACCAGATTGATCTATACCCTACCTTGTCATTGTATGCCATGATCCATTGTCACCCTAGATTGGTTAAATATAGTGGGTAATAATTATAATCAACATTGGAGGATTAGTTCGTTTTAGTTGCTTAGCCATGCCACGTCGTCACATGTGTCAGAATCATTGATAATTAATCTTGATTAATGAAATATGGAACAATATTATGAACTTGTGTGTCATGTGGGATCACACGATGAGATTGAGTTGTTGTGGCGAGTCATGTCACGCAACGATGTTGAATTGTTGATGGCACGTGGTGCATGGTAATCAAGCGGGTGATAATAATTTAGATTGGGGCAAGTGACAAGGCGAGTATGCCAAGGTGGGCCCAATGGGCAGAGGGTATGTGGATGTCTTGCCCTGATCACTCTAAGGACTTAACCTTGCAAGCCTTTGACCTGAGTCAATCATGCAACCATATGTCTGGTATGGGCCAGCCTAGCCGATTAATTTGCAATGTCTTAACTTTGGTACTATCTTGGTGGTGTGAGTTCCCGAGTTATGGTGTAATTCACATGGCGCAAGAGGGGGCCCTGGTTGTGGTTTCAGACCCACGGTGTTGAAACCTTAGCGGGTAATCTTGGATTAAGCCGAGCATTGTAAAGGCTTTGTCATGATCTCTTCGCACGACACACCAAAGGAAGTGTGTTAATTGCATGGCACCAAAAGACGATCATGTCGTGTGGGTAAAGTGCATAACCTCTGCAGAGTGTGAAACTATTCGGATAGCCGTGCTCGCGGTATTGAGCAATGCTCGGGAATTACAGTTAAGGGTTAGCTTAATTAATTGGACAACATGGATGGGATGGCGGAATGCCATATGGAAGATGGAATTTGACTTAGGATTGGAAACTTGGTTTAATTGAGAAAAGCTGAATCTATCATTATTGTTATTGGTTTTACCGTCTTTACAATCTATTTATTGTATTTGTTCAGTAAATCTTTGCTTTGTTGCAAAATAGCCATGATAGCCTATCCTTTGGAATAAGCCTTGCATATAGATACATAGAATTGCATTCTGTGTACAACTTGTTGAGTGCTTTAAGTACTCACCCTTGCCAACAATAACCTCACCTGTTGAAGAGTCTACATCAATGCTGGAGGAAAGATTCCAGGAGGAGACGAATGTTTAGGGCGCAAGCCTTGTCAGTTGCTTGTGGTATACTGAGGGGTTGTCTACGTTTTCATTCCGCTGCAGTTTAAAATACTATTTAGCCTTGCGAGGTGTAGTCATGTAAGAGGACCATAAGGTCATTCAACTAGTAGTATGTATCATATGATGTCTTTCATAATATTTTCGCTATGTATGATTGTGATATTTACTGATGTTGAGCCTGTGTGCACTAGCGTGATCCTGGACTAGTGCAGTATACACAGAGGGTCCGGATTTGCATATTCGGGTCCGACAGCTACTCACGAGGCACCCATGGAAATCACGTGGGAAGAATTCGCAGCGGCCTTTCGCCAATACCACGTACCAGAAGGAATGATGGACCTGAAAAAGGAAGAATTCAGGGCGCTTAAGCAAGGAGGCCAACCGGTGGCTGATTACTTGAACAAATTCACGTAGTTAGCTCGCTATGCTCCTGAATATGTGGCGACGGACAAGGCTAGGCAGTCCCGATTCATGAAGGGATTAAACTCAGGACTGCAAGTGGGGCTGATTACCCACACTTTTCCAGATTTTCAAGAATTAGTAAACAAGGCTTTGATTCTGGAGGATAAGCACAGGGAGCTTGGGGAAAATCGCAAGCGCTTGATGACTAACCCAGGTGGACGCCCTAACCACCTGCGAATGAGGATGACCCCGCAAGAGTTTGCTAAGTTCCAACCGCAAGCTGTTAACAAACCAGCAACACCTGCACGGCGACCACCAGGACAGAGTTATCAGACACCGGCCCAAGGTAACAATGCTCAAGAAGGAGGTGATCACCGCCGAGAAGGTGCTACGATTGCAATGGTGGGGCATTATGCCAACAGATGTCCCCAGAAAGGAGGTATCACGCCGATGCGCTTCAACCTTGGGACGACACGCTAAAGCGCCGATGACGGAGCAAATCGAGGAGCTGGGACAGGCGAGAGCAACGCCTCAAGCTACTATTCGAGGCGAGTCAACCACATCACCGCCGATGGAGCCTGTGAAGCATCGGGCGTCGATTGGGTAAGTTTTTGTAAACTCAAGTACTGCAATGATGATTATTTGATTCAGGAGCTTCGCATTCATTTGTCTCTCGAGCTTTTGCATCTGAAAATGGTTTGAGCATGAAAAATCTTAAGTGTGTGATGCTAGTCCAAGCCCCAGGATCTGAGTTAAGATCTAACCTTGGATGTTTGGGGGTAAAACTAAAAATTAATGGGGTAGAGTTCCTAGTGAACTTGATTATTCTAGATGCCCAAGTTTTAGATGTTATCCTCGGTATGGATTGGTTAACCAAGCATAAGACAATATTGGATTGCGGTCAAAGGATTGTATCCATTGAGAGCCCTAGAGGAGAAAAGGTGGAATTCCGAGCGACATCAGTTCGTAAGGGTCAATTAATTGTTAATAGCGTGAAAGCCGTCATAGAGGACGTGCGGTGGTCGGGAATATCGGATGTATTTCGGAGGATCAGCAGGAATGCCGCCGGACCGTGACATCGAGTTTGTCATTGAGTTAGTACAGTAAAGCACCAATAGCAAAAAGACCTTATCGGATGCCTACCGATGAGTTGGTGGAAATGAAGAAGCAGATCGACGAGTTATTAGAGAAGGGTTTTATAAGACCAAGTTCATCGCCATGGGGAGCGCCAGTTTTGTTTGTCAGGAAAAAAGATGGAAGCCTTAGAATGTGTATTGATTACCGTGCACTTAATGAAGTGACAATTAAGAATAAGTATCCGTTGCCAAGGATTGATGATCTGTTCAACCAGTTGAGAGGAGCTGGAGTTTTCTCCAAGATAGACCTTCGTTCCGGATATCATCAACTAAAGATTCGGGCGGAAGATGTTCCAAAGATCGCATTTTCTTCAAGATACAGACATTATGAGTTCACGGTCATGTCTTTTGGATTGACCAATGCGCCAGCATATTTCATGAACTTGATGAATAAGATTTTCATGGAATACTTGGACAGGTTTGTTGTTGTGTTCATAGATGATATTTCGGTATATTCAAAGACCGAAGCAGAGCATGCAAGTCATCTGAGGCTAGTGTTGGAAAAGCTGCGTGCGCAGCAATTTGTATGCTAAATTGAGAAATCGACTTTTGAAGGAAAAGGTGGAATTTCTCGGTCATGTTATGATTGCAGAAGGAGTTCTGCCGTCGACCCAAGCAAAGTGGAGGCAGTGTTGCATTGGGAACAACCAAAGTCTGTCACTCAAGTCCGAAGTTTTCTGGGAATGGCAGGATATTATCGCCGATTCATAGAAGGATTTTTGACGATTGCGAGACCTCTTACGCAGCTTGTTGAAAAAGAAAAGAAATTTTCATGGGCCTTGATTGTGATAAGGGTTTTGAGGAATTAAAAAGCGTTTGACAACAGCCCAGTGTTGGTTTTGCCTAATGTTCTGAACAACTTCGATATATATTGTGATGCGTCAAGACAGGGTCTTGGATGCGTATTGATGCAAGAGGGTAAAGTGGTCGCATATGCGTCAAGGCGATTAAGACCGCATGAAGGGAATTATCCTACGCATGACTTGGAATTGGTGCGTGGTGCATGCCTTGAAATTGTGGCGTCATTATCTCATGGGAAATAGATGTGAGATATATACGGACCACAAGAGTTTGAAATATATCTTCACCCAATGATCTTAACATGAGGCAAAGGAGAAGGTTGGGCGATCAAGGATTATAATATGGGAATCCACTACCATCCAGGAAAGGCTAATGTAGTGGCTGATGCCTTGAGTCGTAAAAACCATGTTGCAAACAAGATGGTACAGGAAGATCAATCGGAGTTGTGTAAGGAGTTTCAGAAGTTAAAATTGGTAATGGTTCGGAAGGATTTATAGCTGCTTTGGAAGTAAGGCCGACGCTTGAAGATCAGATTTGGGAAGGGCAAAAGGATGATGAGAAAATCAACCGAATCAAAGCTAAAAAGGATGAAGGATTAGCGGCAGATTTTACTATGGATGGCCGGGGTACCATGTGGTTCAAGGGTCGTATTTGTGTGCCAAACAGACCAGAGCTTAAGCAGTTGATTTTAGAAGAGGCTCACAATTCCAAGTATTCAATCCATCCAGAAGCGCCAAGATGTACGGGACTTAAGGAAAGGTTTTGGTGGCCGAATATGAAGCGTGAAGTCGCTGAGCATGTTGCCTTATGTGATATATGCCAGAGAGTTAAGGCAATACACCAGAGACCTGCAGGATTACTACAACCGTTAAAAGTTCCAGAATGGAAATGGGAAGAAATCGGTATGGATTTCATCACCGGGTTGCCAAGAACCCAAAGTGGGTATAATTCTATATGGGTTATCGTGGATCGACTGACCAAAGTTGCTCACTTCATTCCAGTCAAGACAACTTACTCAGGAGACCGGTTAGCAGAACTATACATAGCCAGAATTGTGTGTTTGCATGGGGTACCTAAGAAAATAGTGTCAGACAGAGGTACCCAGTTCACCTCGAGATTTTGGGATAAATTGCATGAAGCCATGGGAGCGCGTTTGAACTTCAAAGACGGCATATCACCCCATGATGATGGTCAAACAGAAAGAGTAAATCAGATTTTGGAAGATATGTTAAGAGCTTGCGCATTAGCCTATACTACATCATGGGATAAATGCTTACCGTATGCAGAGTTCAGCTATAGCAACAGTTACCAGGCTAGTTTGCAGATGTCGTGTCGGGACCCGAATCTGCAAATCTGGACCCTCTGTGTATTATGTGCCAGTCCAGGATCACGCTAGCACACAGTCATACTGTGGTTGCACATTCTGAGACATTCACAAAGATATAAGAATAAATAGTGCAAACATGTATATAAATCGAGTTATGCGACCTTATGGTCTCCTTACGGATAAGTCAGCCACACAGGGCTTACATTATTCAAAGTAAAGAAATAGCAGCGGAACATAAATAAAAGGGTCGTGGAAGCCTTCATCTTGCCACGAGCAACCAGTGAGCTTGCCCCATAGTTGCTCGCATCCTCGATGTACTCTTCCTCCAATGCTGGTGTAGACTCCTCCACTGATGTTGGGTTTGATAAGCAAGGTGGGGTGAGTACACAAGGCACTCAACAAGTAATGCACAAAATGCGGCGCTATTACTATATGCAAAACTTATTCCAATGGATTGGCTTAAATGGTTCTTTTGCATCAAGCGAGCATTTTGAACTAGTATCTTGTTTAGATTAAGCGAGGTACGTATATAAATAATACTAAACTCAAATGGTTTTTCATTGAAGATTCTCGACACTTGACCTTTAACAGTTCATTTCCAACACTGGCACACAGCCACCCTTCCCACATTTTGTTTATGAAAATCTACCCCTTGACTGTAATCCCCGAGCAATGCTCAATACCGTGAGCACGGCTATTCGAATAGTTTGACACTCTGCAGAGGTTGTACACTTTACCCACAAGATACAGCCGCTCACCACACAGGTGATTGTCCGCAACAAAGCTTTTCAGGAACTTCTACCTTAACAGAGAACCTCTCGGTGTGCCTTCACTATCACTTCCCTCACACAGAGCCGAAGTATAGGACCGGCCAATCACCGTTGGATGGGCACCAAGCCGTAGCACAGGTACGCTCCCCATACAGATACACCCCTGTGTACTGTCACCCCGAGGTATCAGAGGAAAGATATCAGAACCCTAGTCAACTAGGTCTGTCCCATATCAGACATGTGGTTGTACGGGTGACTCAGATCAAAGGCTTGCAAGGTGAAGTCCTTAACTGACCAAGGCAAGACTTCCAACACTCAAAAGTGGCACACAGCCCAATGTGGCACACAGACTCATATCACTCATCAACCCAATGCCACACAGGCCCACCAGGCACACAACCTCTTGCCACTTGCCCCAGTCTAAATCTTTTCCCACCCAGTTGATTATTGTGCAACACATGCCAGCAATAACTCCACATCGGTACGGAACCACACAGGTCGCGGTACCTCAATCTCATCATATGGCATCATCACACCACTTTTCAAAATACATTCAATATGTCTTTAGTCAGTATTGTAGCATTTTTCCGAAAGATCACTCATGATTCGTTGCAAGGCTAAGCATCTACTCACGGTCTAGCCTCCCGTGTTGGCACAATATTAGCATCCAACTAATATAATCAAACTTAGGGTGACAACGGTTTAGGGCATACAATTAATAATTCAAGGTGGCATAACAAAATGGGTTGATTATCTACATTATCCCAAATCAATTTAATTTCATTTTAAATAATTAGCATGCATAGTTTCAAAGCATAAATTACATTTTAAAATCTGGGATCAAAATGATCAAAGCATCACTTGCCTTCAAAGAGTTGCTGGTCTTGTTCCGAAGCTTGGTCTTGAGCGACGAAATCTTCCTCGAAACTTTCCGGCAAATTTGCGTCTCACGCTGCATACAAACAAAATATGCAATAAATAACTAATACAGAAGACTAAACGACCTCAAAAATTCAAATAAAATTCACCATTAAATATCTCATAATTTTATGAATTTTTAGAAATTTGAATCATCCAAATCCGAGTTAAAATGCAAAAGTTATAGTCATTTGAAGTTTGAATAAAATCTGAAAATACAGAAATTAAGAAAATCCGATTTTTCTGAAATATTTTTACACTGGAAATTCGCATTTGTGACGTCAGCACCGCGTCATGATGACGTCAGCACAGAAAAGAAATTCGGTCGAAATATTTTTATATATAAAAAATATATATATGACGTCATCACGGCGTCATCTCGACACGTGCACGCCGAGAGGTCGCCACATCGCTCTGGTTCACGGTGGGTCCACGGGTTGGCCCTGGTCCACCGTGGACCGCGACCGTGCTCGTGCCGGGTGGCGCAAGCCGTGGAGTCGCGACGGCTCGCAGCCAATCCTAACGCGACACGCGGCGCTAAACTAATCGCGAAACTTCGATTCAATCTCGTCCTTTTGATTTAAAGCGAGCGGCCGAGATTCATGCGACTTTTCGCCTCACCTCTACCGCGGAGCCAACACGTGGCTTCACCGTGACCCTTGGATCAGATCGAGCGGTCACGATTACTCGGGTGGCGTCGGCGAAGCGGCGGCGCCGACTCCTCGGTTTCGCGCGTCGCGCGTCAACCGGATCGCCCGATGCGGTGCGATCTCATCCGCTCGATTCAAGCGGATGGCGCGATGAGCCAAGGCTATCGGCTCTAGCCTCATTGCTTGGCGCGACACGCGGCACAATCCAAAGCGGCCGTGCGCATCCGACGGCTGTGACCTTTACGCGACGCGGTAAAAAATAAACCCTACGATCTAGAAGAATAAGATAAGTCAAGAACACATTATTCTTCCAAGTTAATTCTTTTCTTTAGAAAATAATTTTGAAGTTCCTTAGAGACGACCAGACTATCTAGGGTCAAGGCATACAGTCAGTATGGCTCTGATACCACTTTTGTCGGGACCCGAATAAGCAAATCAGGACCCTCTGTGTATACTGCACTAGTCCAGGATCACGCTAGTGCACACAGGCTCAACATCAGTAAATATCACAATCATACATAGCGAAAGCATTATGAAAGATATCATATGATATATACTACTAGTTGAATGACCTTATGGTCCACTTACATGACTATGCCTCGCAAGGCTGAATAACATATTAAACTGCAGCGGAATGAAAACGTAGATAACCCTTCAGTATACCACAGGCAACTGACAAGGCTTGCGCCCTAAACATTCGTCTCCTCCTGGAATCTTTCCTCCAGCATTGATGTAGACTCTTCAACTGGTGATGTTATTGTTGGCAAGGGTGAGTACTTAAAGCACTCAATAAGTTGTGCACAAAATGCAATTCTAACATAGCTATATGCAAGGCTTATTCCAAAGGATAGGCTATCATGGCTATTTTGCAACAAAGCAGCATTTATGAACAAATACAATAAATAGATTGTAAAGACTGTAAAACAAATAACAATAATAGATAGATTCAGCATTTCTCAAGTAAACCAAGTTTCCAATCCTAAATCAAGTTCCAACCTTCCATATGGCAATCCCGCCATCCCAACAATGTTTCCATTTAATTAAGCTAACCCTTAACTGTAATTCCCGAGCATTGCTCAATACCGCGAGCACGGCTATCCGAATAGTTTCACACTCTGCAGAGATTATGCACTTTACCCACGTGACATGATCGTCTCTTGGTGCCTTCCGGGTTAACACACTTTCTTTGGTGTGTCGGCGGAGAGATCATGACAAAGCCTTTACAATGCCCTGGCTTAACCCAGTACTACCCGCTAAGGTTTCAACACTGGTGGGTCTGAAAACCACAACCAGGGCCCCCCTCTTGCGCCATGTGAATTACTCCATAACTCGGGAACTCACACCGACCAAGATAGTACGAAAACTAAGACATTGCAAATTACTCAGCTAGGCTGGCCCATACCAGACATGTGGTTGCATGATTGACTCAGGTCAAAGGCTTGCAAGGTTAAGTCCTTAGGGTGATCAAGGCAAGACATCCACATACCCTCGCCCATTGGGCCCACCTTAGCATACTCGCCCTTGTCACTTGCCCCAATCTAAATGATTATCACCCGATTGATTACCAAGCACCACGTGCCATCAACAATTCAACATCGTTGCGTGACATGAATCGCCACAACAACTCAATCTCATCGTGTGATCCCACATGACACACAAGTTCATAACATGGTTCCATATTCCATTAATCAAGATTAATTATCAATGATTCTGACACATGTGATGACGTGGCATGGCTAAGCATCTAATACGGACTAACCATCCCATGTTGATTATAATTACTAACCAACTATATTGAACCAATCTAGGGTGACAATGGATCATGGCATGCAATGACAAGGTAGGGTATAGATCAATCTGGTATATTAGCTAAACCCAATCTAATTTGAAACAATTGTATACTTGAAATATATGCAATAGGGTAAAACAAATATAGCAATTTTATAAACATGGGTTCAACAGGATCAAAGCACAACTTGCCTTGGAATAGGTCCTGATCTTGATCTGAAGCTTGCTCTTGAGTTGCTGGATCTTCCTCCGAAGCGTCGCACAATTCAACGTCTACGCGTACCGAAGAAGAAAAGCAAATAAATGCCAAAACAGAGAGTAATTGAACTCTAAAAATCAAATAAAATTCACCATTAAATAGATCTCAATTTTACAGATTTTTAGAAATTTGAATCACTCAAATCCGAGTTACGATGAAAAAAAATATAGCCTTATGAAGTTTGAAATAAATACTAAAATTACTGAAATTAGAAAATCAGAATTAACAGATTTATTTTTAAATCGAAAACAGATTTATTGCGTCATCATGGCGTCTATACAGTCCAAGCGCTCGGTCTTGACCGTGTCCCCTCGGTCCATAGACTGCGTCCACAATTTCCTTGGGTTCACGATGCACCCGGTTCACACGCTCTTGGGCCACTGACGTGCGGGTCCCGCACCAAGCTGACTGGACGCCACTGCGCCGCTTACCCGGCACGCCACGCCAGCGCCACGTCACCGCCCGATCCGAGCTAGCTGCCACGCGGGCGACACACAGCGATGAACTAGCAAACCACGTCGACGTCGACGGCGCGGACACCTAGGGTCATCGGCGGCGAGGTCGGGAAGTACCTTCGGACACGCCTCAACTGCGGCGGTGACGCGATCGGGCGTTTCTCGGATCACCGGAGCGAGCGGCGGAGAGGACTTGTTCAACGGCGGCGATGACTTCCACGAGGTTCTTCTACTCGGCGTTCTTGGGAGGGACCAAGGTGCGCACGGACTTCTTCGCGGCGGATCTAAAGGTCTGGTTGCGTGCCTCGAGCTCCACGGACGGCAGCGGAATCGAAGAAAAACGAGCGGCGCGCGCTCGGTGCTTAACACGAAATCCCGACGAGCGGTGTGGTTTTAGGTCTACGCACTTAGGGCTTTTGCTCATGGTCTCCTGGCGAACGTGGCGCGCTCCTTATAAAGCCCTAGAGTCCATGAACCGCACGGATTGACCTCCGAGTTCTTGACGAGAGCGGCGGCGGCGCTAGAGTCCGGCTCGGACACGATTCGGAGAAGATGACGCGAAGCCGTCCGATGCTCAGATCAACGGTCACGAAGCAATCCTCGCACGAAACGATCTGGACCGCAACTCGGAATCTAACGGAAATATATCCAACACGATCTCCACCGCTAAAACAAGATCCAACGGTCTATGCTTACTCTTCTAGAACTTGGGCCAACAGGCCTGCAGTGCGAAGCATTGGGCCGCGTGGAAATGGGCCCCATGCGCACAGTACCTGGGCTCGGCCCAATACCGATTATACGAATTTCCGGTTTTTTTAACAATTAAAATAATTGCAGAAATTCCTTTAATTACTTTTAGGCAAATAAATGATCAGGAAAAATCCCAGAAAAATCTCAAAAATACTTTGAGCCATTCTGGACTCAAATAAAATATTTTTAGCAAAACTTTATTTTAACTTTGCACAATTTCAAATAGATTTGAACAAAAGGTCAATATTCATAATTTAGAGTTAATTCAAATAAATCCAAAAAAATCCAAATAAATTCCAGAAAATCATGAATTCATATTTAAGCAAAAAAAAAATTAGGCCAAATTTTTGGGATGTTACAAAGATCTCGAAAAGTTAATTCACTTATGAAATTAAGAACTAATTACGTACAAAATTGGAAGTCCGATATCTTACCAGTCGTTGGCAGACTTCCTTGTCCACGGGGTTTGTAAAGGAGACGGTGCCGGAAGACGTGGCACTTGACCTTGCTCTCAGCCAATCTCTGGCGCGTCGGTCAACGATACATGCAAATGGCACACAGGCCTCCTCGTCCTCCCTCTCCCATTGGTCCCTCTTCCCCGCGTACCCAGCGGTGCCAAGTCTGTGGGGGTGGGTGCTCCTTGCCTGCAAGGCCCTGTGGGCTTCACTTTGACGCACGAATTCATCCGTCGTCTTCGCCTCAACAAAATTTTGCCATACATCCTCAGTAATGAACCCGTACTTAGAGAAGGGATTCATGTCCTTATTGACATATTCCTTGACAAGGGTGCTCTTGAAATTCTTCCACACCTTTCCCGCCACTAGCAGTGCATACCGTCGCACTAAGATCATAAAGTCTTCTGGGATATCGAACGAAGACATAATTCCTGTCACCAAGTCGTTGCAGCTCTCATCAGTCAGCGACTTCCAGGATGGACATGTGATGGGGACCCGTTCCCGTGCGACTATCCCGCACAATGTTCTAAATGCATTCACCGCCTTTCTTGGTTCGGTGGGGGCCCCATCCTTTCGATCAACATTGTGATGGTATATCGTTACGTGGGCCTTTTATTTGCTCCTCTTGGACCTCGAGGAGGTTTTCTTTTCGGTGACTCATCACATCCTTCAGATAGCGAATGAGGGGACACCATCTTGCAATCTAGGCTAGTTGTCGTGGCACAACAGGAAAGAAAAGTAAACAAACATAGAAGGCTACCAATTGATGGCTGCTTTTATTTAATGGGTACAAAGGTAGTTCAGAGAAGGTAAGTTGAGAGAAGCAATCCATGATATTTTAGTTATAAGTTCTCAGAAGTAATGTCTAATTTGGTCTCTAACACTAGTCTGGATCACACCATGCACAGTTGGCTTGAGTAATCTTGTTGTAGTTGCTAAATCGAATATGCCCAAAAATGAAGGCAGTAATCTTGTTGTAGTTACTAAATCAAGTGAATTTCTCTCATAAATAAACACAGACCACTTAATGGGCAGTCATACACCTCACGAGGATGGATTGAGGAATAGCAAAGAATTAAAAATGTGCCCTCATCTCAAACAAATATCTAGTTCTAATGTTCTTTGTTACTACTCGTACATATCTCTTTGCTTTGTTTCTACTCGTACTTCATAATGTAGGTATGAAACAACAAGATTACAACGTCAACGAAAATCGCTATGGTTTTGCTTCTCCACCAATAAGCGAAAATTGGTGAGAGGGAGCGATTATCGGCACTTACCGAGCGAATTTCACCATGTATTTCGTGGGGTAATATATAGTTGCAAGAATTAAAATAATAAAATCGTCAATTTTTAACCTAGATCGCATTTTATATTGGCAACATTCTTTTTGTCACATTGTTAGTGTTTTTAAAATAAGAACAACGGTGTAGACATGTATTTCAATTTAATTACCCAAACATCAATAGTTTTCGTTTTCGCACAAATCAAGTAGTGAGATCTCTAGCTAGCCTACTTGAGGTTTAGATAGAGGGAGCGATTATCGGACTTACCGAGCGAAAATCGATGGGAGGTGTCGGCGTGGAGTGCGGCGTCGGCGATGGGGCGTCGGCGAAGGCGGCGTCATCGATGGGGAGGGGTCGACGAGGGGCGTCGTCGCGAAGGAGGCATCGGCGAGTGGGGCGAGACGAATACTTAGGGTTTTGGCGCGTGAGTGGAAAAGTAGAGAATGAATGATGCGCGAGTGGCCTTTTATATGTCTCCCATATCACAAGCGGTTCTAGATTAGAAGCAAATGCATTATAAAAATATCACGAGACGGTTCTAGCTTAGAACCGTCGTGATATTATTTTATCATAGATGGTTCTATACTAGAACCAAATGCAGGATAGTTTTATCATGACGGTTATGTATTAGAACCGTCGTGATATAAACTATACCAGACGGTTCTATTATAGAACAAATGCGTGATGAAGATTGACACAGACCTTCGCTAAGGTAAATCCAAAGTTTGGCCTTCTTTACATAATGTGTACTGTATATGGAATTGTAGATGAAGCAATATCAGTAAAGGAAAGGAAACTAAATTAAATAAATCAGATGCATATATACACAAAGTTGTTTTTAATTTCGAGCATCTCATTACAAACAACTCTATTATCTTCTAGAGCTAGTACACTTAAAATCATAACTCCACTTGCGTATTCTTTTGTATAAAAATTAGCCCTTCATGATGATCGACGCGTGTGTAGCTAGCTTCTTCGGGATGATAGACGCGTGTGTATAAAAATTAGCTATGCCGGCTACTCATGTTACCGAAAGGATTCATTCCATCTGTACTCAATCCAAACCTTATATTCCTCAGATCCTCACCGAATTCTTGAAACCTCATATCGATGTTTCTCCATTGGATGGAATCAGCAGGGTGCCTTAGCATTCCATCGTTCTTACGCTCCTCCGAGTGCCAACGCAATAGTTTTGCCTCATTTGGGTTCGCAAACAAACGCTTCAAACGAGGAATTATAGGCAGATACCATGCCACCTTAGCGGGGGGCCTTTTCATCCTGGGTGCCCTCACTTTGTCATCATCCAAATGACTCTTACGCTTATCAGGGATCGTTGCACATAGGACATATGTGCAAGTTCGCGAACTCTTGGCGATCTGAGGATCGATCGTTTGGACATGCATGTATTCTTTCTACATCCATTCCCAAGGGACAAAGAACCTTCTTAGCTTTTTAGGTGGTTGTCGGCAACTCGTTTCCCTCGGGAAGCATGTCCGCCAAAAAATGTAACAGCGCTATGAAACTCTTATCGGACCAACCGTTGCTTGCTTTCAATTTCATTAGTTCAAGCACGGATGACAACCTTGTGTATTTCGACTTGCGACTGGGAACAAAGGTTTCTCGAGTCCTCCATCAAGACCGGAATTTACCATATTCTCTATCATCACGGTTCCCTTCTACATCGCGTGACATCGATTGATTATCTTCACGCAACCTATCCTCATCGGAACCACAATCGATATGACCATCCGACATATCATTGACCGTCGACCATATTAATACACCTTCTGTATCTCCTGCTCTTCACCATGGTGGTCCAACATGTATACCCCATTTTGAAACCCCACATAATCAAGTGTGCTTCGATCTGCGCAAAGTTTGAAACATCTTGATTCTCACAGTCAATGCACGGACAAGACATAAAGCGCCCCTTATTAAACATATCCTCTTCTCGGCTCTTCTAAAAGCGGAGACGCCATTAATGTACTCGGCACTCACACGGTTCTTAGTGTACATCCATCTTCGGTCCATCTACGCCAAGCATATAGCATTTAGTGTTAATGCAATTAAAACCCATTACTACCCTCACATAGAAAGAACACATGAATCTACAAGCTAAATCTAAAAAAACATCAAATTCTATCCTTACCAAGCAAGATCTTGAATATACTGCAATTAGACACCGTTACTAACCTTAGATCACCAAAATTAAATGGATCCTCAATCACCCTTCAAAATTAACGGTCTTCTTTTACCAAATCGCCTCACAGCCGCACAGCCGCAACCAAATGAAAATAGATCCCGAAACCCTAAAATGCACCAATTGGCTCGGGCCTCTGTATTTTATATTGCTGATAGAAATCTCAGACGGTTTTATAAAAAATCATCAATGATAAACATAGCATTCCAGAAGGTTTTATAATAAAACTGTCTGTGATATATGATAGACGGTTTTATTACAAAACCGTCTGGGATAATACGTGATATTATAGACGGTTTTATAAAATAACTGTCTGTGATATCTTCACAGACGGTTTTTAACTACAACCGTCTGTGATATTGATGTATATCACTGACGGTTTTTGTAGAGGTCCGTCTGTGATAATGTCACTGACGGTTTCAATATAAAACCGTCAGTGATATTATTCGTTACAGACGGTTTTGAGGAACCGTCTGTGATGAGGTGTTGACGAATACTCATACCAGGGGTACCCCAATGGCCCAGGGTAACAAGCAGGCTGCCCCAAGCCCATTATCGACCAAAGGACCCGTGGGACCACAAAGGACGCCCCTCTCCGACCGATCAGGACGAGCGTCCCCGACCAAGTAGGGCTCCCGACCCCCGCGGCGGGTCGGGATCCCCCGACTCCGACCAAATTAAGGCAACCTCCGCCAAGAGCCGCGTGTCAAAGCCTCCACCGGTCTGACGCGGCTCTACTGGACGGGACAATCAAAGTATTGATCAGACGGAGCGGTGGCTCTTTCCCAAGATGGCATAAATGGCTGCTGAAGTCAAGCTTCGGTCCCATCAACGATCCACGTACAATACGAAGGCACGCTCCTCCGGCGGTACCAACGTTATACACCGCAACGCGTCAACACTCGTCGAGCTCACGAAGCGGTCGCCATTTCCGACAAGCGGCTAAGCGCCACGCCTAGCGGGACTACCTGACCAGCGTGGGCAAAGCGGCGATGACGATCGGCAGAATGAAGGACTGAAGCTCTTAGCATAGGCCACCTCCCCTTTCCCAATTCTCAATGTAACCTGCCCTTTCCTACTATATAAAGGGGGGCAGGAGCCCCTGACGAGGGGGACACAGAGAAAAAGAGGAAGGACGAGTTCTTTCTTGTAAACGCTGTGCAGCCATTTGCACCAAAAGCAATACAACCCCACCGAACGAACTGGAGTAGGGACTTTCGGCCCGAACCAGTATACACCTTGGACTCTCGAGTCTAACCATTCAGGGACAGGGAACGCGTGGCCCTTCTGACTTACAAATTTACTTTCTGGTCCTCGAAACGCCGACAGGTGTCTAATATAAGCCTTTCTATAGTAGTGCCTACCCGAAAAGAGCGGACCTCGCCCGAGCGGGATCGGCCATAACCCGGGCGATGGCTCACAAGCGCTCCCACTGGTGAAATCACCTAGGCGGGCAGGGTTAGGCAGCCCGAACGAGGTGCGATTCCCCTATGATCTTCCCATCGGAGAGTGGTGATAGCCTGGTCGATGGCAACCCGAGACAACCGACGCGCCTACTCCGGGGTGTCCGGGTCATGATCCCCCGCTCCCTTACTCACCCCATGGCTGTCAGCCATGAAGATAAGGCGTTCGCGCGGTGGTGGCAAGGGAAAGAACATGGATGTGGAGCTTTTTGCGCTCGGGAACCGAATCCGAGTTCGCACTCGCCGAATGCCACATGTTGATGTGTGAAGGCGAAAGTGTTGGTGATGTTGAAGCGACGAAGTTCCTTCGAACAAGCGAAACTCTCGTGCCCCATGGTGGGTGACAGCTGTCAACGATTGGGATCGCCTAACCGCAAGAAGAAGGGGGGTAGTGATGTAGGAGTGGAACCCAAGATCGTGCTCGCCTGAAGGGAGGAACTCTGATCGCAACTAATGGTGAGAACAAGAGAGTGGTTGACACGAGGAGTTATACTGGTTCGAGCCCCCAACACGGGTAACAGCTCTACTTCAGTCTTGCCCGAAGGCGAAAGGTAGACGATGATGTATCATGGTTGAATATAAGGGGTGCTCGAGCTGAGGTCGAGCGCTAGTTCTATGTATCGTGTCTTGTCTATCCCTGTGTTGTCCCTTTCTTCCCGTGTAGGGGGAAGATTTTTATACCTCTACTGCTTAGCTCATTACAGTAAAATGATCGGGCGAGATTCTTGGGGGAGTGGCATCAGATCTAGACATGAAGCGCAATGAAGTATGGTGGTAATGGCGCTGGGAACCGTTGCCCACGTTCGCCTTAACTCATCCTTTAAAGGCCCCTCCTTGACTTGGTAACCGCCGGTTTCCACAATCCAACCGAATCTTACGGGCCTGGCCTTAATGGCGAGCTGGACTCTTGGTCGAGTGAGCTCAATCCTTGGTCAAGTGAGCTCGGGCCCAACAGTCATTGCCTGTGTGGGGTAACCAGTCCCTGACATTCAATTTGTAACATTGTGAGCAAACTAGATTCAGTCATTTTTATACTTTAATTGTGGCGACAATTTTGCTGCACTGTTTTGGCCGAATTTGGGTTTTTTGCTTCAATTCGTGTTCTAGCTTTGTTCCTTGAAGTTGGTTGAGTTCAGTAGCATCCACAAACCATAAACCCCAAAAATATCAGTACACATACCTTTTGGGAACCAATTTATCCTTTGCGAATACTTTGATCCCAATTGAGACTAGCTATTTGATATTGCTTAGGGCTACTCTACTTGATACATTGCATAATCCTGAAGTATCATATGTGACAGCAAGTTAGGGATTCCAAAACTTTGCTCATACTAGTGTTGGCTGAAAGTCACTCAAAGAAAGAAAAGAGAAAGAAAGAGCCAAAAAGGCAAAAAAAAAAAGAAGAAAAAAAAGAAAAGAAAACAAAATATTGGCCGGCAGCACTACATTGAGCAAAACCCTAATTTCTGTTCATTATTTTCATATTGTGCAATTGTATTAAGGGCCTGTTTGGTAGGGCTCCAGATCCCAGATTCTCGTTTAGAGGAGTCGGAGTCAAACCAAACACCACAACTCTAAAAAAGCGATCCATGGATCTGGGGGAGGAGCGGAGCTGAAAATGTACTGGAGATGTGGAGCAACGTTTTGGGTGATCCACGGGCGGAGCCAACCAACGGATGGAAAAAGGCCCATCGAAGTTGCACGTAACTACCCACTTTGCCATTCACTTACCCCCGATTTCCCCCACCCCGAGCATCCCCACACGTGCCCATTCGCGTTCGCATCTGCATATCCGCTCGGGCGAATCGGCGGCGCCCTCCCACGGCTCCAGGCAATGGCCTCTCGCGAGTTCTAGGCCACGGAGCCTCGGGCTCCAGACGGCGGTATCTAGCCAGCGTCGACTCGCGGGACCCAGGCGACGGAGGCGGCGACTCATGGCTCCCGGCGGCGGCTGTGACTTTTGGCTAGGAGGGAGAACATCACCCAAGCAGCTGACGGCCCTCCCTTGCGTCGGATTGACCTTGCGCCAAGGTAAAACCCTAATCCCTAATTTTTCACGACCCTCCCTGATGCTTCAGTTTTGTCTGATGATTGCTTCAATATCCGCAATCAGTTTCTTGTAACCCTCATTCTCATAGTCATGAAATACAAGAAAAATTCAGATTTGGTCATGGACTCAAAATAGTTGACATGTCAAATTAAACATGCTTAAGCGAATGAAATGACATGGTGTGATATATTTTGATTCTTTAATTCGTGTGCATCACATCCATGGTAGTCCTACCTGGGAGATTATGATCCACAGATAAAAACAAAACAACATCAATAGTTACGAGTTAAGACAACACACAAGGTTAAGTTCTTTGTAGAGATTTTTCACTCTTGCCACACAGGTCGGATCTTTCTTGCCATAATTTTCTTGCAGGAACATTGGAAAGTAGTATGGAGTGTTAGTTATAATCTTGTTGTCGGTTCAGTTTTCTGATCTTTTCAGTTTTGCGTCTTGCTGACAAGTATTCAGTTTGATAGTTGCGCATTGGGTCTAGAGTCTAGCAATGTTCAAATAAAACCGAAAAAAGGGAGTTTGAGTTGTAATTAGTTTTGTAACAAAAAGATTGATTGATCTGTTATCTGACTATTAATAGAAATCCGAAAAGCTGGTCGCACCATCGCCAGGCAAAAAGGAAAACAGAGATTTGTGTTTGCTTTGTGTGCGAAAGTTTTAGCGGAGCTGCTTACTATTTGAGTTCTGGCAAAACTAATCTCTATTTTATGTTGTCATTAGCTTGCACGGTGATTCAAGTCTTAGCGACTCGACTGCATAACAATCAGGATGGTGAACAGTGAGCAATGTTGTTTTGCCTTGATTGTTCAGGTTTGACGATTTGCTTGTTGATTGTTTATTTGCTTTCCTGGGCGATATACAACATGGAGATGACTTGCACATTTGGAGCCTTGGAGGGGCTCTAGTTAGGGAGGTAGCAGTGAGCCTTTATTAGCCCTTTAATAGTGTGACTGTGATCTATGCAACAAAAATATTTCGTTTTTTTTATTCCTTTTCTTTTGGGAAAGTGTACATTTTTTATCCATTTTGTTGTTTGTGTGTATGCTTTAACAATGCTTATGCCTTGACATGTTTAATTGTCAGTCAGGGATTTCAGAAGGTTTGATTAGGATCCAAACTACGTGCCTACAATACTCAAGATATGCAAGATATGTCATTTCTCAAGATGCATCGGATGCGACAGCATTAGATAGGAGTGATACATCCATGGACATATTTTGTGACGAGCTTGCACAGGCAATTGCAGGATGATTGATATATTACTTATGATATTTTCTCGTCTTTAATGTATTTGGTTAAAATGGTGGGAGTATGTTTATTTACATCCTTTTTATTCAGCAATCCCTAACTCAAAGAACACCCCTCTCCATGAACAATGTATTTATGGCTAACCTGGAATGTAGTTATGAATCAAGGTAGTGGTTGATACGCTGGAAGCATTCCGTGTGCACACTATAAACATATGTACACGACCTTGCAGTTTTGATTGGGAAGTTGTTGCCCACTGGATTGGTTAAAGCGAACTTGCGATTGTGATGTACCTCGAAAACATTAGCATAAAATGGAGGAAACATGCCGGAAATTTATAATTTAAGCTTGAGAAACGAGAATGTATTACATGGATAACACCCTGAACATCGCAGGATAGCCGAGTGCATGCGTTGTATTCTACTCCATTCATTTACATAGATGCAAAACATGCATCAAATGAATCTTGGCCACTCAAATACGATAATTATTTCCCACAAGTTATCAAACTTACTAAAATGATAACAGTTCATTCTTTGTGCTCTTAACTAATATCAATTCCCTTTTCCATGTAGGGAAGCTTAAAAGATGAAGAAAAATGAAGAGTTATAATCAAGGGTAACATAGTCTATTTGTCGTCATTCCTCCTTTTAAGATCTCTGGAGCTAATCTCCTAGCCAAACACTTTTGTCAGATGGATCTAGCTTCTCAGTGAAGTAGATCCTTCAGGAAGCAAGATCTGAATCTGGAAAAGCAGGATCTGGAGCCCTACCAAACAGACCCTAATTATTGAGCCCTTTTACCTTTTCGGAAGCAATTAGCTAGTGTCTCTCCATAACTTATGCAACACGAGCTTTGGTGGTGAAATTATTCTTATTTAGCTCATTCCATTGGTTGCATTAAGTTCCATCATCTTTGCGCGTGAGTTGTCTTGAAATTCTCTTATATCTTTGAGATGGCAACTAGGACTTGTTAGCTTAAATTGTGCTATGGATAAGATTTCAGAAATTTCATCTCTTAAGTCTTTATCTAGCACATATGCCTACTGTTTTAAATTCAATTTATTTGGGGATTATGGCATAAATGGCAAGTTTCATGTTTACAGAATATGCATAACTTGTGATAAACTTGTTGAATTGAAACTTGCTGTTTTGAGCAATTATAGTTGTATACAACAGCTTGTTTCATGTGTGGTACCATCAAATTTTCCTGATATGTATGATACCCATAGCTTGCTACCTCATTGTTCGAATTTTAGTACATTGACTTGTATTACAAATCAGCATGTCGTAGTTGATAGTGGAAGCCCATTAAAATTGTGTCACTATTGTTGATGGATTGATATTGCTTGTTTACAATCTGATGATATGAATGAGCTATGCTTGTTGCCAAAACTTATAGTTTTGCCCCTCTATGTTATTGAACAAGGCTTACAAAACATGAGTATTATTTATCCAAGGATAGGGATATATATGTGCTTTACTTATATTTGCAAATTAAGTTGCAAACTGAATCATGTTAATATTTATGTTATATGCTTCACTTATAATCACAAATTGGGTTGCAAAATTATGAGGAAAGGTGCTTTGCTTAAATCTGATTTCCTCATTTGCTGTTATGTAAATAGCATTATGCGAATACAAAAGAATAATGAAATATGGGATATATACATATATGCTGCGTACACGTTGTTCTTTTAGTTGCTTGTTTCTTCTCCAGCCTGAAGTAAAATGTGCATAAATTTTGCATACGATGTCCGATTGGAGAGTTCTTGCACTTGATTGAAAGCTTACAACGAGACCTTTTCAATGGGTCTAGTCCCAGCCCAAGATTCATTGCAGATCAGCCGTAATCTAGGAAACAATATAATAGAATATTGTTTTGGGCTTTCTCGGGCCTTGTAAGCGTGTGGAGGCACGAGCGCAAGTTGTGCGCACCCCCTGGCAGGACACAACCCTAGGACGACCCTTTCACATTCCTCTCTCTTATGTACTTAGTTGCCACCGACTTAGACACTTGGGTTTTTGTGAGCATAGTTTTACCCTAGGGCCAAACTAAATTGTCCACTAGAGGAGTCGAACGAATGCCTTTTGATACATCTTCGCAGAACCCCACCTTTCTTTTGATCTATATATTCGTGAACCTCAATTCATATTTGCAATTTCAGATTGCTTTTACTATTAGTCTTGCTTGTTCTTCGGTTGCTTTCAGGAATTGAACTTCATGTTCAGGTTGATCGTGCCCACGGCAAGATCAATAACCCTCCGGAGTTAGTTTAGCGATTGCTAAGGTGTATCGTCGTTGTACGTTGTAGTTGAATCGTCAAAGTCAGTTCCACCAAATCGAAGTTATCTCTCTTATCGAAAGATCAGGACACAATCTTACATCAGATAGTAATAGCAATCTGAAATTACAAACGAGAATTGAGGCTCACGATAATATAGATCAAAAGTGGGGTTCTGCGAAGTAGTCTCAACAGGCGGTCGTTTGACACGTATAGAGGACAATGTAGTATGGCCCTAGGCTATAACTATGCTCAATAAAAACCCAAGTAATTTTGGGGAACTCCCTAGTTATACATAGGTAAAAGAGAAGGTGGATTCGGCTAGCACAAAGGAGTGGCCGAATAGGACTCTTACAAGGCCCAAGGCCCAAGTTTGACTCGGACTGGAAAGTTCACCCGACTTGTTTTAGTTATTCCAGAGTACACCAAAGAAATTTTTAGGTGAGGTCAAATCTGTTGGAATTATATCGAAGTAAGCTTTTAATCAAGTGCAAGAACTAGCCAATCGGACATCGTATGCAAAAGTTATGCTCGTTTTACTTCAGGCTAGTATCCGGAGGCTGAATTGGATTCCAAAACGTGATGGATTTGATCTCTCTCTCTTTTTAGCCCATGGATGATGTGTTTGAGTTGGTCCAACCAGGTGTGGTTGTATCCGTATTAGTGATGTCCTCATCAGCTACCAACCGTACTCGACTGATGCGCCAAGCAATCGCTGAACCAACTCCGGGATTGTTATCGACCTAGCTAGAAGCACGATCAACCAAATCACGAAGATCAATTCCTGCACGTAATCCAAGAACAAGCAAGAACGAAGTAAAGAGCAATCTAAAATTGCGAATATAATTGAAATATTGATGCCGGTTTCTGAAGCATGATATTGTTGTTGATCTAGCCGAATAAGAGAATACTGAATAGTTTCACAAAGGAAAACTATAACTAAACAAAAACCCAACCTCTCTAGAGCTGCGGCTAGCTTATAAAGAAAGAGGAGACATAGGGGGGTGCAGCCAAAATAGAAAAAACTGACAAGGACTATTGCCGCAACCGAAAATGACTCCTTCATTATGGCATCATGGTGGCTTCAATTGAGTGTAGTAGCCATCATCTCCATTGTTGCTCTTATCTTGCTGAGGAGCAGTAGGTATAGTTGTATCAGTGGAAGGGATGTCCTCATCATTACATGGGGCATCTATTTTTACTAAGTTGGATCTGAAGTCTAGTTATGATCATATTAGGAGAAGGAAGAAGATGTTCACAAGACAGCTTTTAAAACTTATTTAGGACATTATGAGCACCTAGTAATGACATTTGGTCTTACAAATGCACTGGGAACATCTCAGAAGATTTATTTTAGTTTTCTTCGATGACATTCTTGCATATAGTAAGAACAGAGATGAGCACAAGGAACAACTGGCAATAACATTGGTTGTATTGAGGCAGCATCAACTCAAGATTAGAATCAGCAAGTGTGTATTTGCATCTTCTCAAGTGGAGTACTTGGGACACATTATCAGTAGTCACAGGGTAGCTATAGATCCCAAAAAAATAGACGACATTCTCAATTGGCCCAAACCTAATACTATTACACAACTTAGAGGGTTTTGGGGGCTAACAGGGTACTATAGAAGGTTTGTAAAGGGGTATGGACAGATTTGCAAACCACTGTTTGAAATGCTGAAAAAAGATTCTCGGAATTGCCAAGACACACAAACACAAGCATTTGAGAACACTAAGAGGATTATGAGTACTTGTCCTGTTTTTGCTTTGCCAAATATTTCTAAACCTTTTATCATTGAAACAGATGCTTGTGGTCATGGGATTGGAGGGGTACTTATGCAAGGTGGACAACCAATAGCCTTTTATAGCAAAGTTCTTGGCAATCGAGTTGCTTCACAGTCAATGTATGACAAGGAGGCTATGGCTATACTAGAAGCATTGAAGATATGGAGACACTATTTTTGGTGTGGAAAACTTATAATCAGAACATATCAGAAAAGTCTAAAATACATCACTTCTGAGAGATTAACTAAGAGAATTCAACATAAGCTACTAGTAAAGTTGCTCGAGTTTGATTACCATGTGGAGTATAAAAAAGGAAAGGAAAACTTAGCTACTGATGCTTTGTCCAGGAAAGAGATGTTTAGCAATACTGCTGAGGTTTCCTGCCAAGCTATGATTGCGGTCATACCTAAATGGGTCTTAGAAGTTAAAGACAGCTACATTGATGATGAACATAGCAAAGTATTGTTGAAAGAACCTCAAGACTTCTAAGATACAAGGGCATGATATATGTGGGTGACAAAAAGGATCTCAAGACTTCTAAGATACAAGGGCATGATATATGTGGGTGACAAAAAGGATCGGAGGCAGCGAATACTTACTAATTTTCATGCATCTAACTTCGGTGATCACTCAGGTATACGAGCTACATATCATAGACTTAAGAAACTGTTTTGTTGACCAAAACTAAGGAAAGATGTGGAACAATTTGTTGCTAAATGTCATGTTTGCCAAGTCACCAAAGTAGAACGTTTGCATATCCCGGGGTTATTAGATCCATTGATGGTGCCTGGCATGACTTGGACTCGCATAACAATGGATTTCATTGAGAATTTGCCTAGGCCACATGGAAAAGATGTAATCCTGATAGTGGTTGATAGGTTCACCAAATACGCACATTTCCTGGGTTTATCTCATCCATACACAGTGGAACGAGTCATTAAGGTGTTCATGGATAATGTAGTAAATTTGCATGGAATACATGTTGCTGTGGTCATTAACAGAGATAGGATCTTCACTAGCAAGTTCTTTACTGAATATTTAAGGCAATGAATATCTCTCTCTGGTTGAGCACAGCATATCATCCACAAAGTGATGGGCAGACCGAAAGGGTGAACCAATGTCTAGAATCCTATCTTAGAAGCATGGTATTTCAAAATCCCAAAGGACGGTTTGATTGGCTGGCATTAGCAGAATGGTGGTACCGTTCTACTTATCATACTCCTTTGCAACTCACTCCTTTTTAGGCTTTATATGGCTATCCACCTTTCTAGATTGGTGAGTATGCAATCCCTTGCAATATTTCTAAAGAGGTTAGGGTGACCATGCAACAAAGGGAGGAAATGACAGAGAAGATAAAGGAGAATTTGCATCAAGCATAGGACATAATGTGTGAAGTGAATTATGCCTATTGATACCCATGAATTGACAATTGACACATAGATTTGAAGAAAAAAAATAATTTTGAGGAAATTAAAATATCCTGAGGTGATCCAATAGAATATCTAATATAATTTTTGGTTGCATAGACCATATACTTTTTGATGGGCAATCGCAGAAATTGTCGTAGCATCGATTCTAATATGAGACTCTACCTGAACAACATTAGCATTTATTGAGAACAGAAATTACTAGCAATTTGTAAATTGTCCAATGAGATTAGCTGAATGTGTCCATTGATCTTCCATGTTTCTTTTCTTGGACAGGGTAGGAAAACCATTGTACTAGAGGTCACTTTTTTTGATTGAGCTGGTAACTTGAGCATTTTCTTACAGTTCAAGTGGCCTTTCGTTTCTTCTTGATTCGATGGTCGATACGGGGGAATTTTTTGCCTTTTGTATAGCATATGGAATTTGATTGAAAAGTGTTTTATCCTTTGACAGAATCGTTTCTTTTTTTAAGGTTATCTTTTTCGGGCCCATGAGCTCAAACAGTTGATTTTCCTTTTCTTCAGGGTTATTGCTTTACAGTTCCTTACAGTTGCAAGATGCAGAAATTGGTCCATGTCTAATTTTTGTGGTCTTCTCGAAAGCCCACAGATCAACAGTGGCACCACCTTGTTAAGTAGAAGGATGCACTTACCTTTCTTTGCCTTATCAGAATGTCATCATTTCAAACTATTCTCATGTGTGCTATCCTTCTGGTTTTGAATTGGTCATATGCAATGCCATGTATTTAGTTCTTATTGCCTTTTTCAGGTGAAAAGGTTAAAACAATTCCTTATGTTTAATAGAGGTAGTTCCCAAATAAAAGGTGTTTATTACAGGTTGCTCTGTAGCATCTTCTATCAGTTCTCATGTTTATGAGAGGTAGTTCTCAAATAAATGGTGTTTATTACAAGTTGCTCTGCAGCACCTTCTAGCATTTTCTCTCAGCATGTTCTCAAAGTGTATTACTGTTCACCACCTGCTCTGTCTATCATTATGGAATTGCTTTGATTATAGGACTACTCAGTATACTTCACAGCATACAACTCTTCTTTTCCCTATCATTATGAATTGTTCTGGTCATATACTTAGATAAACCCTGTTATAGTTTGATAGTTCCATGGAATAGAATTAATCATTGGTAGTGTTCTGCACATTGATAGCAATCAAATCAACAAATGTTCCTGACTTCCAGGTGCGGCGCAACAGCATACGTCGGCCTGGAGCGATTTCAACAGCAAAATAATGCCACCCAGCCAACATGATTGGAGTCGGCTAGCTCCGAGTCGTTGTCTTCCAGTTTCAATCCAAGTAGCAAATCCTTTTGGCAGTGAAGTTAACATAGTAGTACTGTAGTAGTAAGCAAATATTCAGTAGTACTTGTGTGCGCATACATGGTTAGTGTTAGCTCATGCATCACAAAATGTGTGTCACATTGTGTATGTTCAGGCTGCACTGCTCGGTGTTTCTTCAGGCTTTGGTAGTCGAGGGAGCCGGTGAGTCAAGTAGAATTCATTGCCATGGAGAAGCTTAAGAATGCTGCAAGGAGCAAAAATTCGGATCTATTGCTTGGGGAATTTGAGTCATATCCACACAGCAAGAAAGTATTCTCAACAGCCTCCAAAAATCCTGGTAAGTCTATGATCACCATTTTTTAGCCATAAATTACCTAGAGACTGTATTAAGCTAAAACAGTTAATTATCATATTCTTTTCTTTTCCAGGCTTATGTTCGATTAACATGTTTAGCAACCTTGTGTACTTGACGACCAGGCATTGATTAGAAGGTTGCTCTTTGCAGGGTAGTAATGCTTTTCTTTATGCTGTTATGAACAACAAATCTATTGGAGTACGAGTTCATTCTTCAGTTTCTTTTTTAACTAATAGATCAGTAAGACGGAAGTCTCTGATTTCTCTGCTTAGTACAAGATAAACATGCCACAAGTGAAGCCCATTGAACTCTTCTCTCATGATATGTCGTACTTCATTATACCAAGTAAAGCATTGGCAGAGTCTATGTGCCACCACCATCATCAATAATTTATTATTAGTAGGCATGGGGTGAAAGTAACACAATTGCTTTTGTGTTCACTACGCCAAAACCTGCAATAGGTGACGGTCTATTTGTGGCGATTTTTTTCGAACCGCCACAAATATAATTATCAGTGGCGGTTCTATATTGAAAATGGCGGAAAGAATATCAGTGGCGGCTCTATCCTCAAACCCCCACTGATAATGAATTATCAGTGGCGGTTCGAGGATAGAACCGCCACTGATAACAAATACATCATCAGTGGCGGTTGGAGGATAGAACCGCCACTGATAACTAGGTTATCCGTGGCGGTTCTATCCTCCAACCGCCACTTATACAATTGTATTATCAGTGGCGGTTCTATCCTCCAACCGCCACTGATAATACTGCCTATAAGTAGGTGGTCAGTAGCAGCACTGGTCTTCTTCCTCCCGAGAGCAAACCAAAACATCTAATTTTTAGATTTCGTTTTCTCCAATTCTTGTGTTGTACTTCCTCTAGTTGTTCCTTGGTGAGTTATTTTTTCTCCTCTCTTGATTTGTGTTAATCTTGTTGCAATTTAATTTTTAAACCTAGTTCAATTAAGGTTTATTTTTGTAAACTGATACATAAAGAGATTTTGTTTAAACTGATACATAAAGAGATTTTGTTTATTTTTATTTACCTACCATTTTGTAGTTGATGAATTTATTTCCTACCTAGATTCATTAGATGATGTTGTGTTCCTTTTATAGATGATGAATTATGATCAAGCATATATTTAATATAAATTGCATTTTAAGTTAATTTGGTAGATGATGAATTTATTATCTAGCTTCTTTAGATGATAAGTAATTAGATTAGTTTTTTAATTACTATTAATTTGGTTCCATTAGTGTGAACGTATAATATACATCTTGCATATATTAAATTTGTTCAATTAAGATTAGTGGATATTAATATACATGAAATTTTAGTTCATTTGGTAGGTGGGTGCTCATCATTTTTAGATGATGAATTTATTATCTAGCTCCTTTAGATGATAGGTAATTAGATTAGTTTTTTAAGTACTATTAATTTGGTTCCATTAGTGTGCACGTATAATATACATCTTGCATATATTAAATTTATTTATTTAAGATTAGTGGATATTAATATACATGAAGTTTTAGTTAATTTGGTAGGTGAGTGCTCATCATTTTTAGATGATGAATTTATTATCTAGCTTCTTTGCAAGATAAGTATTTAGATTAGTTTTTTAATCAATTTTTATATGTTAATTAATTTTAGATGGACCGGAGATGGATGTACAATGCGAACCGTTACAGCCGAGATTACATCGACGGGGTATCTACTTTTCTAAGAGCACTGAGGAGAACAAGTTGCACAAGAAGGCGGAGTACATACATTGTCCATGCATTGATTGCAAGAATGAGAAAATGTTTTCAGACAAAGAGCACATCCACTTGCACTTGATTCGAAGAGGTTTTGTACTTGGCTATACACGTTGGACAAGTCACGGTGAAGAGGAAAACATACATGAAGGTGATAACGTATTGGATGATGGAGAAGGCATTATGGCAGCTGACATTAGTTATGAATCTAGTGAGGATAGGTTGGACATTGATGACGATAATAATCTTACTCAGATGTTGCGCGATGCAGAAGGGAACTACAATAGTCAGAGAGAGTTTAATCAATTCAAGGGTTTTGCTTAGTCTTTTGCTTGTGACAGCTTGATTAGTCTTTTGCTGAACATTCCTAGCAAAACTAAGGACGGACTGAAGGCACGAAGGGACCTAGAAGATATGAAAATCAGAGCTGAGCTACATCCTCAGGACACCGGGAAAGGGCGACTTTACCTTCCCCTAGCTTGCTACACTCTTTCCAAGAAAGAGAGAACAGACCTCTGCAAATGCTTGCATGGTGTGAAAGTTCCGTCCGGTTACTCGCAAGCATCAAGAAACGGTCTCGATGAAAGATTTGAAGTTAAGCGGCATGAAGTCTCATGATTGTCATGTGATGATGACACAAATGCTTCCTATTGCAATTAGAGGTATTTTGCACGAAAAGGTCCGAGAGGCAATCATGAGGTTGTGTTTCTTCTTCAACACGATTTCACGAGAAGGTCATCGATCCCATCGGACTTTTCGAGCTGCAGAATGATGTGGTCAAAATACTATGCCACTAGAGATGTATTTCCCTCCATCATTTTTCGATATAATGGTTCATCTCATTGTTCACCTTGTGAGCGAGATAAATGTATGTGGCCTGTATTCTGCATCGGATGTACCCGTTCGAAAGGTACATGGGTATCTGAAGAAGTATGTATGCAATCGATCTCGACCGAGGGCTGCATTGTGGAAGGTTATGCAACTCGGGAGGTTATCGAGTTTTGCGTGGATTACATGGAGGGTGGAACCGTAGGAGTGCTCGTATCTCGCCATGAGGGTAGGCTAGTGGGAAAGGGACGATTGGAAGGAAATCAACAAATTCTTACGATCATGGATTGTTGAAAAAGCTCATTTCACGATCTTGCAATGATCATTTGAGGTGTCCTCGTATATGGACATGCACAAGGATAAGCTACGAGAGGAAAATCGTGGACGATCAGAGGTTTGGGTAACAAAAGAGCATAACCGTTTGTTCAATCATTGGTTCAAAGAGCATATGACTGGAAAAGAAACGAGTGTCATGTTGAGGTGGCTGGCAAAAGGGCTATCAGGTACAATCTTGACATGGCAAGGATACGACATAAATGGATATACCTTTTACACGAGATCTAAGGATAGCAAAAGCACTTACCAAAATAGTGGTGTCCGCATAGATGCCTATGACAACACAGGCAGTAAGAAGAGTAGCTTCTATGGGTTAATAGAAGAGATTTGGGAGCTCGACTACTGTATTTTTAAGATCCCAATGTTTCGGTGTCGTTGGGTACAACTCCCAAAGGGTGTCAAGGTGGACAAGTACGGCTTCACTACTCTGGAAATCGAACATGTCGGATACAGAGACGAACCATTCGTACTTGCGAAGCAAGTAGCACAAGTCTTCTATGTAATCGACCTGGCAGATAAGAAGCACCATGTAGTTCTTCAGGGAAAAAGAAGGATCGTCGGAGTTGAGAATGTCATGGATGAGGAAGAGTACAACCAGTTTGATGAGTTGCCTCCTTTCGTAGATGGCAACATCAGGCTCGAGGAAGAAACCACTTAGGAAGCTACCTATCATCGCGACGATCATGAAGAAGGGCAAATTGTGAAAGAAAATAATTATCTATATATGAGTAATGGCAATATCAGAGGCGGAGCCAGCTCCTGGGCAGGGTGGACGCCTGCCCGGGTTCGCCGGCGATGACCAGGTTGCACAAGTCTTCTATGTATGGTAGTATAAAGTCTGTTTTCGGTTTTGTTTCCTAGTATAATCTTGTGCATGGTAGTATAAAGTCTGTTTTTGGTTTTGTTTCCTAGCTATGTGCTAGTTTTTCTGGTCTTTGAGTCAGTTTCGGACCCTGCTAGTTTTGGTGATTGTTTCAGAGTCTGAAGAGTACTTGGTTGTTTTGCCGGATGACAAAATAGTGCTTTATCCGGTTGAAAGTTTGGAGAGTTTGTTGAGTCCGTCAGGTGAAAGGAGTCCGGATTCTTTCCTATGAACTACTTATGTATTTGTTTTATAAGTAATAGACAAATCAGAAAACGTTGCAATTGCGCAGCACCAAAAACAAGGTCTTCTAAACTCTGCGCTTCTATTCGACAATATACAGTGAAGCGTAGATTTCAGGGTAGGCACATCAGTGGCGGTTCTTAAAAATAACCGCCACTGATTACCTTATCTGTGGCGGTGCGTATAAAGAACCGCCACTGATAACCTTATCTGTGATGGTTCGTATAAAGAACCGCTACAGATATTATATGTATCAGTGGCGGTTCTTACAACGAACCGCCACTGATAACATTATCTATGGCGGTTCGTATAAAGAACCGCCACAGATATTATATGTATCAGTGGCGGTTCTTACAACGAACCGCCACTGATAACGTTATCTGTGGTGGTTCGTATAAAGAACCGCCACAGATATTATATGTATCAGTGGCGGTCCGTACAACAAACCGCCACTGATAAATTATCGGTGGTAGTTTGTATAAAGAACCGCCACAGATAACTGTATCAGTGGCGGTTCTTTTTAAGAACCGCCACTGATAATATGCTCCATATATAAAAATGGATAGTTCTCTCTTTTCACCGAGTGCCCAAACCCTTAAACTCCCGCCTCTTCTGATGCGCCCTAAACCTCTAAGCTCCGCGCGCGCCGCGCCTCCACGGTCACCGCTCCCGCGCGCGCGCGACGCGCGCGCCGCCCGACGCCAGACGACACCGCCGCCCACCGAGCGCCCTCGCCCGCGTCGCGCTGACGCCAGACCCGACGACGCCGCCCGCGACGCCTCGCCGCGCGCGCCGCGCCGACGCCCGTACTCAACAACGCCGCCCCCGACGCGCCCTCGCCCAGCGCGCGCCGACGCCGCCCGACCTGCCGCTTCTCAACACAGACCCTTGGGGAAGAAGGCAAGGTCTTTGCGATAAATCTCGCCAGTATGTTATTTGTTATGTGTTATTTGTTATGTGTGTGATTTCATTGTGTACTAGTGTTTCCTAGATGATTTTTATCAATGCAAGGTATCCAAGATGACCTAGACATTCATGCCACATTTTGAAACAATATGGTCTACTAAGTTGTGTAGTCATCGCAACATATCCATCATCACGTTTAATAAATAAGTACTAAGTTGTGTAAGACATGATTCATTGTATGAATGACATAATCTTGCTTTTATGCTGGATCTTGCAATGTATGTCATTCCGGCAATCATTGGATTATGCACTTTTAATCATATTGTTATATGGAATAGTCAGTAAACCATAGCTACATATTGCGTCCACAAAATTTACAACCAATCAAAGACTAGTTCAAGAGTTAATGCTTGCTTAATTAGTTTTGTTCGAGCTAATTAAGTCTCTTGCTCTTGCAAAATCATTTTCATGAGATGATTACGTACTTTGAAATTCCGTGAGATGATTCTGTAGTAATTGATTGAAAATTATGTTTCGGTCGAATCGTAGTTCTAATGGAGCCCAAACCGATCCTATAGTGGAGGAGAGCCCAGCGGTACCTTACCCTCCACCCAACCACCGAAGGTGTCGAGGCCTCCACCATTGTTGCAGATGATGCTCTGTTGCAAGACGCCGAGGACAAGGGAAAACTAAGAAGCTCAAGGCGGTACACCATCTCGGAGGTCTTAGATATTGGGGCCTGTTGTTGAGAAAATCAGACAAAATACAGTCAACATGCGGGTGCATCGTAAGGGATAAAGTGCCAATCACCTATTCGGATTGGCATAAAGTGCCGTGAGCCACCAAAGAGGATCTGTGGACAGAGCTCAAAGAAACCTTCGAATTCCCCGAAGGAGCCGAAGATCTTGTGCGTCGCGATGCATTGATGACCATGGATGCGGCGTGGAGAAACTTCAAGCGGTGAACACAAATTATGTGAAGCAAAACCGGTCAGCCATCGGAGAGTACCTAAGATTGGAGCCATATTGGGATGAGTTTGTGGCGATGAAGCAATTGGAAGCGACAAGGAAGTCGGTGAGGACCACATTAGCATCGCAAGAAGGAATACTCACCCCACGGACTTGCACGAGTGGGTACGCGGGTAAAATTGCTCAATGGGAGAGGCGGGAATTAGAAGCGGTCCAATTGGTGGCACAAGTCCCTTGATCGGACTACGGACGAGTGAAGCACTACGTGCTAGCGAGGCGAATATCTTGTCTCATCGGGGTTTATCATTCAAGAGCAACAAGACGAAGCAATGACACAAAGAGTTCATGAGTTTTACGCCGATCCATCCAAGGATCTTTTCACCCGAGACAGGGAGAAAGACGAGCTAACAAAGCAGACCCTAGGAAACAAAGAGCACCCGGTCGGACACGGCGTCGGGGTCAAGGTTCCATGGAGGAGTGGATTCTCGAGCACGGAAACTCTTATAAGAGTCTCAAGAGAGCTAAAGAAGAGCGGGTGAGAAGGAAATGGAAATGATGAAGGAAAGGGTTCGCGAGAAATACAAGGCACCATTGAGTCACAAGTTGAACGACAAGTACAACAAGCCTTGAGCGATCGCGAGGCCCAACGCGTTCTATCAAGCCCTACAGTCGTCGCATAGCGATTGCGCGTCCACGCCATTGGCGAGCGGACAACAACCATTATCCTATGGGCGACATACAGACCCCACACCCTATCACTCAAGCGTGCCCGTGATGAACATATTTATGCAGTACGCTCTGAGGGTAGTCTATCCGTGACAAGAAGGGGTGTCTGCACAATACCCCAATAGCGCCGAGTTATGCAAAGGTCCAAGTGGACACGGTACTTACGATTCTTTGAGATCGGAATTGGAAAAACCCGCCAATGATGAGATAACAACTCTAGGAAGTGCCGTCCACTTATTCATCCAATGGCGCAAGCGTGACATCGTCTTGGACCATGCAGTGCCAGTCTCTCCTGCAGTACAATCCTCGCATCCGTCACCAGCACCTGAGAGTGAAACGGGGAAGAAGCAAAATAAGGTAGAAAAGAAATCCATTGAGGACCCCATCAAGATGGCCACTGTTAGTACTCCGAAGCAGAAACCTATAACACCTGGTACTTCAAAAGACAAACCTACAACCCCTAATCCCAAAAATTGGCACATTAGACAAGCCGTATCAGCCAGATCAGGCGAGGCTAGGACCGAGTATGATGTCGTGCGACAAAAAAGTAAGGGTAAGGCGCAGTCTGATGACCAAGATAATCAACAAAGATTGAAATTCGAGGTAGGGAAGCCCTTTGTCACCGCTTCGAAGTTAAAAAGTCTAACACCCATGATGCAGCAATTACATGCATGGTACTTAGATCGATCCAACCAAGACGTACTCCCGAAGGTGATCACTGCAATTTTTCGTGAGGAACATTTTCACCATGAGGGCCATGGCTACTTCTTAATAGAATTCGATAACTTGCACAACTTGTTCTATCACGACGCCCTCGACATATCTTTTTTGAGATGCTGGTCACTGTAAGTGTCTAATATATCAATCTTGGCCTACATTCACGTAATACCAATAAATGTCATGTCTAATTATTTCGTTATATAGATACGAGATGATTGAAGTACGAAGAACCAAGGGGCGATGGGATTCCTCGACCAGAAGCGGTTTGCCAACATGAAATCAAAAGAGCACCAAAGGAGGTCGAGGAGTACGATATAAAGTTTTGATTAAACTACAAGACAAGGAGTTTATACTTTTGCCATACCATTTTAAGTAAGTTGCTCACTACCTAGTTAAATTACTCGTTTATTTCGTTATTTACTCTGATGTAAGGGCTAATGGTGGCATCATGCATGTGTATGTAGCTTCCATGGATTCTCGTAATAATTCATCCGAAAAGAGCAAGATCTCGATCATGGATCCTTTGGATAAACCTAAAAAGACTTTGAAGAGATGACACATTTAGTGAATGAGGCGTTCAAAAGATATTGTCAGAAGAGCTCGAGATACCGCCCATACCACAAATCCCTTACAATCCGTACTAAGTTTCCGGTACGCACGTAAGGAATATTCTTATATCATATTTCATAGTAAATAGCTCCTTCGACGACATCTTAGTTCATTCGATTTTTGCAGTGTCACAAGCAGCCGAAAGGAACAAATTTATGTGGGTACTTCGTGTGCCAGTACATGCGCGAAATCTTATCATGCATAATAAAAGACAATGACGTAGAGGTCAGTCATGCTGACATGACACACTGATTCGCACCATTCAATTTCTATATTCTCTCTTAATTTTGTTTTTTATACTTACAGCGCCTCAAGTTGTCTACGTTAGGATCGCTTCTTTCAAATCCAAGCCATTCAGGGCCAGCTCGCCTATTTCATCATGAAGGAAATAATCAACAAAAAAGGCGAGTTTTATGACGAAGACAACAACGATCCAGTCATCCATACTCTTGTCTCAAATCACGTGTCTCCAACCTCCGAAGACCCGTAGGCTTCTAGTTTACCTCCACTAGTTTAGGCTTTTGTTACTTCAATTTTGTTTCATTACAAAGTGTAAATAACTCTTTGTTCCTTTTAAATGGGAACCCCTTCTTTTGTCAATGCCACTTCTTTTGTCAGTGGTTCTGCTAAACTTGCATGTACTTTTGTCTTCTTCAGGAACACACACACATGCGAGTGACACTTCTAAATATTTCATGTGTTTGCCTTACATGGTTATTTTTTCATATGACGTTATTTCATGTGTTTGTAATAGTTTGATAAACTAACCAAGTGAAAAATTACTAAAGAAATGCGTGGTTTTCTGAGTGAATCATGCTTTTCTTGCTCATCATGCTGGTTTCTTCTTAGAAACAATTTGCTCAGCCTTTGTCGTTCATATCATATTTTTGGATATGACTACTATTTCAGTTGATACCGAAAAGAGAGATGAGAGAGCAAACAAACTAACATCATTCATTTCATACAAGCTTGATCCATTTGACGCCCCCATTTCATAGTTTCCTTGAGATGCAGTTTCAGATTTTCTCTACACTTCACAAACTGAGCAGCGATCAAGGTGTGTGTTTTCTTGATCCTTTCTTTTTTATACGTCTTCAAGTTCAATTACCATATACACATGTGCTACTTTATTTTGCTGAGGTCATAATTCTAAAATGTTTTTTTCCCTACAGGAGATTGTAGAGAGTAAAGTTCCTTCCTTACAGGCACAATCCTTCTCTACTTCTATGTGTTTTTCACTTGGCCTTTTTGTTGTATATTCTTTCAGTATTGCTTAAGGTCACAACTGATGTTAGAAGTGCAGTAGATTGATAAAGAGAGCGGGTTACTAGATAAACTTAATGTTGACCTAGATATGATATTAACTATTACCTCCTTGTCATCATTTGGTTCATGGACTACTAAATCGGTGTAAATTGTCAAAGTAAGGCCATTGGTGTGGCTCGTGGGACTGGTTTACTTAGCTAGATTGCACTACCGAGGATGGTCTAAACCAACTCATATATCCTGCAGGCACCTCATGAGAGAGGATCTGGAGTCTTTGAACCTGAAAGAACTCCAAATAGCTAGAGCAAAGAAATGGAAATTCATTGAAGCACATCGATCAAGAAAGGTAGTAATTTTAACTTAGTAGTGCAAATGAAATCTCTTCATCTGTTTCTAATCGATGAAATGAAAGGCGGATCATGCTGCATTAGATCTGCAAAAGTGGTTCCTCTTTGTTGCAAAAAGATGTCTTCGGGCATATTCACGGAGTATAATTTCCAATTGATGACTAACTGTGTAACATACTTGTATTTGCAGAGCCACCTTGTGTTGGAGTCTATTTCTGAGCTACAGAAAAAGGTAACCAAGCTGCAACTTTGCGCACAATCTTGTCATTGTTGTGTATGTATGGTCACTTGCACTACCATATATTAGATTATATCACAAACTGCATTGGTTTGTGTATTTGAAACGTGCATGCATGCATTCTGCACTAATTAGTTCCTACTTTCGATTGGTCATGTACACATGTTCAAAGTTCAATGGATGGCACCGTTGTTGCATGCAGGAGAGATCACTGCAGGAGGAGAACAAGACTCTACAAAAGGAAGTAAGCTGTCTGCCAAATATATACTGCTTAATAACTCCCTAGCTAGCTTGTGCATTGCATGCATGCACTGAGCATCATAGTTAACGTTCATGATCGATCTCCCAAGCCATACATGAGTGCATGAATACTTGTTAATTTGATAAATCAAGAAGCCCATGTGTTGGATCTGATCCTGTTGCTGCAGCTGGTGGAGAGGCAGAAGGTGGTCATGCAGCAGCAGGTGCAGTGGGACCAAACCCAGACCCAAACCCAACTACCCCAAGCCCAGACAAGCTCATCTTCCTCCTTCATGATGGTGAAATTAGAGCAATACTAGGGGTGCCTTGATATTTCGTACTGTTCGATGTTTTATACCATGGTATATAGGTGGCATTCCTGGAAATCTATTTTCCTATGAATCGACCCTTGAGTGTTTAACCGGATGAAAAATGTGATCTTTTAGGTAGCTCTGTGATGTGATGCCTTCAAACTGAATGCTTGGATGCATCTTGGGCAATTCGAATTTACTTTTATTAGTGAAGTGTATTTCTTACACAATTTAGAGCTATCTCTTTCCGGGTGCATTTCATATGGTCTATCTGTTGTACAAATCTTGGTGGTATTTGAATGCATAAACTCTAGAATTGAAGTTTTGAAATATGGGGGCTATATTGTTGGCATATGATACTAATTATTACCTCCTTATCATCATTTCGTTTATGGGCTGCTAAATCGGTGTAAATTGTAAAAAGCAAGGCCATTGGTGCGGCTCATAGGACTGGTTTACTCTTGATTACATTTATGTAATGAGGTTATTTCTGTTTTCATTGTCATTTGATGGTTAGAGGTGAAACCTTCTTGTGTTTTCTTGCTTAGAGATGTTTGTGATTGCTGATAATGTATATATGGTTTAGGATCCCTCAATAATGTATATCACCCTCTTTTGTGATTGTTGATAATGTATATAATGAAGAGGCATGGCTAGCGCTGCCTGAGGCTAGCCACAAATGCCAGTTTTTTATTTTTGTGTGTGGGATTACGGTGGCGGTTTGGCCCAAAACCGCCATCAAATAATATTAGTGACGGTTCTATAAAAAAACCACCACTGATACTAGGAATATCAGTGGCAGTTCTAGCCAAAAACCGCCACTAATAGTCGTATTATCAGTGGCGGTTTTTGAGTTAGAACCGCTACTGATATTTGAGTATCAGTGGCGGTTCTATCAAAAAACCGCCACTAATACTTGGATTATCAGTGACGGTTTTTGGGTTAGAACCGCCACTGATATTTGAGTATCAGTGGCGGTTCTATCAAAAAACCGCCACTGATACTTTGGATTATTAGTGGCGGTTTTTGGCTCGAGCCGCCACTGATACCAGAATATCAGTGGCTGTTCTAGCCAAAAAAACCGCCACAGATAGTCTTATCTGTGGCGGTTCTAGAACCACCACTGATAATCCTCGATTATCAGTGGCACTAAATCTGTGACGGTTCAAAAACCGCCACAGATGGCCTTTTTCAAGGTAGTGGTTGCAGTTTTTGCATGTGTTGTAATATATTTTTGGCCAACATTCGTTGTTACTTAAGAAAAAGAACTTCCTTACAAAGGATAATTTAGTAGTAATTAGTGGCCATGCAATGCTGCCAGGAACGTGGGGTCATAGGTTTGCAAATTAGTACGCTCGCAAGTTTGTTGTATCAATGACCGCAATTTAATATGAAGAACTGGAATCATATTGTTATCATTTGCTTGCTGAAATAACTACCGTTTTCTTGCAGAGTGGGAGGAAATCACAGTCAAAAACTGAGCACGTGTTTCAAAGATCCCAAATTCAGATTGCAAGGTTAATGTTTGCAGTTTTTAGCCAGTTTATACATGAAATCAGCTACATGTCAAACTGCAGCTCCGGTTGATGTACACATGTGCAACTGTTGCACGTGAATAAACCTTGCCCTTTCTGAGCTGTGTTATGAAGTTTTTCTCATTGTTTTCTTTGGAAATAATAGATGGGGAGTATGATGATGTTGTTTGGCGAAGCTGATGGCTCAATTCAGTCGTGTACTCAGTCAAGTTCTTCTCAAAGTGTGGTTTGAATTGCACCAAAGTGTTGCTTTTGGTTCTTCCAAGGGTACTACTCTCTATCTTGCTTAACTATATATTTCTGTGCATCTTTACGCAATATTTTGCTGGTCGGTGACCATTAATATGACTAAATATGTCAGGCTACGTGATGATTGAATTAATAATCTCATAAAACTTTACTAATGTGTTATACTATTTTCCACACAACCTTCTGTGTTATTAAATATTTTCTCCGTTGTATGGTAGGCCTGCAAGGCGGGCAACGCCTGCCAAATAGTCTAGCTATCTGAAAATAGGGGCATAGATGCTTACATGTCACCTCGACTGGAGAGCATTAGGCAACCGCCTAGACGTCCAGTCGAGGCGACAGGCACCTAGGCATTGCAGTGGAGGCAGCTAGGCATGCGCCAATTCGAGATTAGGCCAGGTAAAACCATAAAGTAGAGGAGGATAGGAGTCAGGATGCAGAGTAACCTTCTAAGCAGAGGAGGACGGGAGTCAGGTAACACTTAAAGCGTGGAGAGGAGCTCCGCTGTCACCTCTAGGTCAGCGGTGGAGGCGACGGAGGTGGAGGGCCTGGAGGCGACAGAGGTGGCGGGCTGATGCTGCTACTGCAATTGGTTAGTGAGTGTAAGGACCCTGAAATTCCAACCCAACTAATGAAATCATTAATCAACTAATAAAGTATAAAATGAGCACTTAAGCTGTTAACCAAGATTATGCATAAGTAAACTAGAATGACCAATGTGCCCTTTGGTAACAGTAGAGTCCTAGGGGTAGAAAGGTAATTGTGAGCACAGTAAAAAGATAAGACCGGGGGCAGTAGATGCACTCCCCTTGCCTTCACCAAAATCGAAGCAGCTAAGCAGCAGCAGCCATTCGGCTCCCCTTGCCCATTTCCAACCTAGAGATAGTACGACAGCAGCCAGTTCATTCCCCATCACCACACTCACGAGAGCACAGCCAACATTCCCATTTCCACTCCCCAAACCGAAGCCAAGAAGCTAAAGCACAGCCAGCATTCCATTTCCAGAGCCAAACCGAGAGCAAGAACCGAAGGCAAGACCAAGAGCCAAGAGGAGCTGAGCAACCGGAGTAGGAACCAAGAGCCAGAAGGAGGCCAAGAAGAGGAACCGACCAGAGGGGAAGGCCTAGATCGAGACTGAACCGCAACCAGCTCATCGTCTCTGACCCAAGCAAGCTCACCAACAACGCCATCAACCAAGAACCAAGCCATCTCATCAGGTGCACAAAAGTAGAAAAGATTGCAATGTAGTATACAAAATGGGTAGATCAGGTAGAGTAGCAAGTAGATCGGGGGAAAACTGTGTGGACTCAGTAGGGGAGAAACCCTAAGGACTCACGAGGAGCGTCCTGGCCACCACCGTGCCCTCACCGGAGCACATGTGTTGCCAGTGTCGTCACCCCGTCTTCCAAACCTAGAGCTCCACCCCTCTTTAGCATCATTGACCTTGCTTACCTCAAGAACCAGTAGCCAGTAGAGCAACCCAAAATCAAATGGCAAAATCAGTAGAGAAGAAAAAGATCCAACCAGTGCCGAGCTGAGCTAAGTCGCCCAGGGGAGAGAGTTCGGCCAGAGGCCGGGTAACCGCAGGTTGGCCAGAGAGGTAGCGGGCAAGCCAGAGGCCAGGTGGCCACTGGCCAGTGCCGAGCCGAAGCGTCCAGGAAGGAGTAGGGTAGAGGAGAAGAGGGGAGAGGCCGAGAGCTGAGCCAGGGGCTCAGTTCTAGCAGGTAGAGATTGAGAGTCGGCCGAGTGGAGAGAGAGACGAGAGAGAGCAAGAGGGAGCCAACAAAAAGGAAGAAGCAACCGAGTGTTCGGTCCAGAGAGAAAAGAGAGGAAGGACCGAGAGAAGCCAACGTCGGCCGAAAAGAAAAGGAAAGGGTGGAGAGGTAGAGAAAGAAAAAGAGAGAGGAGAGAAAGAAAAAGCGGGAAAGAAAAATGGAGAAAAGAAAAGAGAGAAAATGAAAGAAGAGAAAAGAAAAGAAAGAGGGAAAAACTAAGAGAATGGATGATCGTCGCAAACCGCAATTAGTTAGATGAGTAGTTAGTTGTACATTCAGAAAAATAAAAAAGATAGCAAATAAGTAGTAAGATATAATCTCATAAATGCATGAACAGCCAAAAAGAGAAATGAACACCCTTCATATAAATATGATTGCAACTGTTGCAATGGTTGTACGCCATAAACCATATTCAAATAAATTGTTGTACATTAATATGCTATGATTTTTAGGACAAGAGTTGAACCCACCAGACCACCAGACCCAATATTCAAGCGAGACTGTACCTTCAGAATTTATACCAGACAAGCTTCCTTTGATCATGTTTTGTTAAATGTTTTCAATGCTTTCATATACTTACCTATATCGTCACTACATGGGAAAGCTTATTTTATAAATAAAAACATTAAGTTGGATGCGGTTGGAAAGAATGGGTTGAAAAATGGATTGATGGGTTGAAAAATGGACTGATAATTGGATTTGGTAGTAGATTGGTTCATTTAGTTAATAGAATGGTTGGCGTATGTTAATATGGTTGGTAGAGGGCGCCGATGAGAAGGATTGTCATGCCGGTGGGGTCCTCTACATAGACTATAATATAGGGTCAAAACAACTAAAACTTGGGAATTGAGCCATAAAACCAGTATCAACCATAGTGTGTGAAATCGATCGAAAAAGATGTCCTATAAAGGTATTAGAATCTCCACATTGGGTAAGAAATCTGGGGCGCACTTGCGGGATATGCCAGTAGACCCAGAGGGCAGGACCATTTGGTGGCAATATATTTGAAGCCATGGGTAGAGTTACTGCCGGCGGGTAGCCGGAGTACAACTGTATCTGTGAGTTGTGGGGCAGCCTAGGATAGGTGTCCCCAACTCGAGTGCAGGGTTGAAGATCTAATACTGGATTAGTGATAAATATTCTGAGACATCACAGGATAGTGTCACTATAGGTAAAGTAGTGATACAAACCTGCGCAGGGTAAATCATGTATTGAAGCTAGTCTCTTGGATTGGAGACTACGGAAGCTAAGTCTGTCTCATATACAGTGTTAGTAGTTGTTTTGCAAAATTTAAAATAAACAACCCTTAAATAAAACCAAAACTTAATTTACGTAAAAATGGATTGAGGGAAGGTGATCATTAGATGGATTTGGATTGGATTGAGAGAAAAGTCATTAATTGCATTTTGCTATTAATGCTTGCTGAGTACTCCTGTACTCACTCTTGCTTAAATCCCTCCTTGCTTAGAAGGTGAGTCCTATGGATCCACCTACGAGGCTTGGATGAGGATTGTTCGCAGGACCAGGACATACAAGAGGAAGATTACTACTACTACTTTCAGGAGGAGTACAGGGTTTAGTAGGCCATACCCTGTTATGGTAGGCCATCAGTGTAATAGGTGGTTGTAATGTATTTTGCTATATTTGGAACCCATGTAAGATTAAGGTAATGGACATGTAGCCCTGTGTGGTTCAATGGACTGTAATAAAGAGTTCCATTTTTAGTCTCTAATTATTGTTTTGTTGCAACACTCTGAATACGGTATAGTAACTGATAAAATATCAGGTTGGCCGATACTTTGTTAGCTACTGTTCTGAGATTCGAGTAATTAACTGGCCGTAATGGCAGGATGACTGTCGTTACCCCAGGCTAATTATGCGGGTCGCCCCAGGTGGTATCAGAGCAATGGTTATGAGAACCATGCAATTAAATAACTAGGGACTGAAAGGAAGCCTAAGTAAAAAAGAGATCTCTTCAGCTGTATGGCACTAACTATATCGTAACTCTCCTCTTGTCAATTAATAAGTGCTAAATTTAATCTTAAGTATTTTGCTAATTCAACCACCAATACTAACTAGAACCCTTTTTGTAGGATGTCCCGCTCTAGGATCCCTACATCCCACATCCAGGGTCAACACGTGGTATTGCTAGGGCAGCTTGTACAGGAGCTAGGAGGTGGATGGGTAGAGTATTTCCAGGAGACATGAGGATTTAGCTACGCCCAAGGTCGGGGTGATAGTCTCAGGATTAGTGGTTCAGCCTAGCTATTATGAGTTCACAGCCCCCTGTCATCATGCAGAGTATTTCTTACCTCTCCAGGATGCTGATAGGAAGGTAGTGATAACACTCAGGGATCAATTTATGAGGCATCTGAGTGACACTTCCAATTCCCTTTGTTTACTCATGGAGTTCCTCGCCTCCACCACCTCCTTCACCTCATCCACATAGTTCTAGTGAGACCTTGGGACCCTCAGCCCAGAGAGTCACCAGATGATGGCAACTGATGTTATGTATTGTGAGAGGATGAATGAGGCGGCGACGGACACCGAGAGTAGAGCCACGTACTGGTGTTAGTAGTATAGTGGAGCGTGAGTTTTTAGAGGCCACTCTCTTGAACATGATGTCCAGACACCGATCCCTATGCTACACCAGCCACCACCGCTACCACCACCTCCACAGTGCCACCTCCTACCGCAATTGCTCCTACCCACCAGTATGCTTTCTTCCCAGAGATGAGCATCCCAGCCCCATCACCCTCCACCTACCAGTACTCCTTCCCTCCAGAGATAAGTATCCCTATCCCTCAAGTACTGTTTAGACCCTCTGTCGCTTACCCCTTGCCACCATGTAAGCGGTCTTCTCACCACACTACCCGCATGAGCGTCCATCCTGGTCCTAATGTAGATGTTGCCTATTTGACCACCTATTTAGGATAGCTAGGCTAGGGTACTAGTGCAGGAGTCTAGAGTCAGGAGGGGGACGAGGATCCTGGAGAGGATCCAGAGGAAGCAGCTGAGGAGTAGAGTTGGGGGCAGGTTAGTTGTATCTTCTATGTTATTGATGTAATATGCAGTTGTAGTAAGCTTCATGTATAAACCTGATGCAATATTTCTATTGTAATGACAAACAGTTGTACCTGCTTTTTATTATATGGCATTTTACCATGTTCATGTTGTTGCACATACAGTGTAATGGGTTAGTTGCATCTCATTATCATCATAATTATCATTTTGAATAATGAGATGTTGCATACATACCATTAATCAACAGACAATGTTATCATATTTATGAGAACTGCAAGTAGTGTAGGAATCAAATAATGCCATGTGACATATTAAAATGAGGCTGGACAGGCGGTATAAATGATTACTTAATGTGAATTTATGATTCATTTTGCATTCCAATTATTGCAATACAATCATGAGTAGTATGCTTGCATCTGGACATAGGTTAGATAGGTTCATTTAGTCAATGATGCATGCTTTTATTTGTTTTAGAGACCAGATGTGTTGTATATGACTATATAAGTATATAGATAGCTGAGTACAGCAAGTAGAAATAGGAGCTAAGGCTAGGAAATGGACCCGGACCCGTTGGCCGTGGCATCCATAGATGCGTGGCTCCATGGCGTGCTCAAGCGTGGGATCTCGAGGAGTTTTTGGTGCTCGAGCACCAAGTTTGTTTTCCATTTATCTACTCTAGATATAGATGCTACTCGAGGGGAAACTTTGAGGAGTTCTTGGTGTTCGGACACCAAAGTTTTTGTCATTTATTTATTTGCATCTTAATCGTGGTTTCAAGGTTCTTCTGTAGATAGGGTGGCCCGAGTGCATTAATCTCGGGGAGTTCCTGTTGCTCAGACAGCAGGGTTGTTTTCGTTTCTCTTAAATTCACGATTTATGGTTCTTATTCTGAGATGATTAGGTAGATGGTGTGTGGAAGTTTTGTAATGGAGTTGTGAATGAGAGCGATAAGATCTGATTTCTTATCTATTGCTTAAAACAAAAACTATAATGGCCTCTACGCACAATAACACCTCTCATCTTGTAATTAAGTGCTCGCATAAATAAATGTTAACCTTCACCTCCTATACACAATAAGACCTCTTGCCTTATAAATGAATTCTATAATGGTAAATGTCCAACCTTTCCATATGAAATCATTTTAGCTAAATATAAGAAGGGATAATAAAAATTAAAAATGTGCTAAAAACAAAGAACTAAGTTATGCCTCTTTAATGCTCTCTTTTGTAGGTATGTCAGACCGAGAAATAGTTGAGCAAGACCTGATCCTTAGGTTAGGATCCACCCAAAACCAACCCAATATGGTAGAACCATCATCTATTCCTCTCCAGGATCTTGATCAACCCAATCCTCCAGAGTCTAGATAGCCCACACCCCTAGGTGGCAATGCTAGTACCGCCAGAACCCCAGAGCATCCTGATCCGCTAGAGAGGGTCCTGATATTCCTAGAGAACTCTAGGAGGGAAGCCTAGAAAAATCAGAACCAGTTCATGGAAACCCTGCTTACCAACCTAGTACCTGGAACCCAACCTTCAGCCAGACATCGAGTCACCCCAGGTGAGTTCCTCCAAACTCGCCAACCTACCTTTTTCAGAGACACAGAACCTCTTGAAGTAGATGATTGGCTTCAAGAAATCGAGAAAAAGCTAACCACGGTAGGATGCTCAGAGGAAGAGAAGGTTTAGTTTGCAGCCTACTAATTGACGGGACTCGCGGCAACCTGGTGGACTAACTATTGCCGCATCCTTACAGGAGAGCAGCCTGTTACCTGTGCAGAGTTCACCTCCTAGTTTCGTGTCACCCATGTCCCTTTGGGAGAAATGGATATTAAAAAGAGGGAGTTTTGGGACTTGACACAAGGGGGTAGAAAAGTCTCAGAGTATTTAAGCAAGTTTAATGAGCTATCTAGGTATGCCCCTGAGGAAGTGGATACGGATGCTAAGAAAATTTATAGGTTCAAGAAAGGCATGAACCCATTCCTGAGAATGCACCTATCCACTCACTTAATCACAGAGTTCCAAGACCTAGCCAATAGAGCCATCATCCTAGAGAATGAGCAAGCCCAGTTGAATGAGGAGAGGAGGAAGAAGGCTAGGTTTGATCTTAGGCCACCCACTCCTATTCAACCAAGGCCTTTCAGACCTCCCATGCTCATCCGACATCCAGCACCGAGATCATATGTGTCTGCTCCAATCCAGCGTCCCAGCATTCTTCCACCTAGACCCCCACCTAAGTGCTTCAAATATGGAAGTCCCCACTATGCCAATAAATGTCCCCAGCTTGTCACCAAATGTTTTAACTCTGGTCAGGAGGGATACAAAAATATTAACTGTCCACTCCCCGTCACTCTTCGCAATTTATTTACATAGTAGAACAAATCCAAATTGGAAGGGTACGAATTCCGCACTTGTAGCTTCAATAGGATTTCTTTAATTTGGATCTGCTATTTTGGTATCAATCTAAGTTGGGCAGAATAACCCCGGAAGACCCTAGAGTCGTCCACCAGTAGTGGGATGTGTCTATGGCCATCCCATTGCTTCTCCTTCTCAAGGGCCTAGCCGAGGAGCACCAACTGCAGGATCAGCCCGCCTGAACAACATCTCAGTGGAGCAGGCGGAGGGAGCCACAGATGTAGTGGTGGGTACGCTTCCCATTCCCCAATCTGCTGGTACTATTTTATTTGACCCTGGTGCAACACATTCATTTATTTCTAAGGAGTTTTTGAATAAGAATAAATTAGAATGTATACCATTGGAAGCACCTTTAGGGGTCAACACACCTGCAGGATTAATCACAGTCACCTCTATTAGGAGGAGCCAATTGATAAATAAACAAAACAGTCCATTCTTTGCCAATCTACATATCATCAGTTTATCAGACTTAGATGTAATCTTGGGAATGGATTGGCTAGCAACCAATCGGATTAATATAGATTGCGAGTTGAAAACCGCATCTATAAGGACATCCAACGGGAACCGTATTCTGTATCGGGGACATAGGGCAAAACAACATCAATCAGATTTCAAGATCAACCAGTTATCCTCACAAGGATTGACCCTCATCCCTGTAGTTCGGGATTTTTCCTGATGTGTTCCGTGAGGAACTGCCGAGCATGCCACCTAACAGAGAATTAGAGTTCTCTATAGATCTCATCCCAAGAGCCACTCCCATATCAAAAAGGCCTTACAAAATGAACCTACCAGAACTAGTGGAGCTTAAGAAATAGTTGGAAGAATTAGTAGGAAAAGGGTTCATTAGAGAGAGTGTATCTCCGTGGGGAGCACCCATCCTATTTGTAAGCAAAAAGGATGGTGGAATCTAGTTATGTACAGATTGTAGAGAGCTCAACAGTGTCACCATTAAGAACAAGTATCCTCTCCATAGAATTGATGACCTATTTGATCAACTTAGAGGTGCTTGTGTCTTCTCAAAAATTGACCTACGGTCAAGATACCACCAAATCAAAATAAGGGTAGAAGATATAAAGAAAAGTGCCTTTGTATCCAGATATGGGCATTATGAGTATACAGTGGTACCTTATGGATTAACTAATGCCCCAGGAGTATTCATGAATTTGATGAACAAAATTTTTATGAAATATCTGGATAAATTCATAGTGGTATTCATAGATGACATCCTGATATACTCTAGGAGTGAAGAGGAGCATAGAGAACATTTGAGAACCACCCTTCAAATCCTGAGAGAAAATCAGTTGTATGACAAATTCAACAAATGTGAATTTTGGCTAAATCAAGTGTCTTTCCTTGGATACATCATTTCTGGGAAAGGGATAGAGGTAGACCCAGATAAAATAGAAGCCATTAAGTCATGAAAAAGACCCTCAAACCAAGCAGAAATCAGAAGTTTCCTTGGATTAGCTGGGTACTACCGTAAGTTCATAAAAGGGTTTTCCCAAATATCATCACCTCTCACTAAACTCTTGAGAAAGGACAATAAATATGACTGGACTGAGAAGTGTGAGGAAAGCTTCCAGAAACTCAAACAGTCACTAACCTCTACTCCAGTATTATCATTACCTGAGGAAGGAGTTGAGTATGTGATATAATGTGATTCCTCTAAATCAGTCCTAGGAGGTGTCCTATTGCAAAATGAGAAGGTAATTGCCTATGCTTCCATGCAATTGCGACCACACGAGGTTAATTATCCAACTCATTATCTAGAATTGGGAGATGTGGTGTTTGCCCTGAAAATTTGGAGACGCTACTTGTATAGGGCAAAGTGTATTCTGTATAGTGGCCATAAAAGCCTCAAATACATCTTCACCCAAAAAGAGTTAAACATGAGACAGAGGAGATGGTTGGAACTCATTAAGGACTATGATCTCTCTATCAACTACCATCCAGAAAAAGCTAATGTGGTAGCTGATGCATTGAGCAGAAAAGCCCAATGTAATAATTTATCTATCCAAAACTTCATACCTGAGCTAATTCAAGATCTGGCTAAAATGGAGATTAGCTTTGGTATATCATCATCTACTACTATGTTATCAGCCATAACTGTTCGATCCACTCTACTGGAACAGATTAAAGAGAAGCAAGCCATAGATAGCTTTATCCTAGAAGAAACCAATAGGATCAAGTCAGGTCAATCTTCATAATTTAATTTGGATAAGGATGGAAGTCTCAAGTTACATGATCGTATCTGTGTTCCCAATGATCCAAAAATCAAAATGATCATCCTTAAGGAAGCTCATGACACTTTATATTCTATCCACCCTAGTAGCACTAAAATGTATAAGGATCTGAAAGACTTTCTGGTGGAATGGTATGAAGAAGGAGATAGCGGAGTATGTTAGTAAATGTGATACCTGTCAAAAGGTTAAAGCTGAAAACCAACGTCCTGCAGGCTTGCTACAACCTCTCTAAATCCCTGAATGGAAATGGAAAGATATCTGTATGGACTTCATTACAGGCCTACCTAGAACCCAAGCCAAAAAGGATGCCATATGGGTAATAGTGGACAGACTCACCAAATCTGCTCACTTCCTTGCCATTAAGCAAAAATACTCTACTCATAGGTTGGCTGAGATTTATATTGAGAGGATAATCACACTTCATAGAGTTCCCAAAACAATCGCATCTAATAGAGGTTACATATTTACCTCTAACTTTTGGGGAAGTCTGCAAACTGCTTTGGGAACCAAATTGAAATTTAGTACTGCTTACCACTCTCAGACTGATGGACAAACTGAAAGAGTGAACCAAATCTTGGAGGATATGTTGAGGGCTTGTATGCTGAATTTTAAAGAGAGTTGGGATAAATACCTCCATCTTGTTGAGTTTGCCTACAATAATAGCTATCAAGGAAGTATTCAAATGGATCCATATGAGGCTCTATGTGGTATGAGGTGTAGATCCCCAATTGCTGGTATGAAGTGGGAAAGAAATCACTAATGGGACCAGAGCTAATCCGCCAGAACGATGAGAAGATAAGAATAATTCAAGAGAGATTGAGAACTACTCAAAGTAGGCAAAAGAGCTACGCTGATAAGCGTAGAAGGGATATGAAGTTCCAAACAAATGAATATGTTTATCTAAAAGTGTCCCCAATGAAAGGAGTACACCGGTTCGGAATAAAAGGAAAGCTCAGTTCTCGATATGTTGGACCATTTCGGATTCTAGAACAAAAAGGGACTTCTGCTTATCAATTAGAGTTACCTCCTCAGTTATCTAGAATCCACAATGTCTTCCATATCTCCCAACTTAGAGCCTGTCTTAGAGAGCTCTCTCAAGTAGTGCCAAACCTTGATATCCCTATGCAACCAGGCCTAACCTATGAGGAGCGGTGTAACATCCCAAAATTTGTCTTTAATATTATTTTATTTTTATTTGTGCAATTTGTGATTTTTCTGAATTTATTGGATTTTTCTAGATTTTATTTGAATTTATTTTAAATTAAGTATATTGGCCTTTTAAGAAAACTAATTAAATATTTATAAATTTAATATAAAGTTTTGCCAAAAATATTTTATTTGAGTTCAAAGTGTCTCAAAGTATTATTGAGAATTTTCTTGGATTTTTATCTGTATATTTATTGCATAAAACTAATTAAATGAATATTCCATTTATTTTAAAGGAAAAACTCGTGAAAACCAATAAAACAATATTGAGTTGGAGCCCGTTACTGTTTTTGCGCAAGGCCTGTGTCTGTGCGGCCCAGCCGCTTGTCGCCACCAGCCCATGAGCTCGATTTCTAGAAGCTAGCCGCATTGCCGTATACTCAAAATCGGACGAGTGATATTGAAGCAAAACCCTAGCAGCTTTTGCTGTTGGATTAAGTTCGAATGGACCAGATTAAGCACAGCAATAAAAGTTGTTTCCTAACTACCACCGTTGGATGCTGTCATCGGATTGGATCGCGCCACATCATCATGGAGTCTCAAATGTCGATCGAATATCGGACGGTCATTGGGAGTTCTTCTCCGAGCTGTCGACGGAGTCCATGTCCGACACGTTTGCGCAGCCGTATAGCCCTAGGGTTCCTGTTTGTACGCGTTCTACGAGGGTATTTAAAGGATGGGTGGGCTCCCGACGTTCGTAGTGAGTTTTCGCATCATCCGCCCAAGAAATCGTCGCTGTTAGCACCGTGCTTTGTGCCCTAGAGCTCGCTGTCACTTCTAGATATCACCGTCATGTTCAAGTGTGGAATCTTGCCGTCCGAGGACTTTTCACCGACGTTGGGGTTACCAGTGAACTCGTCGAACTACGCCGCGTTGGATCCGCAGCATCTCAGTACCAAAAGATCGCCAGAGTGCTGCATCTGTGGTCATCTTCCTCGCCTCCGGTGGAGTTTCGTCGATCTGCACCGCTGAGATCCGTCGTAAGGTTTCAACCGTCTGATTCGCCAGGAACCATTGGATCTCCGACGTGTGTCTCGCTCACGTTTCGCCGCGTGCCCTCGAACTCGAGTGCGGGTCTGACCGTTCGATCTCATCCGATGGTCTGGATCGCACCGTCGCTGCGACCAATCGGGGGCAGCCACGTGGCGGCACGGGTGCCGAAGGGACGTGGACCGGGTCCACGATGGACTAGATCCAAACCGTGGACCGGGTCTATGGACCGAGATGACGTGTCGGCACGTGATTGGTCCGAGTGGCCTTGACGTCAGTATGACGCAATAATGTGAATTTCCTTTATAAAAATAATTCGGTTATTTATGTGATTTTCAATTTTCTGATTTTTAGAATTTTTGAATCTTCCGAGGACTCGTTCTCTCTCATACGAACTCCGATTGAGGTGATTCAAATTTCTAAAAATTTATAAAATTGGGATCTATTTAATGGTGAATTTTATTTGATTTTTGGAGTTAATTTACTCTCTATTTTTGTATTTATTTGGTTTCTCCTTCGGTTCGCGTAGATGTTGAGTTGTGCGACGCTTCAGAAGAGAATGAGTCGACCCAAGAGCAGCTTCTAGAGCAAGACCAGAACCTATTCCAAGGCATGTTGTGCTTTGATCATGTTGAACCCATGTTTACAAAGTCACTATATTGTTTTACTTTATTGCATATTATTTCAAGTATACAATTATTTTAAATTAAATTGGGATCAAGTTAATCTACCATTTGGATCTATACCCTACCTTGTCATTTGTATGACATGATCTATTGTCACCCTAGATTGGTTCACTATAGTTGGTTAATACTAAAATCAACATGGGATAGTTAGACCGTGTTAGTTGCTTAGCCATGCCACGTCATCACATGTACCTGAATCATTAATGATTAATATTGACTACTGGAATATGGAACAATGTTATGAATTTGTGTGTCATGTGTGGTCACACAATGAGATTGAGTTGTAGTGGTGAGGGATGTCACGCAATGATGTTGAGTTGTTGATGGCATGTGGTGCTTGGTAATCAACTGGGGTGGTAATCACTTAGATTGGAGCAAGTGGCAAGAGACGAGCATGCCAAGGTGGGCCCGGTGGGCAGAGGGTACGTGGAAGTCTTACTTCGATCATCCTAAGGACTTAACCTTGCAAGACTTTGACCTGAGTCAATCATGCAACCACATATCTGGTATGGGACAGCCTAGCTGATTAATTTGCAATGTCTTAGCTTGGTACTATCAATGGCGGTGTGAGTCCCGAGTTATGGATCAACTCACATGGCGCAAGAGGGGGGCCCTGTTGTGGTAACCAGCCCCTTCAGTGTTGAAACCTTAGCTGGTAGTACTGGGTTAAGGCAGGGCATTGTGAAGGCTTTGTTATAATCACTCGCCTTTGTGGTATATGGTTGTATCATGTGAGTAAAGTGCATAACCTCTGCAGAGTGTAAATCTATTCGGATAGCCGTGCTCGCGGTATTGAGCAATGCTCGGGAATTACAGTTAAGGGTTAGCTTAATTAAATGGAAACTTGGTTGGGATGGTAGGATTGCTATATGGAAGGTTGGACTTGACTTAGGGTTGGAATCTTAGTTTACTTGAGACATGCTGAAATTATTTACTACTGTTATTTGTTTTACTATCTTTACAATCTATTTATCGTATTTGTTCATAAATGTTGCTTATTGCAAAAGAGCCATATTAGCCATTCCCTTGGAATAAGCCTTGCATATAGCTATGTTAGAGTTACATTCTGTGCACAACTTGTTGAGTGCTATAAGAACTCACCCTTGCCAACAACAATATCATCAATTGAGGAGTCACACCAATACTGGAGGAGATGTACTAGAAGGAGACAAATGTTTAGGGTGCGAGCCTTGTCAGTTGCCTATGGTATACTGGGAGGTTTATCTACGTTTTCATTTCGCTGCAGTTTAATTTGTTGTTTAGCCTTGCGAGGCATAGTCATGTAAGTTGACCTTAAGGTCATTCAACTAGTATTATTTAATATATGATGTCTTTCATAATATTTCCACTGTGTATGATTGTGATATTTACCGATGTTGAGCCTGTGTGCACTACCGTGATCCTGGACTAGTGCAATTGATGTGGGCATTACTTCGACTACACCGACATCATCTTCACCAAATTCTTCTAGCATTCATGATGAGGCTCCAAACATCTTTCAAGCGCCTATAATACGATCACGTGCAAAGATATTAGCTCAAAATGTCGCTTTGCTTTTAACTGACCATAACATAACTTCCAATGAGAATTGGATGTTTCCTTGTGCGACTACTTTTTGTGTTCTCAGATATGAAGGTATTGGAACTTGGTGTGTCCAGCGGGAGGAGCGAGAGGGCGGAGACCAAAAGGAGACAACAAGAGCAGTGCTAACATTGAAAAACCCACAGGAGCCCTCGGGGTTGTGGAACAAGACAATTCCATGCGGTCCATACAGCCCATACACGGTCCTACTGGCCTCCCCTCCATCTCCTTCCATATATGCCATCAAAGAAGAAAGGAGAAGAAAGAAAGGAAGGAGAAAATTCAGCGAAGTTCAAATAAAGGAAGAGATAACCATGACATGGAGAGAAGAGATTATTTACAACTAGATGAGGACTCCATATGGCAACCTTTGTCCGAGTACTGTTCATGTGGCACTATTCAAGTCCGAGTACTGTTCATATCCGAAACTTTTCACGTGTTTACTGTTCATGGACAGTACTATTCATCCAAGCAACTAATTGTGCCCCTCTCCTATATATATGTGTACTCCGTCCATTATAAAGGGAACCACGAATTTTCAAATTAAACATATACTCTTGATTCTATGGCTTGTGCTCCAATGCCCCCATTAGAATAGGGAGTTCCAATATGAAATTATCACCGTTGTTCTTTGTAACATCCCAAAATTTGGCTTAATTAAGTTTTTATTTCTTATTTGTGCATTTATGATTTTCTGGAATTTATTTGGATTTTTCTGGATTTATTTGAATTAACTTGAAATCAAGTTTATTGCCTTTTATTCAAATCTATCTAAATCTGTGCAAAGTTAAAATAAAGTTTTGCCAAAAATATTTTATTGAAATCCAGAATGTCTCAAAGTATTTTTGAGATTTTCTTGGATTTTTCCGATTATTTATTGCCTAAAATAAATAAAATGAATTTGGTGATTAATTTAATTGGAAAAACCTTTTGAAAAACCTTTGAGCAAAGAATGGGCTCGGCCCGTGTCTTGTCTTGTGGTGGCGGAGAAGCGCCCGTTTGGCTCGCTTCGAAATCGCGTCTCGCCGTTGGATCAAGATCGCGGGTGGGATCTTGTCGCACGGTTCGGGACTCGGGCGGATCATCGCCGTTGGAAAGAAATCGCGGGCGGTTAAGATTAGATCGAGACCGTGTGATCCTGACCGTTGGTAGCAGATCGGACGGCGTGTGGTTGTCGTCTCCGTGAAGGACTCGGAGTCCGTCGCCGGCATGTTTTCGCCGCCGTTAGGATCTAGGGTTTCGTTCTAGCGCGCTTGCCGAGGCTATAAATAGGCGGTGGTAGGCCCCGAGGTTCATCCTTGTGCGCCGCGTCTTCTGGTCGGAAGGGTTTCGCGAGGATCGTCGTAAAGCGTGCAGAGGAGATCGCCGGAGTAGAGCGCCGAAGTCGCCGCGGTTTTTGCTTTCAGCGCGCCGCCGGTTCGTCGGTTTTGGCGTTTTGGTTCAAGATCCGAACTTCGTCGGAGTGTGCGCGTCGATCGCGCCACTTCTTCACGTCGGGACACGTCGAACGCCGTCGCCGAGGTTTCTTCCTCATCTCCGGTGGTTTTCTTCGCGTCGCCGCCATTAGTCTCGGGTGAGTTTTTGACCGTCGGATCGGCGAACGGGAAGATTGAACCGCGTCCGGGTGTCTGTCGCCGTTCGATCGGATCGGACCGTAGATGCGTGCAGCGTGTCGCGCGATCGGCCGGGCGGCGCCGCAACCAATCGGATCAAGACGCAGCGTGGTCTGCGGTATCGAGGCGCCGCGGCGCCGGTTCTGATGGACCGGAGGAGGTTACGTGGACCGGGTCCATACGCCGAGACGCGTGTCAAGCTCGATTGGTCGGCGCCAGGCTGACATCAGCAGGATGTCACGCTTGCGCAATAATTCGGTTTTCGGATTAAAAATAAATCTGTTAATTTCGAATTTCTGATTTTTGCAATTTCAGTATTTAATTCAAACTTCAAAAGGCTATATCTTTTGCATCGTAACTCGGATTTGAGTGATTCAAATTTCTAAAAATTTGTAAAATCGAGATCTATTTAATGGTGAATTTTAATTGATTTTTGGAGTTCATTTGCTCTCTATTTTGGTATTTATTTGCTTTTCTTCTTCGGGACGCGTAGACGTTGAATTGTGCGACGCTTCGGAGGAAGATCCAACAACTCAAGAGCAAGTTCCAGAACCAGATCAGGACCTATTCCAAGGCAAGTTGTGCTTGATCATGTTGAACCCATGTTTATAAAATTGCTATATTTGTTTTACCCTATTGCATATATTTCAAATATACAATTGTTTCAAATTAGATTGGGCGTAGCTAATATACCAGATTGATCTATACCCTACCTTGTCATTGTATGCCATGATCCATTGTCACCCTAGATTGGTTTAATATAGTTGATTAGTAATTATGATCAACATTGGAGGATTAGTTCGTATTAGTTGCTTAGCCTTGCCACGTCATCACATGTGTCAGAATCATTGATAATTAATCTTGATTAATGGAATATGGAACAATATTATGAACTTGTGTGTCATGTGGGATCACACGATGAGATTGAGTTGTTGTGGCGAGTCATGTCACGCAACGATGTTGAATTGTTGATGGCACGTGTTGCTTGGTAATCAACGGGTGATAATAACTTAGATTGGGGCAAGTGACAAGGGCGAGGATGCCAAGGTGGGCCCGATGGGCGAGGGTATGTGGATGTCTTGCCTTGATCACACTAAGGACTTAACCTTGCAAGCCTTTGACTGAGTCTATCGTGCAACCACATGTCGGTATGGGCCACCTAATGAGTAATTTGCAATGTCTTAATTTTGGTACTATCGTGGTCGGTGTGAGTTCGAGTTATGGAGTAATTCACATGGCGCAGAGGGGGCCACGGATGTGGTAACCAGTCCACCAGTGTTGAAACCTTAGCGGGTAGTATCGGGTTAAGCGGAGCATTGTAAAGGCTTTGTTATAATCACTCGCCTTGGTGGTGTTTGGTTGTATCACGTGGGTAAAGTGCATAACCTCTGCAAAGTGTAACACTATTCGGATAGCCGTGCTCGCGGTATTGAGCAATGCTCGGGAATTACAGTTAAGGGTTAGCTTAATTAATTGGACAACATGGTTGGGATGGCGGGATGCCATATGGAAGATGGAATTTGACTTAGGATTGGAAACTTGGTTTACTTAAGAAATATTGAATTTATTTATTTATTACTGTTATTTGTTTTACATTCTTTACAATCTATTTATTGTATTTGTTCATAAATGCAGCTTATTGCAAAATAGCCATGATAGCCTATCCATTGGAATAAGCCTTACATATAGATACATAGAATTGCATTACATGCACAACTTGTTGAGTGCTTTAAGTACTCACCCTTGCCAAACAACAATAATCAACATTTGAAGAATCTACACTGTGTTGGAAGATGAAGTCCGGAGGACACGAGTCATTAGGGTCCGAGCCTTGTCGGTTGCCTGTGGTGAATCGATGAGCTAACTACGTTTCCTACTTTCCCGCTTAATTACTAGTTTATATTTTGGTCTTGCCTGCGTGGTTTAATAATGTAAGTTGGTCATAAGATCATACATTTAGCTATATCAATAAAAGAACTATTATTCTATTATCGTTGTGTATGATGTGATATGTACCAATGTTAAGTCGTGTGCACTAGCGTTGATCACAGGACTAGTGCGGTAAACACGGTGGGTTGAATCGGTGGATTCGGGTCCTTACAGAGGTGGTATCGAGCATCTTGTTGTAGGTCTTGGCCCTAGATAGTATGGAGGTGTCTTGTGTGTGTCCAAACTATTTTCTAAAAGAAAATCTAAACATGACTAATAAAACACTCTCGAGTCATCTCATTCTCTACTTCTCGCCTTTGCTGAATTTACTCGTTTTACTTGTCATTTTGGGTGGAGAACTTATTCAAAGTTCTTGTGGAGCAGATGCCGATCGTTCCGACCTTCGAGGAGTCAGCTGGCGGCTACGCCATGGAGCTGTGGAGAGTTCTTCAGACGCTGGGAGGCTTCTATCGTCCGCTTTACCGAGGAGGCAGCTGGTCAGTTAATGGTGTACACCGAGGATTTGTTTGCAAGCTGATTATCTACGCTCGGGAGAACGAGGAAGCTAGCAGGCCAATCAACATCTCCGCCAGAAGATTCTCGTACGAGGTTGCAATTCAGGAGGTCGCTCGACTTGCTCTTCGCCGTGTCTACCGCGACTACGCCGACGAGCTTCACGACTCAGTGTTCCGCCTTCATCCAGACGTTCAAGCATGCCGACGTCGACGGATCGTGGAGGACGAGTGTGCTACAGCCACACACCTTGCAGAGTTCGCCCTTGCTCAGGAGGATCACATGAGAGAGACTACTCAGGAGCTGGAGACTATGTACGATGCACTCAGAGTAGCAGAGCAGGAGCTTGAGGTGACTCGTGCTTCAGCCATCGGGATGATCACTGAGCTGGGAGAGGCCCTAGAGGCGGTCGAGGATGAGTTGGAGCGCGTGACTCGAGGAGTTCAGGAGCCAGTTGGAGAGTCCGAGGAGGATCCAGAGGAGCGAGAGTGGGAGCCAGAGGGGAGTGCAGACCCCGTGGTTTCAAAGGACCCAGTAGTAGGTCATCAGGATAGGTTCGCTCCTATGCCAGCTCACCCGCCGGTGTATCGCTGGTCACCTCGACCTGTGGTGGTGGATGAGTGAGTGTCAGCCTTGGAGCTGTGTTGAGACTCGAGTGTGAGTCGCGTCTTTAAGTTAGTCCTTACCTTTTCAGTTGACTTTAAGGTTTCGTGTTTAGTTTGCTTCTTTGTAATGCTGAGTGTGCAGTATGTGTTGCAAAGCTTGTAGGCTTAAATAAGCAGCCATACCAAGAATAATAAAGAATTATTTCAGTTGGGTATAACCTATCTCCCCGCTTTAGAAATTCTTACTTCTTATCTATGCTACATCTACCTTTCCTAACCTAAGAGGCAATCATCAGATGGTGAATACTCGAGGGAACAACGGTGCTTCAGGAAGTGGACTGCGTCAGAATGACAACCCCAACGACGGAGGCAGCCCTCAACCACCGATGAGACATGCGAGAACTGGGAGCGTTTCTGTTGCACAAACTCAACTAATGCAGACTATGATGCGGCGAGATCGTGAGATGACCAATGCAAGAAGAACCGGCAACAACCTCAGAGCTCGAACAACCATGGTGGACCCGGACCTCACTCAAAGCTATCAGTTTTATGAGGACTAGGCCACCAACCTTCTCGAAATGTGAATCCTTTGGAAGCCGATGGACGGCTTAGAACTATTGAAAAGAAGTTGCACATCATGCAATGTGAAGGCAATGAGAAGGTGCTCTCGCTCTCATCAATTGGAAGGAACCGCCATGAGAATGGTGGGAGAATTCTTGTGCGCTCATGGAGCCCCACAAGAGATCACAGGAGGGTTTACTAATGCTTTCCGCCAGTATCATGTCCCGGAGGGAATGATGGACCTTAAGAAGGAAGAGTTCAGGGCTTTGAAACAAGGAGGCCAACCAGTGGCCGAGTACCTGAACAAGTTTACTCAGCTAGCTCGCTATGCCCCTGAAGACGTGGCGACAGACAAAGCTAGGCAGTCTCGTTTCATGAAGGGACTGAATTCAGGACTGCAGGTGGGACTGATCACCCACAATTTTCCAGATTTTCAGGAGCTAGTGAATAAGGCTTTGATCCTAGAAGATAAGCGCAAGGAGTTAGGTGAAAACCGTAAGCGCTTGATGACTAATCAGGGTGGACGTCCAAACCATCTACGTTTGAGGATGTCACCACAACAATTTGCTAGATTCCAACCGCCAGCCGTGAACAAGACATCAACCCCTGCACCTCGTCCTGCTAATCAGAATTTTCAGACCCCAGCACAGGGAACAATGCACCAGGAGGGAATCAGCAGTCTGCCGTGAAAAGATGCTATACCTGCAATGAGCCAGGGCACTTTTCTAATAGGTGTCCACAGAAGGGAGGCATCACGCCGGTTCGTTTCAACTTGGGAACAACACCTGCCAAGGCACCAACCTAAGGAGGAAATCGTGCGCCAGGTCAAGCTGGAGCAACCCCGCAATCAACAGTGCGTGGAAGGATCAACCACATCACTGCAGATGGAGCTCAGGAGGCTACTGAGGCGTCGTCTTGGGTAAGTTTCGGTCAACTCGATTACACCTTTCTGCTTTGTTTGATTACGAGCTTCGCATTCGTTCGTTTCTCAAAGTTTTGCAACCAAGAATGGATTTAAAGTGGTGAATCTTAAGTGTGTGCTCTTAGTCAAGCCCGGGATCCGAGCTTAGGTCTAGCCTTGGGTGTTTGGGAACTAAGTTGCTTATGGATGGGATAGAATTTCTAGCGAATCTTATCTTGATAGATCGCAATCCCTAGACGTCATCCTTGGAATGGATTGGCTGTCTAAGCACAAGGCCGTTTTGGATTGTGGCGAAGGATCGTGACTTTGGAAGGCCCTAGTGGCAAGAAAGTAGAGTTTCAAGCGACCGATGTTCGAGATGGGCAATTAATGGTCAGCGCGTGAAAGCCATCGGCATGGAAGATGTGCGATGGTCGTGAATACCGGATGTGTTTCGGAAGATTTGCGGGATTGCCACGGACCGTGATATCGAGTTCGTGATCGAGTTAGCGCCGGGGACAGACCGATATCAAAAAGACCATATCGGATGCCTACCGAGCGAGTTAGTGGAAATGAAGAAGCGATTGAGGCGCAAGAGAAAGGCTTCATTAGACCTAGTTCATCGCCGTGGGGAGCCCGGTTTTGTTTGTTCGTAAGAAGGACGGAAGTCTTAGGATGTGCATCAATTATCGTGCATGAATGAAGTAACGATCAAGAATAAGTATCCGTTGCCGGGATCGACGACTTATTTGATCGATTAAGAGGAGCTGGAGTTTTCCAAGATAGATCTTCGTTCGAGGATATCATCGATTGAAGATCCGAGCAGAGGATGTGCCTAAGACCGCGTTTTCTACGCGATATGGACATTATGAGTTTGATCATGTCATTTGGATTGACTAATGCCCGGCATATTTCATGAACATGATGAATAAGGTTTTCATGGAATATTTGGATAACTTTGTTGTAGTCTTCATAGGCGATATCTTGGTTTACTCAAAGGCAGAGGAAGAGCACGCAGAACATCTCGAGAATGGTTTTAGAGAGGTGCGAGAACATCATTTGTATGCTAAGTTTAGCAAGTGTGAATTTTGGAAGGAGGAAGTTGAATTTCGGGTCATGTAATGACTACTAAAGGAGTGGCGATCGACCCAAGCAAAGTGGGACTTGATGTTGCATTAGGAACAACGAAGTCATTACCGGATCCGTAGTTTTACGGGAATGGCGGGATATTACCGTCGGTTCATAGAGGATTCTCAACGATTGCTAAACCCTTACGCAGCTTGTTGAAGAAAGAGAAGAAGTTTGCATGGACGCCAGAGTGCGAGAAAAGTTTCATGGAATTAAAGAAGCGTTTAACAAATGACCCGTATTAGTATTGCGGATGTGCGTAACGGATTTGATATTTATTGCGATGCTTCAAAGCAAGGCTTGGGATGCGTGTTAATGCAAGAAGGCAAGGTCGTGGCTTATGCGTCAAGACAATTAAGACCGCATGAAGTGAATTATCCAACGCATGATTTGGAGTTAGCTGCCGTAGTGCATGCTTTAAAGATATGGCGTCATTATCTCATAGGAAATAGATGTGAGATATATACAGATCATAAGAGCCTGAAATACATATTCACTCAAGCAGATCTGAATATGAGACAGCGAAGGTGGCTAGAGCTAATTAAGGACTATAATGTGGGGATCCATTATCATCCCGGAAAGGCCAATGTGGAAGCAGATGCTCTGAGTCGAAAGAGCATAGCGCAAATACGCTAACAATGGAGGATCAACCAGAATTATGCAAGGAATTTCAGAAACTAAGGTTGGAAGTCGTTCCGCAAGGAATGGTAGCTGCACTGGAAGTAAAGCCAACGATGGAAGATCAGATTAGAGAAGGCCAGAAAGATGACGAAAAAATTTCTAAGATTAAGGCTAAAAAGGAAGAAGGCCTAGCCGTAGATTTCACTCTGGATGAGCAAGGAACCATGTTCTTCAAAGGCCGAATTTGTGTGCCGGATAAAAAGGAACTAAAGCAATTGATTCTTGAGGAGGCTCATGATTCTAAGTACTCGATTCACCCAGGAAGTGCCAAGATGTACCAGGATTTAAAGGAGCGATTTTGGTGGCCTAACATGAAGCGTGAAGTAGCTGAGCATGTTGCTTTATGTGACGTATGTCAGAGGGTAAAGGCCATGCATCAAAGACCAGCCGGTTTGTTGCAGCCATTGAAAATTCCGGAATGGAAGTGGGAGGAAATCGGAATGGATTTTATCATCGGCTTACCTAAAACTCGTAAAGGTTACGATTCCATTTGGGTAATTGTGGATCGTTTAACCAAGGTCGCCATTTTATCCCAAAGAAAGACCACCTACTCGGGATTGTTTAGCGAGTTGTACATGTCAAGGATTGTATGCTTGCATGGAGTGCCCAGAAGATCATGTCGGATGAGGTACCCAATTTACCTCAAGATTTTGGAATAAGTTGCACGAAGCAATGGGAACTCGCCTGAATTTTAGTACAGCAATATCACCCGCAGACGGATGGTCGACTGAAAGAGTAAATCAGATTTTAGAGGATATGTTGAGAGCTTGTGCTTTAGCTTATGCTACATCTTGGGATAAAAGTTTGCCATATGCAGAGTTCAGTTACAATAATAGTTATCAAGCTAGCCTACAGATGTCCCCGTTTGAGGCGTTATATGGACGTGCTTGTCGTACTCCGTTGAATTGGAACGAAACAGGAGAACGTTTGGTGTTTAGGCCAGATATTCTCGAAAAAGCCGAAATACAAGTTGCAATGATCAGAGAAAGGTTGAAGATAGCACAGTCAAGACAGAAAAGCTACGCAGATAACCGTCGCCGAGAATTGAGTTTTGAACCAGAAGATCATGTGTATCTTAGAGTTACCCCTTTTAAGGGCGTTAAAAGATTTCATGTTAAAGGGAAGCTTGCGCCAAGATATGTTGGTCCGTTTAAGATTCTGAGCCGTCGAGGAGAGGTAGCTTATCAGTTAGAGTTGCCTCAGTCCTTGGCAGGAGTGCATGATGTATTCCATGTGTCGCACTTAAGAAGTGTCTCGAATGCCAACGAGCAAACCTCGTTGGATGCAATAGAGCTGCAAGAAGATTTGACTTACAAAGAGCAACAATGTAATTTTGGATGTTATGGAACGCAAGACCAGAAACAAGTCTACTCGCTTTTGCAGAGTTCAGTGGAGCAATCATTTCGAAAGTGAAGCCACTTGGGAGCGAGAAGAGGATTTGAAGTCAGAATTTCTGAACCTATTCTCTAGTTAGCCACGAATCTGGGGTCGAGATTACATTAAGGGGAGGTTTGTAACATCCCAAAATTTGGCTTAATTAAGTTTTATTTCTTATTTGTGCATTTATGATTTTCGGAATTTATTTGGATTTTTCTCGATTTATTTGAATTAATTTGAAATCAAGTTTATTGCCTTTTATTCAAATCTATCTAAATCTGTGCAAAGTTAAAATAAAGTTTTGCCAAAAATATTTTATTGAAATCCGAATGTCTCAAAGTATTTTGAGATTTTTCTTGGATTTTTCGATTATTTTATTGCCTAAAATAAATAAAATGAATTTCGGTGATTAATTTAATTGGAAAAACCTTTTGAAAAACCTTTGAGCAGTAATGGGCTCGGCCCGTGTCATTGTCGCGTGGTGACCGGAGAAGCGCGCCCGTTGGCTGCCGGAAATCGCGTCTCCGCCGCTGGATCAAGATCGCGGTGGGATCTTGTCGATCGTTCGGGACTCGGCGGATCATCGCCGTTGGAAAGAAATCGCGGCGGTTAAGATTAGATCGAGGCCGTGTGATCCTGACCGTTGGTAGCAGATCGGACGGCGTGTGGTTGTCGTCTCCGCGAAGGACTCGGAGTCCACCGCCGGCACGTTTTCGCCGCCGTTAGGATCTAGGGTTTCCGTTCTAGCGCGTTTGCCGAGGCTATAAATAGAGGCGTGGTAGGCCCGAGGTTCATCCTTGTCAGCGCCGCGTCTTCTGGTCGGAAGGGTTTCGCGAGGATCGTCGTAAAGCGCGCAGAGGAGCTCGCCGAAGTAGAGCGCCAAAGTCGCCGCGGTTTTTGCTCAGGTGCGCCGCCGGTTCGTCGGTTTTCGGCGTTTTGGTTCAAGATCTAAACTCGTCGGAGTGTGCCGCGTCGACTGCGCCACTTCTTCACGTCGGGGACACGTCGGAACGCCGTCGCCAGGGTTTCTTCCTCATCTCCGGTGGTTTTCTTCGCCGTCGCTTCGTCATTAGTCTCGGGTGAGTTTTTGACCGTCGGATCCGAGCGAACGGGAAGATTGAACCGCCACGGGTGTCTGTCGCCGTTCGATCGGATTGGATCAGATGCGTGCCGCGTGTCGCGATCGGCGGGCGGCGCCGCAACCAATCGGATCAAGACGCGTGGTGCTGCTGCGGTATCGAGGCGCCGCGGCGCCGGTTCCTGATGGACGGAGGAGGTTACGTGGACCGGGTCCATACGCCGAGACGCGTGTCAAGCTCGATTGGTGGCGCCCGGGCTGACGTCGCGAGGATGTCACGCTTGCGCAATAATTCGGTTTTTGGATTAAAAATAAATCTGTTAATTTCGAATTTCTGATTTTTGCAATTTCAGTATTTAATTCAAACTTCAAAAGGCTATATCTTTTGCATCGTAACTCGGATTTGAGTGATTCAAATTTCTAAAAATTTGTAAAATCGAGATCTATTTAATGGTGAATTTTAATTGATTTTTGGAGTTCATTTGCTCTCTATTTTGGTATTTATTTGCTTTTCTTCTTCGGTACGCGTAGACGTTGAATTGTGCGACGCTTCGGAGGAAGATCCAACAACTCAAGAGCAAGTTCCAGAACCAGATCAGGACCTATTCCAAGGCAAGTTGTGCTTGATCATGTTGAACCCATGTTTATAAAATTGCTATATTTGTTTTACCCTATTGCATATATTTCAAATATACAATTGTTTCAAATTAGATTGGGCGTAGCTAATATACCAGATTGATCTATACCCTACCTTGTCATTGTATGCCATGATCCATTGTCACCCTAGATTGGTTTAATATAGTTGATTAGTAATTATGATCAACATTGGAGGATTAGTTTGTATTAGTTGCTTAGCCTTGCCACGTCATCACATGTGTCAGAATCATTGATAATTAATCTTGATTAATGGAATATGGAACAATATTATGAACTTGTGTGTCATGTGGGATCACACGATGAGATTGAGTTGTTGTGGCGAGTCATGTCACACAACGATGTTGAATTGTTGATGGCACGTGGTGCTTGGTAATCAACGGGGTGATAATAACTTAGATTGGGGCAAGTGACAAGGGGCGAGGATGCCAAGGTGGGCCCGATGGGCAGAGGGTATGTGGATGTCTTGCCTTGATCACACTAAGGACTTAACCTTGCAAGCCTTTGACCTGAGTCTATCGTGCAACCACATGTCTGGTATGGGCCAGCCTAGCTGAGTAATTTGCAATGTCTTAATTTTGGTACTATCGTGGTCGGTGTGAGTTCCCGAGTTATGGAGTAATTCACATGGCGCAAGAGGGGGGCCCTGGATGTGGTAACCAGTCCCACCAGTGTTGAAACCTTAGCGGGTAGTATCGGGTTAAGCCAGAGCATTGTAAAGGCTTTGTTATAATCACTCGCCTTGGTGGTGTTTGGTTGTATCACGTGGGTAAAGTGCATAACCTCTGCAGAGTGTAACACTATTCGGATAGCCGTGCTCGCGGTATTGAGCAATGCTCGGGAATTACAGTTAAGGGTTAGCTTAATTAATTGGACACATGGTTGGGATGGCGGGATGCCATATGGAAGATGGAATTTGACTTAGGATTGGAAACTTGGTTTACTGAAGAAATATTGAATTTATTTATTTATTACTGTTATTTGTTTTACATTCTTTACAATCTATTTATTGTATTTGTTCATAAATGCTGCTTATTGCAAAATAGCCATGATAGCCTATCCATTGGAATAAGCCTTACATATAGATACATAGAATTGCATTCTGTGCACAACTTGTTGAGTGCTTTAAGTACTCACCCTTGCCAAACAACAATAATCAACAGTTGAAGAATCTACACCTGTGTTGGAAGATGAAGTTCAGGAGTAAACGAGTCATTAGGGTCCGAGCCTTGTCGGTTGCCTGTGGTGAACTGATGAGCTAACTACGTTTCCTACTTTCCGCTGCTTAATTACTAGTTTATATTTTCAGTCTTGCCCTGCGTGGCTTAATAATGTAAGTTGGTCATAAGATCATACATTTAGCTATATCAATAAATGAACTATTATTCTATTATCGTTGTGTATGATGTGATATGTACCAATGTTAAGCTGTGTGCACTAGCGTTGATCCTGGGACTAGTGCGGTAAACACAGTGGGTTCGAATCAGTGGATTCGGGTCCTTACATTCTTGCAACTTCTTCGGGGCGATTGCAAGGAAACGTGCGTGTACTTTCGCGTGGTCAAGTAGGCGAGGATCAAAGCGTGTTCTTGGGCGAATTCACGTGTCGCAGGTTGCCGTATCGAGACGGTGGTTGGCGCCAGTATTCGTCAAGGTTCACGGGTCCAAGTTATCATATTCGTCATCGCAAGATCGGGCCACCCCCCATATCAGCAATATACACAGAGGGTCCAGATTTGCATATTCGGGTCCCGACAAGCGGCCACTCAAAATCTTAGCCACAGAAGAGCATCGATCCTGAAGGACCACTACAAAGTTCTGCAAGGTTCAATGGAAGCATCACACCAAGAGGGAAGCCATCTGGGATAAAAGAAGAAGATCTGCGGGAGGCCTACCCGCACCTGTTTAGGTGAGTCGGATTTCAGGGACGAAATCCCTTTTAACGGGGGTAGGATGTAAGGAACCTAAAATTCCAACCCAACTAATGAAATCATTAAATACTAATCAAGTATAAAATGAGCAAATAAGCTATTAACCAAGATTATGCATAAGTAAACTAGAATGACCAGTGTGCCCTTTGGTAGCAGTAGAGTCCTAGGGTTAGAAAGGTAATTGTGAGCACAGTAAAAAGATAAGACCGAGGACAGTAGATGCACTCCCCCTCTGCCTTCACCAAAACAGAAGCAACCAAGCAGCAGCAGCCATTCGGCTCCTCTTGCCCATTTCCATCCTAGAGATAGCACAGCAAGAGCCAGTTCATTCCCCATCGCAACACTCACGAGAGCACAGCCAGCATTCCCATTTCCACTCCCCAAACCAAAGCCAAGAAGCCAAAGCACAGTCAGCATTCCACTTCCAAAGCCAAACTGAGAGCAAGAACCGAAGGCAAGACCAAGAGCCAGGAGGAGGAGCCGAGCAACTGGAGCAGGAACCAAAAGCCAGAAGGAGGCCAAGAAGAGGAACCGATCGGAGGAGGAGGCCCAGATCGAGACTAAACCGCAACCAGCTCATCGTCTCCAACCCCAGCAAGCTCACCAGCAACACCATCAACCCAGAACCGGGCCATCTCATCATGTGCACAAAAGTAGAAAATCTACCAACGTAGTATACAAAATGGGTAGATCGGGTAGAGTAGTGAGTAGATCAGGTAGAGTAGAGGGTAGATCAGGGAAAAACCATGTGGTCTTAGTAGGGGAGAAACCCTAGGGGCTCGCGTTGAGAAGAAAAAGATTCAACCAGTGCCGAGCTCAGCTAAGTTGCCCAGGGGAGAGAGTTCGGCCAGAGGCTGGGTACTCGCAGGTTGGCTGGAGAGGTAGTAGGCTTGCCAGATGCTGGGTGGCCACTGGCCGGTGCTGAGCCGAAGCGTCCAGGAAGGAGTAGGGTAGAGGAGAAGAGGGGAGAGGCCGAGAGCTAAGCCAGGGGTTTGATTCCAGCAAGTAGAGACCGAGAGTGAGCCGAATGGAGAGAGAGGCGAGAGAGAGAGCCAGTGAAAAGGGATAAGCAACCGAGAGTTTTTGGTCCAGAGAGAAAAGAGAGGAAGGACCAAGAGAAGCCAGCATCGGCCGAAAAGAAAAAGAAAGGGAGGAGAGGCAGAGAAAGAAAAAGAGAGCAGAGAGAAAAGAAAAGGCAGGAAAGAAAAAGGGAGAAAAGAAAAGAGAGAAAAAGGAAAGAAGAGAAAAGATAAGAATGAGGGAAAAACTAAGAGAATGGATGATCGTCGCAAACCGTGATTAGTTCGATGAGTAGTTAACTTTACGTTCGGAAAAATGAAAAAGATAGCAAATAAGCAGTAAGATATAATCTGATAAATGCATGAACAGCCAAAAAGATAAATGAACACCCTTCATACAAATATGATTGCAACTGTTGGAATAGTTGGACGTCATAAACCATATTCAAATAAATTGCTGTAGATTAATATGCTATAATTTTTTGGACAAGAGTTGAACCCACCAGACCCAATATTCGAGCGAGGCCGTACCTTCAGAGTTTATACCAAACAAGCTTCCTTTGATCATGTTTTGTTAAATGTTTTCAATGCTTTTATATACTTACCTATATCATCACTGCATGGGAAAGCTTATTTTACAAATGAAAACATTAAGTTGGATGCGGTTGGAAAGAATATGTTGAAAAATGGATTGATGGGTTGAAAAATGGACTAATAATTGGATTTGGTAGTAAACTGGTTCATTTAGTTAATAGAATGGTTGGCGTATGTTAATACGGTTGGTAGAGGGCGTCAATGAGAAGGATTGTCATGCTTGTGGGGTCCTCTACATAGGCTATAATATAAGGTTAAAACAACTAACCTTGGGCAATGAGCCGTAAAACCAGTATCAACCATAGTCTGTGAAAAGTGAAATCAGTCAAAAAATGTTGTCCTATGAAGGTATTAGAATCTCCACATTGGGTAAGAAATCTAGGCCGCGCCTCTGGGATATGCCAGTAGGCCCGGAGGGTAGGACCACTTGGTGGCAGTATATTTGAAGCCATAGGTAGAGTTACTGCTGGCGGGTAGCCGGAGTACAACTGTATCTGTGAGTTATGGGGTAGCCTAGGATAGGTGTCCCCAACTCGAGTGCAGGGTTGGAGATCTAATACTGGATTAGTGATAAATATTCTGAGGCATCACAGGATGGTGTCACTACAGGTAAAGTAAAGTGATACAAACCTGCGCAGGGTAAATCATGTATTCATGCTAGTCTTTTGGATTGGAGACTACGGAAGCTAAGTCTGTCTCATATACAGTGTTAGTAGCTGTTTTCTAAAATTTAAAATAAACAACCCTTAAAGAAAACCAAAACTTAATTTATGTAAAAATGGATCGAGGAAGGTGATCATTAGATGGATTTGGATTGGATTGAGAGAAAAGTCATCTATTTCATTTTGCTATTAATTCTTCCTAAGTACTCCTGTACACACTCTTGCTTAAATCCCCTCCCTTGCTTAGAAGGTGAGTCCTATGGATCCACCTACGAAGTATGGGGTGAGGATTGTTCGCAAGACCAGGACATACTAGAGGAGGATTAATACTACTACTACTATCAGGAGTAGTATAGGGTTTAGTAGGCCATACCGCCGCTATGGCAGGCCATCAGGGTAATAGGTGGTTATAATGTATTTTGCTGTATTTGGAACCCATGTAAGATTAAGGTAATGGATATGTAGCCCTGCGTGGCTCAATGGACTGTAATAAAGAGTTCTATTTTCAGTCTCTAATTATTGTTCTGCTGTAACACTCTAAATACGATATAGTAACTGATAAAGTGTCGGGTTGCCCGATACTTTGTTAGCTACTGTGCCGAGATTCACGTAATTAACTTGGCGTAATGGCAGTGTGACTGTCGTTACCCCGGGCTAATTATGCGGGTCACCACAGTGAGGAACCGAGGATTGTACCGATTGGTTAGTGTCTTAGACTCTTAGTGATGATCTTGCTATTAGTGAAGTTAATGAGACTACTGCTGCAACTTATGCTGCGATTAGTGACTCTTAGTGATGCTGCTGCTGCAACTAGACACTAGAAATTTCTGCTGAAGTGCTGATGCTGATGAGTGATGACACTAGAAATACAAAGGGGTTTGTATGAATGATAAGTCTAAGGGAGTATGTGTGGAGAGACCATAGTGTGGCACTGGCATAAGTTAGATGATTGACAATGCTGCTGCAATCAATGTTACCAGGACTCGGACACGGGTGTCTAATTCTGAAACGAATTCGACTGTCCGATTAGGCAAACTCCAGAAAATAGGATTCTGAGATTCGACTAACATAAATACATTTTATCATTAAAATAATAAGCAATAAAAATTTATAGGTAAGTTATGAGAAATTGATAGATTAACAGCACAACTTATCCATGAGGCATGACTCATGAGTCATCGGTCATCCACAGACATACTCGTCCACAGTGCGTCAGTGCTCCTCCTACTCTCGGTCTTGCGGCATAGTGCTCTACTTCTGCTCGGTGTTGGTGGCCGTGGCTTGGTCCACAGCTGTTAGCAATCGGCACTAGACTAGTTACTACTTACTAGTTAGCTCCAGTCTTCTTCCAAAAAATCCCGATCTAGGCATCATCGCTCCGACTGACCACGCAACCAGCCTGACGTTGTATTCACTCCGATTGGCCTGATGCTCGGCTGCCCTGCCCGATGCTCGACCGTCCTGTCCACCTCCTCCCCTCCTCGCCGTCACCGTGAGGCCGGACGCCTGGACCCGTCGACGGCCAACGCCCTAGCCGCCCCACCCGACGCCCGGCCTCTCGGTCCACCTCCTCCCCTCCTCATCACCACAACCCGGCCCAACGCTTGGACGTGCTGACGCTCCCCGATGCCTGGCTTGTCCGTCGGGCCGCCGTGCCATGCGCTATGCTAGGACATGGTAAGAGGTGTCTGATGTGACCAAAAAATTTTTGGACATGTGAGTCCCAGTAACACTGGCTGCAATTGCTTTGTACAGGTACATGGCTGATCAAGCTCCAAGTGCCACCGTTGCCGAGGCCGGTGATGCTAGCCAAGAGCAGGCTTATGATCCATCCAAGGATCCAAAGTGGAATGCCAAGTTGAAGGATCCCGGGTGGAAGTATGGATTTTGGTCGGACTTGACAAACAAGGATATGGTGCAATGTGTATTTTGCGAAAAGCAAATGCATTTGGGCATCAAGAGGTTGAAGCAGCACCTTGCCAATGGTTTTGGGGATGCTCAAAAATGTCACAAAACCACCACGTCAATAATGAGAGAGATGCAAGATTACATGAAGACTGCAAGAAACAAGATGGTTAATTTAGATGAGATACACAATTGGAGTATCTTCGAATTTGTAAGCAACTAAACATTTAAGTTGTCTTTATTTTATAATTGCTCATATATTACAAGTATTTTCTGTTGTTGACTAGTGATCACTTTTCAGATCCATACAAGAAAAGAAACCGGTTGGAGCACCAAAAATCGAATGATTTGGTCTACATTCAATACAACCGGAAGATTGCGGAATGTTTTCAAAAGAGGCATGTGAAAGAGACAAATTTCAACCATTTTATCTTAAAAGAGTTCCAATGGGACAACAAATGGGTTGACATAAGTACCGAAGAAGTCCACCATGGAGAAGATCTTTCGTGGGCTCATGTTGATGAAGCCGCTTTAGGGTTGCAATCTGCCGAGGATGGCCAGGACGTACTCTCAACGTAGTGCAAATTTAAGCTCAACAGCTGAAGGAGAAGAGCAAGGCTTAGACGAGGATGAAGTCTTGAACCTTTGGTGTTCGATGATCTAGACATTGACGATGATTATGGCCAAGCGCCACGTACTCCTCGTGAGTGGACCAAGTGATGAGAGTTGTCAAGATGATTTAGACTTAGATATCTATGTTGAATGTCTTTGTCCTTGGAACATTCTTAGTTTATTTTGAAAAAATGGTATCTAGTATCCATGGTTATTCAGTACATTAGTATATTACTATATTTGATGCTGCATTATGTTTGGTCGCCTAGGCGTCCAGGCGCCCCCAGAGACGACTCGCCTCGCCGGGGCGCTGTGATAACCATGCCGTGCAGCTTATATACATGATTTTGCTCTATTTCCTTTTTTCTATACACCCCCAGAGACGACTCGCCTCGCCGGGGCGCTGTGATAACCATGCCGTGCAGCTTATATACATGATTTTGCTCTATTTCCTTTTTTCTATACACAGGTTACTGCTGCTGGGATTAGTGCGCTAACGGTTGATGGTGACAACTTCCCTGTGGGCTTCAATTACACATCTAGGCGTCCTGTGCGACAACATCTATGGAAAAATAATAATAATACATTTTTTATTCAAATTGCAAAAATATATCTCCAATAAAAAAATTTCCAAAAATATACCTCTGTCGCCATATGGTTGAGCGACAAGATCGCAAAGCACAGAAAAAACTGAGTCAGTGCTGACGTGGCCTCTCTATCGCCCAACAAAAGAGTGACAGGACTTTGTCGCCCCACCATTTGGCGACAGGAAAATGTCGCCTTTTCATGTCGCGACATATTCTTGTCGCCCAATGGTTGGGCGACAGATCCCCCAACACAATAAATTCTAAAAATTATTAAATTTTTTTGGAGAAAATTAAATTTATAAGGAACATTTTTCCACTGATTTCATTCAAAAATTTGTTGTAACTTGTGAGCATTAATTATTAAAAGTCAGTGTTATTTCGACAGTTGCTAGAATTTTAGAGTTCAAACCAGGGTTCAATAAATTAAGAAAATTTCATATTTGTTAGTGGTAATTCATGTAGTATTTTACAAAATTGTTGCTCAGTTTCTTTTGGTTGATAAAAAATTCAAATTTCGTTGTTCCTCATTTTCTTTCAGTGTGCGACAAATTTAACGGCAAATCATAGTAAAACATTGAATAAAATATTTATATTACAAAGTGCAGTAAGTACAACAACTACAGTAGCATGGCATGTGAACAACGCCAAAGATACAGAAGGAATTCATAAAACTGGGATACAACATAGGTACATGCCTCTGGTGAAGGACTAAGTCACAAAACCATACATTCTATAGCTATGGTTGTCAGAATAGGGCATGGTCAAATGGACAATAGTTATCTATTGGTTCATGACGGGGTACTACATTTGGATACCTGATAGGGCTTAATGTAATATCATCGTCAGGATTCGGAGGTACCCCTCCTTCAGTGCTGGTTGGACGTCCCCTTGAAATCATCATCATCGCCATTTGTACGGTTAGGAGGTACCCCTCCTTCAGTGCTGGTTGGACGTCCTCTTGCATTGTTACTTGAACGGCCTGTTGTGTATGTGTGCCTGCGGTTTGGCCTTTTATAGTCTCCAAGGGGTGGTGTATGGACTGAGTATTGGAAGCTAAGATTCAAACGTGCACACAGATAACAAAACACCGAAGTGTGTAGTCAAGTCGGGCTGAAAAGACAGTCATGCATGCAAGTTGTTAGTACTGACAAATATACTATGCAATAAGTGGTCACTTTAGAGTTAAAAGTAGGCGGTGAGTGGTCATTTCGGATTGTGCAGTGTGTAATTAGTGCGTACTGAGTGTACCGATGGGACTTTGTACTATGCAGTGAGTAGTCACGTCGGATTATATTGTGTGTAGCAAGGGTTCATTTTAGACAGTGCACACACCCCCTGTAACATCCCAAAATTTGCCCAAATACTATTTTATTGCTTAAACGTGCATTTATGATTTTCTGGAATTTATTTGGATTTTTCTGGATTTATTTGAATTAATTTTAAATTAAGTATATTGACCTTTTGTTCAAATCTATTTAAATTTATGCAAAGTTAAAATAAAGTTTTGCCAAAAATATTTTATTGAGTCCAGAATGTATCAAAGTATTTTTGAGATTTTTCTTGGATTTTTCCTGATAATTTATTAGCTTAAAACAAATTAAATGAATTTCGGCAGTGATTTTAAATGAAAAATCTTTTTAAATCGGCTTGAACAGTATTGGGCTTGGCCCATTTGCTGTGCGAGAGTGTCCCGGAGTAGCGTGGCCCGTTCAGCCCATTTTCAAGAAGTCTAATCCCTGCCGTTAGATCCAGATCGGATGAGTGAGGACGAAGCGTACCGGTTCGGGACTTCGTTTTATCGTCACCGTCGGATCTGCCGCGTGTCGTCGATCCGGTCGTCTTCTTCGCGTGTCCGTGCCGGACTCGTCTCCGTGTCCGCCATGGACACCGCGTGGAAGCGGGCGAAGGAGGGACTCCTAGTGCTATATAAGGGGCGCGCCGGCATCGCCAGGGTACAAGCAGCCAAAGCCCCAAGGATTTATTTTCAATCTCGGAGCCAAATTGCTGCAATCGAGGGTTCTCTCGGAGCACCGCCGCCGCTGTTCTTCTTCGATTCCGACGTCTTCCGTGGAGCTAAAGGCTCGAAACCAAGGCTGGCAGTTGCGTCTCGTCAAGAGGGAGCCCGTGCGCGCGCTAGTTCGGTCGGAGCATCGTCGGAGAGGAGAAACCGCGGGGAGGTCATCACCGACAAGAAGAAAGGTCTCGCCACCGTCGCCCAAGTGCCCAAAACCCAGATCCAAGCGCGTCAGAAGGTAGGCGAAGTCGCGAGGGCGCCGTAGGTAGCCGGGCCGATCGTCGCCGACGACCCTAGGGCCCTGTGCCGTCGACGTGGCTTGACGCTTCGTTGCCGCGTGTCGTCCACGTAAGCAGTTCCGCCGAGGTGGCAGCGTCGTGGCGAGCTGCGTGGCGCCGCGTGTGTCCTGCGCTGGTGCCGAGTCAGCATCGTGCGGGACCCGCGTGTCAGTGGCCCAGAACCGCGTGAAACGGGTGCACCGTGGACCCGAGGAGATCTGTGGACGCAGTCCATGGACCGGTGGCCACGTGGCAGCGTTTGGTTGGTCTGAGTCAGGGCTGACGTCACGCTTGCGCAGTAATTCTATTTTCAGAATAAAAACAATTCTGTTAATTCCGAATTTCTAATTTCTGTATTTTCAGTGTTTATTTCAAACTTCAAAAGGCTATAACTTTTGCATCTTAACTCGGATTTGAGTGATTCAAATTTCTAAAAATTCATAAAATTGAGATATATTTAATGGTGAATTTTATTTGATTTTTGGAGTTCATTTGCTCTCTGTTTTGGTATTTATTTGCTTTTCTCCTTCGGTACGCGTAGACGTTGAATTGTGCGACGCTTCGGAGGAAGATCTAGCAACTCAAGAGCAAGTTCCAGAACCAGATCAGGACCTATTCCAAGCCAAGTTGTGCTTTGATCATGTTGAACCCATGTTTATAAAATTGCTATATTTGTTTTACCCTATTGCATATTATTTCAAGTATACAATTGTTTCCAATTAGATTGGGCTTAGCTAATATACCAGATTGATTTATATCTTACCTTGTCATCGTATGCCATGATCCATTGTCACCCTAGATTGGTTCAATATAGTTGGTTAGTAAATATAATCAACATGGGATTGTTAGATCGTATTAGTTGCTTAGCCATGCCACGTCATCACATGTGTCAGAATCATTGATAATTAATCTTGATTAATGGAATATGGAACCATGTTATGAACTTGTGTGTCATGTGGGATCACACGATGAGATTGAATTGTTGTGGCAAGTCATGTCACGCAACGATGTTGAATTGTTGATGGCACGTGGTGCTTGGTAATCAACTGGGTGATAATCACTTAGATTGGGGCAAGTGACAAGGGGCGAGTATGCCAAGGTGGGCCCGATGGGCAGATGGTATGTGGATGTCTTGCCTTGATCACTCTAAGGACTTAACCTTGCAAGCCTTTGACCTGAGTCAATCGTGCAACCACATGTCTGGTATTAGCCAGCCTAGCTGAGTAATTTGCAATATCTTAATTTTGGTACTATCGTGGTCGGTGTGAATTCCCGAGTTATGGAGTAATTCACATGGCGCAAGAGGGGGGCCCTGGATGTGGTAACCAGTCCCACCAGTGTTGAAACCTTAGCGGGTGGTACCGGTTAAGCGGCGCATTGTAAAGACTTTGTTATAATCACTCGCCTTGGTGGTGTTTGGTTGTATCACGTGGGTAAAGTGCATAACCTCTGCAGAGTGTGAAACTATTCGGATAGCCGTGCTCATGTATTGAGCAATGCTCGGAATTCTGATTAAGGGTTAGCTTAATTAAATGGACAATCTGGTTGGGATGGCGGAATGCCATGTGGAAGATGGAATTTGATTTAGGATTGGAAACTGGTTTACTTGAGAAATCTGAATCTATTTATTATTGCTATTTGTTTTACAAGTCTTTACAATCTAAATATTATATTTGTTCATAAATGCCGCTTATTGCAAAATAGCCATGATAGCCTATCCATTGGAATAAGCCTTACATATAGTTACATAGAATTGCATTCATGCACAACTTGTTGAGTGCTTTAAGTACTCACCTTGCCAACAACAATAATCAACGATCGAAGAATCTACACTGTGTTGGAGGAGGAGTTCCAGAAGACACGAGTCATTAGGGTCCGAGCCTTGTCGGTTGTGTGTGGTGAACTGATGAGCTATCTACGTTTTCTACTTTCCGCTGCTTAATTATTAGCTTATATTTCCAGTCTTGCCCTGCGTGGCTTAATAATGTAAATCGGTCATAAGATCATACAATTAGCTATATCAATAAATGAACTATTATTCTATTATCGTTGAGTATGATGTGATATGTACCGATGTTGAGCTGTGTGCACTAGCGTTGATCCTGGGACTAGTGCGGTAAACACAGTGGGTTCGAATCAGTGGATTCGGGTCCTCACACCCCCTCTGTTGCCAAACCAACAGTCGATTTATTCTCTATCGCCCTATAGTTTGGCGACAGGGAGACCCGAAGGTTTTTCCGCTTACGTGGCGTCCACGTGGCATTTGTCACCCGATGATATGGCAACACGAGTCTCTGTCGCCATATCATCGGGCGACATTTCTCTCTCATCTTTTCAAACGGCGATAGAGATATATTTTTGTAATTTTTTTATTCGAGTATATTTTTGCAATTTGAATAAAAAATGTATTATTAAAAAAATCAACATCTATGTACCCATCCAGTCAGCCTGCTGGTATGATCATTGCAGTGTCCAGTTTGTTAATAATCATTCTCCCCTTTATTCTTGCCTGCTCCATGTGTGTTTGCTGCTTATATGAACTACAGTTTCGTTGGCTGTACTGTTCCGATAGAGATTGGAGGACCATGCTATGTTCTTCCTGCTATTCTTTTTACCAGATTCATTGTATTGCTACTGATGCTACAAGCTGGCTTAATCAGAGTTGCCACGACCAGATGCTGCAACCGCCGCTGAATCATGATGAATATGTCAGCTGGCTCACATCAAGGTCACTTCCAATGTGCGGTTCCAATTTAGATATCTCTTTTTTCCGAAGAGAGACAATTTAGGTATATCAGTATTTCCAAATTTGCAGTGGTGTGCATGTGTAACTGCATATTGCTCTGCTTTTAGTAGTTATGTATTACAGCCTATCGTAGTGGGTTTCTATTATTTCTGTGAAATTTGTTCCATCTCTAGTGTTTGTGCCTGCTTCAGTGCTTAAACTTTACAGCTTATGCCCAGAGCGCACCTGCCTTGTTCCTCTCATCTCTTTTTTTCAGATTCTCTTGTCAGTTTTATTAATTATCTTTTTCCAGTTTTTAAGCTTTCCTGCTATGATCATTTACTTGCAGCAATGACCATTACACTAAGAATTACACACAGTAATTTCATAAATGGATGTATTAGTGATTATCTGGCCAGTAGATGTACAGCTTTTGTTTTATCATGAGCAGTTCAAAGAGGTAACCTTTCTTTGTCTTGCTGCACTTGTAACTGTATTTTTTTCTCCCCTAACTATGTAGTTAATTTGGATTGATGCGCGTAGGTAGAACTATTTATAAAATAGTTAAGACATCATACTTGACTTTACAATCTTACTGATTTGGGTTTTTTACTTATTCAAGCTATATTTTATATGTAGTCATACCATTCCATTTGACAAACTATTCCTTCTACCGGGGTCTTGATGTGTGAATAGTGAGAAAAGGGACTTCCATTGTGCAGAGATCAACTAAAAAAAGCCAGTTCTCAATAAAAATATATTCTGAAGAGGAAGTGCATCTTTTTGTCCTAAAATGTTTTCTTCTTCTGAAGTTTCAAGATGTTCCAATAGTTAGTTGGTAATTAGGGGAGGAGCATTGTGGATCACCACTACTGCTTTGTTTCCACTAAGATGAGATGTTTCCATGTCTATGTTGTCATTTTGTATACAAATGTGAATGCCTGGATATTGAATTATGCTGGGTTTGCTGTTAGTTACCATCGCTACAGGAGAAAACAAGTTGGTGCCCATGTTTTGAATGGATGAGTTATACCTCGGGCAATGTGATCGACTGTATTTCTTGTGTAACATTCCTGCTTTATTTTGGCATACTGGGTAGTTCTATTTCTTCTGCATTTTCCAAATTCATTTGTGATGGCAATAGAAATTATGTATGTTCCCTTTCTATCAACCAATTACATGAACAACATATTTTAGTCTAGAAATTTCATTCTCCTCAATCCTCATTGCCCTCCACTGGTGCTTTTGAGTCATTAACCGACTTAGGTACAGACTTTTGTGAAGCCTGTGACACAGGGTGAGGCTGTTGAGGATGATACTGCTAGGGCTAGGCGTTGGCAACTACTTTTGGTCCGAAGGGCCAACATTATAAATCTAGATATTAAGCATTAGTGCACACTATTATGTCAAGGTCCGAAAGAAACACGGAGGCCAAGCATCGCCGTGTGACCATGTCGGTGTCGGTTCTTACCTTCTTGGAAGCTTTGCCGTGAAGACGCACGAGGGTGAGCACGTGCGGCCGCGTCTAGGAAGGTGACTGAGGCATTCCGCGTCTCAGTGAGTTCGAGTGAGAAATCGACGAGGTGCAGCGGCGAGAAGGCGAGGGTATGTAGTGGCTGCTAATGATGGGATGCGGCGCTACCCGCTAGGAGACGAGGGGATGTGCCAGCCTATGGCTACCGACGGCGGATGTGGTGCTACCGGTGAGAACATGAGGGATTTGCAACTACTGGTGTGTGGCGGGATGGGCACATCTCGCGTGGTCGTGTAGAGAGTCTGGAGATGAAATAGGGAAAGGGTTCCTCAATGAGATAATAAATGGCATAGACCATCGGATCAGATAATTTTTGACCCACCGGATGTGTTTATATCGGATTCAGATATTTTTTGGGATAGTTCTCGGATTCGGTATCGGTTTCGGATACTTTATTTTAGATTCGACTTCAGATTTGGGAGATCGCTATCCGTCAGATCGGAATATTCCGAACCTTTTCTCGGCTATATCCGATTAAATATATTCGGATATCCGACCGATCGTCAACCACATAGCCGGATTAACCCTAAGTGCTAAGTCCCTAACCCAGTCTCTCCACTCCCTGTTGTCGGGACCGGGTTTCCGAATCCGAACCCTATGTGTATAACCTGTGCTAGTCCAGGAAAAGCTAGCACACACAGTGGAAACAGTGATGACAACACATCTGTATCATGAAGCACATAATATTAATTAAGCAAAAAGAGTATTAGCCTTATGGCCAATTATTACAAATAAGCAGCATCATAGCTTGAGTTCAATAAGAAACAGCGGAAACGAAATAACAATAGCAGGATAAGCCCATCCATTTGCCCAACAGGCAATCAACTGGGGTTCGCGTCCTAGCATTCTGGATCGCCTTCGTCGAAATCACAAGCGTAGAAATCGTAGTCACCTTCAGCTTCTGCGAACTCCTCTGTGGAAAGTTGGGGATGTTGCAAGCACAAAATGTACTCCGCAAGTCTTGGAAACATAATGCATGATAACTATATGCAAGGCTAAACAATTGAAGGCATAATATGGCTCTTTTAGCATAAAGCAAAGTTTAACCGTAAATACCAATAGTAATTTCATAAAGCATCATTTGAATAAAATGTAATTGAATAGTAATTGAATTGATATATCAACTAAACAGGTTCCATCTACCTGACTAGCTCCATCCGCCAAACCATAACCCGAGAGTTCCATCTGCTCACGGATTCCCAAACCATCATTTTCATTTAAAACAAAACCATGAAATCTACAATGTGCAAGCGTACCTTGCCTGCCCTTGACCGTGGGCACGGCTACTTAAGTAGTTTTAACTCTGCAGAGTGTCTACACTTTACCCACAAGACATGATCGACTCTTGTTGCCAAGCTATCAACACACTTCCTTTGGTGTGTCGGCAGAGAGATCATGACAAGGCCTTTACAATGCACAACCTCACTATTAACCTCGCCCGCTAAGGTTTCACCGCTGTTAGGATTCTAGCTGCCCAGTACAAAAGCCCCCTCTTGCGCCTGCCAACATCTGGCACTCACCAACTAGCGAAGCTAATAATGAGACGCACAAATTATTTAGCCAAGTCATACCCATATAGACTTGTGGTTGTACGGTAGTGCTTGGTCCATGATAACACATGCTTCGGTCCCTAATTGACTAGGGCGGAACATTCAGATACCAGGGTCTCGTGCTTTCTGCACCCGCCAAACATCCATCCACCCTGGCCTAAACCATATTTTTCACTTTATTTCATTTAAATAACAGCAGCAACACCAATGGCCGCGACTTCACAAATAAGATTCAACAATGTTTGAAATGATTCCCATACTAACATAATACCGAAACGTTTAAGTTGGACTAAGCAATTCTATCGTCCCATGCTAATCTATTGGTTATCACCAAATAAAATAGCTAGTATTACCCAGGGAGACAAAGGTTTGACATGATCAATACCAATGAGGGTATAACAAATTCTGGTATTTAACTATACTCTAGAACTATATTTAAAGTACATTGCATAAAAGTAAGCATGCATAATTTAAAACAATATAGGCATTTTGTAAAATTTGGGATCAATATGTTCAAGGAAGACTTGTCTTCGATGCCTCTTGCTGGTTCTACCTCTGATTGCTGATTCGCTTGAGCTTCGACTGCGTCGTCTACACGCGAAACGAGAGCAAATAAATAAAATAAATTCAAATAAAATTCAAAAATTAAAAAGAATGGTACTGGAAGATAGATCATGAATTTAGATGAATTTAGAAATTTTAATCACTGGAATCGGAGCTCGAACGAAGGAGAACGGGCTCCTGGAAGATTCCCAGATCAGAAAACTCAGAAAAAACAAAAAGCTGACACGTGGCAGGATCTGATTGGCTGGAATTTCTGGATTTCTAGAAAATCAGAAAAAGGAAAACAAAAGCCGACTGACACGTGAGGCCCACATGTCAGCGCCTGGTTCACGGTGAACCGGGTTCACCGAGAAGGGACGATGCCGATGTGGCGGACCACGCTGACATGGCGGCCACGCGGCGGTTGACGCGGGATGCTGAGATGGCGGCCGACATGGGCTTGCCACGGGCCGCGCATCCAACGACTCGATTGGATCGGACGGCACAAAAGCGAAGCCGCGGCGACTGCGACGTGGCACGATCCAGAGCACTGGCGGGAGATCGGACGGCCATGATCGAGCGACGCAGGTCGACAACGAGGCGGCGACGCGGCCACGCCGGAGGCGGAGAAGACGACCTCGGCCGCGCGCAAAAACGCGACGAACCCGAGCAGGTTTTGAGGCAAAAAGGAGAGGGCGACACGGCGATCTCGACGCGACCAAAAGTAGCGGCGGAGGCTCACCGGCGAGGGAGAAAAATAGCGGAGAAGCGCTTGGGACGGCAGCGCAACTTCGGCGAGCTCGCGGGAGAAAACGGCGGCACCTTGGGCAGCAACGGCTAGGTCAAACGGGGCGGTGCGGAGCGGGGAACCTCGGGTGGGGGGCCCTCAGGGCTTTAAATAGCCTCGGCAGGTGGGCGCGGCACGGACGCCGAGATTGGCGCAATACGCGGGGCGACGCGGCTGCATCCCAGCCGTCCACGCAGTACCGAATGGACAGCTCACAGCGCAAGGCTTGCGTGGCGCAATCTGGGGCACCCGAGCCGGATCCAACGGCCATGGCTTTTGGGTTTCGGAGATGGGCTGCGCTGAGGTGAGCCGGCTGCGGAAAGGAAGCAGGCCGGCCTGAGCGATGCGGGCCGAGGAGGAATAGGAACGGGCCGCGGAAGGAATTCGGCCCAAGAGTTATTTGAATTAGAAATTATTTTCCGAATTAATGAAATTTCAGAAATTCAAATAAAAGCAAATAAATTCAGAAAAGTCTCCAAAAATACAGAAAAATTCCTTGAGGCATAATGAACCCAACTAAAACTGAAAATCTTTTGTCTAATGAATAGATTAGCCAAATTAAATCCTTTCATAATTAGAAAATTCAAATTAAGCTGAAATTAATTCAAGAAAAATGCAAATGGTTCATTTTCAAATTTAAACATTCGAGAACTCAAATTTTGGAATGTTACACCTGTCTCCCCCGGACTCCCGAGATCGGAGCGGCCCAGGCCTCCCGCCGCCGCCAAGGCCGCCCACCGCCCTTCCCAGGCCTCCCGGTGCCCTCCGCCCGTCTCATCTCCATGCACCCTCTGCCCGAGTCCCACCGCCCTCCGCCCCTCCCGGCACCCGGCGCCCTCCGCCCCGAATCCCGCCGTCCTTCGCTGGCTCCATCCCTCGGCGGCGCCCTCTGCATCAGCCGCTGCTGCCCCTCCCGCTGAACCTCCTGCTGAGAAAACTGCAGCTGAGAAAGGGAGCTCAAATGACAGGTAACTATGCTGATAAAACAACCTGAAAAACCGCTATCCAGATATCGCTCTTGCAAGGGTGGAAACAGAGAAGGAACTCTGTGATTAAAGCATGGGACGAGAACGAGAAGACAAAAGCTGAGAATAAGTATGTTACCGGCTTACATTCATGCATCAATGTGCCTTTTTCGGTATAGTTATCACTAATCTGTTATAGCTCATGTGCATATTGCAATTTGCAAAGGAGCTCTTCAGCCATTTGAAATAGTTTCAACCAGGGAATCAGATGCTCTATATGGCTTTCTGTTAATAATATGTCTACTCTTACTACCAAGTCGGTGAGGATATGCAAATCCTGTTTAATTCAAACAATAACGAGAAGACCTAGAGAGCAGGTAAAATTACCAAAACAAAACCTACGGACATCATGTGAAGAAGTTATATACTTATATCTATTATCTGTTGTTGAAATCATTATACACGTTCGTTGAAGGGATGATCTGAAAATTCCTAACCTTGAATCAATTGACATCGATGCCACAGGGCTGCTAAGAAGCTATCTGCTATTCTCTCGTGGGAGAACACAAAGAAAGCAAAGATAGAAGCTCAACAGAAGAAGATTGAGGTAATTTCTTTATTCCTAACCTTGAATCAATTGACATCGATGTCAATCTTTGTTCTTCTTTTCACTATGGAAGTAGCCATGGTCATACACTCGTTAAATTGTGATAGTTCTATTGCATTCAAATACATACGGTTGATTAAAGGTTGCTATATGTGTGCTTTATACTGTATCTATTTTCACGTAATATTCAACAAAAAATATCCGATAACGTATCGATTCCGCTCCGTATTCGCTCGAATCCGTAACCGATATTATTCGTGTCGTATTTGTATCCGACTCCGAATCCGACAAAAAAATACGATTTAGAATATGTAAAAGGCGATATCCGACCGAATCTGAGCCAATTGCACCCTACGTATGGGTCTTAATCCATGAAGTATGGATCCATCTGTCATAAACATGTCAGGATCAAGGTTTGAAAATTCGGTTTCGGAATAAATTTCGTCCCTGGCCGGATCGCAAAATTTCGGAAATATTTTGGACGAAATTTGAATTCAAATCCTGTCCATTCTGGAAAAAAAAATTAGAAATTCGGCGAAAAAACCCGAAATTTCGGGCGAAATAACTGAAATTTCAGTTTTTTTGCACTGGCTGAAAAGTTGTCTAAACTTTAAAGAAAATTTTTGAAATTTGTTTTGGAGATTCCTGACACATTTCTTATGTTCTCACAAAAATTTCAGCTGATTATCACATCTGAGGTATTTTTAAAAATTCGGAGAGTGGTACTGTCTTGATAAAACACTGACCGACAAGTTTGATCCGAATGGAAAATAGTACAAATCAAGTTATAAACTGTTGAAATTTTTTGTGCATGGTTATGATCCATAACTAATGTTGTCACAAGAATTTAAGCTGATTATCACATGTGAGAAATTTTTAAACATTCGGAGAGTGGTACTGTCCTGATAGAACACTGACCGACAAGTTTGATCCGAATGGAAAATGGTACAAATCTAGTTAGAAACTATTGAATTTTTTTTTGCATGGTTATGATGTATCTATAATGCTCTCATAAAATTTTAAGATGATGATCAAACTGTATGAATGTTTAAAAATTCGAACAAAGATTACTCTTACTGTTAAAAGGCTTACCGGCAAACTTGAACAAAATGAAAAATTATCTAAACCACGTTAAAAACTTTTGAAAATTTTTGTGGATGGTCCTGATGTAACATTAATGTTTATTTAAAATTTTTATATGATGATCGTTCTCAAATAATGTTTAAAAATTCAGACAGTGCTACGTCGTGATAAAAGTTTGATGATCAATACATAGATTTGCTTTAGCAATAAAAAAAAGTTTAAAATTTTTGTAAATTTTACAAAATGGTGATAAGGAAATTATTAATATCCCATAAAAATTGTGATTCATGATCACACTCCAGTGAATTTATAAAATTCTTACAAGGCATAGTACCATTTATGTTCTTTTCTTTTTCATTTTCGAAATATAATATAACAAACGAAGTTCAATGCTTACATAGATTTGATTGACCAAACAAATAAAATTGAATTTTTTTAAAAAATTTATATAATGGTACTGAGTCAATTATTAATCTCTCACAAAAATTTTAGATCATAATCGCACTCAAGAAAATTTATAAAATTCTGACAATATAACTGTCCCAATTATGTTCATTTGGTTTTTGATTGTTTGAAGATAAAAAACGAAGTTAAATTATTTTGAAATTTTTTATGTATGATTCTAAACTACTAAGGATAGTACCATAAAATTTTCAGCTTATTATCAAGCTTGTACAATTTTATAAAAATCGATGATGTTTACGCTTAAAATTATAAAATGTTTAAAAAAATCGTTTTTTCAACAAATTTTCATAGGAGATGACTTTCCTAAGGGTTATTGGACCAAATCTGGTCAAATCCGGCCCTAAAAATTTCAAAACCGGCCAAAAAACACAAGATTGCGCCGAAAAAACCGAAGTTTCGGGTTAGTGTAGCAATTTCAAAAAAAAAATTAATTTCTTTTTTGACCGGTACTTTAGATTTCGGGATGATCCGAAATTTGGGCCCAAAATTCGCCGAAATTTTGGAACCTGGTCAGGATCATGTACGATTAACGAGACGTGAGTGATGGAACAGTCACATACCAGCTTCTTCTGACGGGGAGAGTTTTTCCGTTAGCACTCGTGCGGAAAAACTCCCCCTAGTCTGTTGCCGTCCCTGCTCCCAAGGCTCACGGATTCCTCGCGCTGTAAGAGTATGAATGAATGAATGCCAAGTCTTTCTCTCTCCCTCGAAAAGGGCAAAAAAAAAAAGGACTCTTTTGTTCTGTACACACGCATGGGCCTACCCGGAATGCAACAAGAATTGAGATGGCTATCTTGAAACTTTCCGTACGTTCCCAGCGCAACCGTCGTCGATTTTAATATTAAATTAAGAGTGGATGACCTATATATAGGTTTGACTCTGCGTTGCAAACCTCATCAATCAAAGTTTGAACGGTGGGAATTTCTGGCCACGTAGTTTGTCGTGTCACACTAGATCAATTCCCTTTTCCTCGCCCCAATTGTAAGGCATGATGTATGTATGGAAAGCAAGACTGGTGCTTAAAATTTTCAACTTCGAAAAAGATGAGCAAGCGTCCAATAAAATAGGTTGCTCAATGATGGTGTTCCGATAATATAGATGGGGGCTTTACTAGCTGATCCGTATAAAAGTCTACTCCTCGAATGCCCTGTTGTTATTTTTGTCACATGCTTCAAGTTTATGGTGTATTTTTTTAATGATATTGTCTATAAATATGTATGACATATTTTACATTTCAATGCAAAAATAGTGTGATGTTCCAAATATAACCCTAATAAATATCTATTTTACTTTATGTTCTCTACATGCATGCATTGAAAACAGTATTTAGTGATAATAATTAGGAGTAATCTAGCCATTTTTAATATCATTTTGGTCTATGCATCAAGAAGAAATACGTCTTATAAACTCGAATAGAGAGAGTAGTTCAGAGTGCTCATTATGTAAGTGAAACAATTACATGGGAATTCACACTAGTGATACTCCACATTATATTAAGGCAGAACTTAAACTCCGTAGGGGTTAAATACGTGATACGTGATTACACATTTACGAGGGATCAATTTTTTGTATCCTTTAAATTTAGGTATTTTATCCACGGAACGTATTGTATATAATCTAGCTTGGGTTTCTAATCATGTTGTAATTCAACAAACATTGTCATGAGAAATTCCAGAAAAACAAATCTAGATGCACTTAAATTTACTCTACCTACGTATAAAGTTTCAAGTTCAAATTCATTTCATGTTAAGAGTACTAAAAAGGAGAAAAATCTGACAAATATTAAGAGTTTAAATTTGTCGAAGTTTTCCCTTTTTTGGTTATCTTAACGTGTTAACACTTGTCAGATTTTTCTCTTTATTTTTCTCCTAACGTAGAACAAATTTGAACATGAAATTTATACATAGGTAGAATTAATAGGCCAGGAAGTTCCAAAGATTTTGAGTTTTGACTGATAGGCAGTACACTCAGACTGAGAAAATCCTTGATAGCGGGCTAATGGCTGAATTAGGATCCTTTGTACGTAGTTCAACTGTACTAGTACTATTATGCCATTACCTATCTCAATTTTTTTTGAGAAAATGGGTAGTAGCTCTGCTAATCACTGATAGAAGAAAGAAAGTCTTGTACCCAAAACAACACAAAGAAAAACTGAAAACGAAAAACCGAAAGAGCACCTAAACAATAGAAATAACACCGAAAAAGAGAAAAACACCAACCTAGCATCAGAGCCACACAGACATCAACTAAACAAATGGCAGACAGACTATACAATAAACAAAAAGCATACAACTAAACAACAAAATTGAGATTCTAAGAATCGGATTATTCTCTTGCAAAAGCTTGACTTCTGGCTTGTGCTTCCTCTTGGATGCAGTAGAAAACCTGTTGCACTGTTAACTATGTATTTTGGAACGTCCTACGGTTCTGCTCCTTCCATATGTTCCAAGCCGTGTAAATGCGTGAGACTATGTTGAGGTCAACCCATAGATATATGATGAATATTTGATATTTGTTAGGCCTGTGTCGATTTGTGTGAGTTTGTCTTGGTTTGGAAAATTGAATTTGCAATTTTTGGTTGCTGTCGACCTTCCCAGTGAGCTTGAACGCTGCATTTAATTGGAAATTCATAATATTGTTAATTAAATATTGCATATTATGTTGTGTAATGCTATGTGATATTTTGTTTGTTTGTGATGGCTGTAGGACTTCGGAGCTAGGTCATGGTGATGCGGAGGAGATCGAGATTAGACTAGGAGAACTGAGGTCCAAACGGTCAAGTTGACGCCGGAAGATGACTAAGGCCGTGGAGTTGCTGCAAGCTAGGATAACAAGTGGATAGATGAGATACTAACTTAAGCCATACTCAAGCGAAGGGGGATCGTTGGATTAAGGGTTGACGAGTAGAGTAGTGGTTAGGTTAGTGTTAAATGGTTAAAACCCATTATGTTGTTGGGTTTCTGGTTAGCGCATGTATGAGTGAGTGAGTTAATCCCAACCCTTGATGAGGTTCCTTGTGGGAGAAAGAAGTCATTCAAAGGTGGAGAATCCTAACCCTTGATGAGGTTCCTTATGGGAGAAGAAAGTTATCAAAGGGTGGAGATTGACTAGATGCTATAAATAGAGGGGTAGAGGGATGCCTTTAAGTCTTTGAAAAGGATTTTGGTTTCCTTGTGCTCCTTTGAGCTTTGCTCACCTGGTTGTGAGGCTTTGTAAACCTTCCTCTCAAAGCAATGAAATTTTAATTTCATCTTATATTCTGCAATTTACATTCCGCACTTTAAATTCCTACAATTTACATTCCGCACTTTAAATTCTTGCAATTTTCTTTTCGCACATTTGGATTTGTCTCCCCTCATTTTAACTACTTGTAGATTTTATGCCAAGGATGAATGATTGATGGATGAATCTTCTTCATATCATATCCCAATCATTTAGGCAAACTTTGAGCTTTGCTTCTCCTTCTTCGAATTGTTGTAGTCCTTTTGGATTTAGGACGTGTAAGAGGTTGATGAACTCATCTAAATCATATCCTAACCCAGTAAGATCCATTAGAACTCATTCTTGCTCAAGTTATGCTTGCAACATTGTGTTCTTGAGTTGAAATCGTTGTTTTTGGTGCAGTTTAAACCATTTGCATGAAAGGTTGAAACCTAAGGCATATTCTTTCAATTCCTTCTGGAATCATAGTCCTAAGGTCATTTTCTAGTCATGGTTCATGTTTCATCAAGTTTGGTTAGATAGATCAAAAGTTTTTGATGTTTATTTGTGGTCAAAGTTTATAAAATCCCTGCCTTTGTGCAGTGTGTATGTTAAGCAAGAAAGATAACTATTTTGGGTTTTATTTTGAAATTTATTTTGGAATTAAAACTCTTAGGACTTTACCTTGCTTTATTTCAAATTTCATCAACTTTTGATGAGTAGATCAAAAGTTATTGATGTTTCTTGACAGTCAAGTTTCTGAAAGCTCTGCTTTTGTGCAGCAGTGGATGCTAAGCTAGAAATGTCTTATTTTGGGTTTTATTTTGAAATTCATTTTAGAATCATGACCCAGAGAACTTTATCTTACTGTGTTTCAAATTTCATCAATTTTGGATGAGTAGATCTAAAGTTATTCACGTTTCTTGACGATCAAGTTTAATATTTCTGCTAATCCTTGTTGCTAAAATTTTTGCTCCTTTCTTTCTGTTTTTCGTGTTCTTAAATCTAGTGTTTGCTCAATAGCACTAGTATCCTAGAAGAGATTTTTGAGGAGAAAATATTTATTTGACTCCTATGCACCCCCTCCCCTCTAGTCACTGATTTTGGCCCTTCAAAATGACAACCACATCAAAGGTTTTTTTTATGTTTCTTGAGCACTTTTATCGTGTACGCCGACCACCGTACCTTTAATGTCGTTGGAGTTTGATTAAATGTTGGCATCTTGTAGTATATCCAATTGAAGATCTTTGCCATACCTGCTTAGATTAAGTGCAATGAAGTACTAATGGCCTGTTTGTTTTTTATGTAGATTATCCAAAAGCTGATTCTAGATTGTGACTGTAGAGAAGCTGATTATAGATTCTATGATGGCATTTGGTGAGTAATTATTTGGAACTTTTAGTAGCATTTTTATATTTGTATTCCTCAGAATACACAGAAGCACATATGAAGTGGATTGTAGATTTTAGTGTATATAGGTGGGCTGGATTATGAGAATCGATATTTAGAATCGGACTATTTGTTTTTTATTCAACTTTTGGAGCCAGAATCCACAGCAAAAACAAATAGGCCCTAAGTGTCCCACTGTCTCGTGTGCTTGAAAATGTAAACATTCAAGTTCTACTTTTTCTAGAAGATGAAAAAATTTGCATGTACAGTCATCTTGAGACACAGAAATCTAAAAAATTATAGTAGAAAATTCTTAAAAATAACCTGTTGAAGTTGTGATTGGTGAGAATGCCATGAAAAATGAACGGAGGAAGTGTAACAATGTAACTTTTATATCAAACGGAACACATGAGTACATATATTCTAAAATTGCAATTATCTACCTCAATTGTTACTTGGAATAACTCTCATTGTACAAGCATAGACTCAGTTGAGCTGAATTCCAAACGCTAGTCTGTGGCGGATGCAAAACTTCCATCACTCTACATATCAATATCCATATTCAAATGGATCCATAGTTGGAGATCAAAATTTCAGTATAGTCCATCATTTAGGAAAATACATTCAGCTTTTTACACTTCTATGGAAATTGACATACATACAAACACACATAAGAGTAAAGGTTCGTTTTCCTTGAAAGAAAATTGTGGAATATAAGAACCCAGGTGTTTTCATAACTGACCCAGAAGTGCCTGAGGGAGATACAGGGCCGGGTGGAAGGCCCAGGGATAAGCTCCACGCCAAGCCTTGCTGCCGTGCGCAAGGAGATACATCCTAGAGATAGTTGAACATATATTTAGATATAAGAGACATGATTGTAATCCGAGTTGTTAGCAGGATGAGATAAAGATGTAAACTCCATCTTGTAACCGATTAGAATCCAATAACCGATCGGAATCCCTTAAACCGATCGGGACTCTGTAAACCGCCCCACCCCTATTATATAAGGGAGAGGGCGGGCAACAACAGGGACATAAGCAATCTTAGATCCAAGAGATCCAAATAATCCCAGCACACAAGACTAGGGTATTACCTCCTCCGTCGAGGGGCTGAACTTGTCTAAACCTTTGTCTTGTGTGACCTTCGAGTTTGAGATCTAGCGCCTACCCCATAAATTCATTGCCGACCACAAAAGTCGACAGTTGAAGCGCCAGGTAGGGGAAGCGCTATAATCTTTTCCTACAGACTCGATGGCAGCAACAAGCGGAATCATCACTACCTTCATCTTCGGCCAGGCTTTCCGCTTTGGAAACCTGGACTTCGTCGCAGACGCACACAGAGAACTTGTCTGCCTAGACCTAAACCAGATCCAATCTGGTAAAGATCAGGCCGACCCATCTCAGGTACGCCACTCTGACTCAGCTAGCAAACCAGTTGGCGTCACGAGGAATTGCTACAATCTTCGTGGCATCTTCGCAATAGAAGAGCAAAAGACCGATCTCCAACGCCAACAAGAGATTCGAGAAGCCGCGGGGGAAGATCGCCTTCTTCGTAAGGCTAAGGAGGCACAGTCGCGATCGCTTCGATCTCGTGGCCGCAATGTCCACGAGGATATCCTACAATCAAAATTGGGAGACCAAGCTATCTCCCATACACCGCTGCAGAACGTCGTTGCCTCCAAGACGCTTCTCGACACGCTGAACCCAATGATTGCATCTGATAGCCTGGTGGCCCCGATCGTGGCCCAGATCAAGGCCATGGTGACGGCGGCAGCGATTCAACAGAATCAGGAAAAGCCGGTAGGGGAAGCGCACTCACGCTCCCAGTCGGAGTACCGACAGTCGGCGCCCCACACAACCAGTCGGAGACGCCCACCGGAATCTCAACCGCGATCTCCACTGAGACATCACCGCCATACGGCAAGAGCGGGATGAAGAAGATCGACGTTGGCGCTACGACGACTACGAACGCTTCAGTACCGGCCACGATCGACGAAGTGATCAACGGTACGACGACTACAACGACCATGGAGATCATCATCGCCGGGGTCGGAACGACAACGACAATCGCCGAGTCATGGGCTCGCCGCGCCAAACTCCACCCCGACGCGTTGATGACCATCGCCGAGCCAGAGGCTCGTCTCGCCGGACTCCCCCTCATCATGACGACAGATCCATCGATGGAATCCGAGCGTTCACTTCTCGGTTACGCCGAGTAGTATGGCCCGAAGGTTTCAACCCCAAGGGCATCGTTAAGTTTGACGGGGATCGAGATCCAGAAGCTTGGCTGCAGGTCTATGCCCTGGCGGTTAAAGCGGCTGGAGGCAATCAAAATGTGATGGCAAATTATCTGCCAGTCAATCTCACCCCTTCAACTCAATCATGGCTCACAGGACTTCCCGCGAACTCGGTGGACTCCTGGAGCGATCTTTGCGATTAATTTATCGTGAACTTTCAGGGAACCTATGAGAGGCCTGGCACCCCATGGGACTTATATCAGCTTCACCAGAAGAAGGATGAGAGGTTGAGAGATTTCATCCAGCGTTTCATGTAGAAGAAAAACACCATCAGGGATGTATCTGATGCCGTGGTGGTAGCAGCCTTTTAGAAATGGGTCAGCGATCCTGATCTGATCAAGAAAATATCCAGGAAACCACCGGCCTCCATAAAGGAGATGTTTGGGTTGGCCGACCGCTATGCCACAGCCTCAGACGCCCTGGCCAAGCGCCAAGAAGATCGCCCGCAACAGAAGAACAAAGGCGACAAGGCCGAGTCCTCCAAGCACAAAGACAAAAAACAAAAGGGCGAGGAGCTAGTTGCGGTAGCAGAGCGCACACGGCCCCGAGCCACACGGAGGGAGGTGCCCGATTACAGTACTGTCATGGATGTGATCTGTCCTTTCCACCCTAAGGGAAAGCACGCCGCCAAAGATTGCTTTACCCTAAAGCATTTTGCGCGTGAAAGCAACAAGCAACTGGCTCCAGCGAAGGATGAGTCTGCCAAGAAGAAAGACCCTCCCGACGAGGACGATTACCAAGAGCCCGAGCACGAGCTGAACTACATATACAGGGGCTCCACCGAATATGAGTCCAAGCAGAAGCAAAAGCTTACCGCTCGGGAGATCAATGCGGTGGAACCAGCAACCCCCCAGTATCTAAAGTGGTCCGAAGTCCCGATCACCTTCAACCGCACGGACCACCCCAACCGAGTTCTACATCCGGGTAAGTACCCTCTAGTGCTCGACCCTGTTATTCGCAATGTAAAGCTCAAGAAAGTCTTGATTGATGGAGGGAGTGGACTCAACGTCTTGTTCGCCAAAACCTTCAACGACATGAATGTCCCCCGCTCCGAGCTAAGGCCGAGCTCACAGCCTTTCCACGGGGTGATCCCTGGGGAGTCTTTGTTTCTACTCGGGCAGATTGCTTTGCCCGTCACCTTCGATACCAAAAACAACTATCGGACCGAGTATATAAATTTCGAGGTAGCGAATTTCGAGACAGCGTATCACGCTATCTTGGGAAGGTCCGGTCTGGCTCAGTTTATGGCCGTCCCGCACTACACCTATTTGGTGATGAAGATGCCGGGATCCAAAAGCATCATCACGGTTCGCAGTGACATCAAGCGATCTTTGGAATGCGACCGAGAGAACTATGAACTTGCTAAGCTGCAGGAGGCAACTGCCGAGGGGAAGAATATCCAGGCAGAGGTTGCCACATTGCAGGAAGAAGGCGACATCCCATCCAAGAAGCAGGCCACGTCAGGGATAAAGTCTGGCGAAGGAACCAAGAGAATTATTCTCGACTCATCCGACCCATCCAAAACGACTGTGATCGGGGTAGGGCTCGAGGATAAATAGGAAGGCATGCTCGTCACCTTCCTCCAGGCTAACAAGGACATCTTTGCCTGGAAGCCATTAGACATGCTGGGTGTTCCTAGGGAGGTGATCGAGCATTCTCTACACGTCGATGAAAAGGCAAAGCCAATCAAGCAAAGACTCCGGCGGTTCGCTCCAGATTGTCGAAACGCCATCAAGCAGGAGATCACCAAGCTATTAGCTGCAGGTTTTATCAAAGAAGTGTATCATTCCGACTAGTTGGCAAACCCTGTACTAGTTCAAAAGAAGAATAAAACTTGACGCATGTGCGTTGACTATACTGATTTCAACAAGGCATGTCCGAAGGATCCATTCGGGCTACCTCGAATTGATCAGGTGGTTGATTCAACCGCCGGGTGCGAGATCCTGAGTTTCCTCGATGCCTACTCAGGGTACCACCATATTCATCTAAAGGCGGAAGACCATATCAAGACTTCATTCATCACGCCCTTTGGGGCCTTTTGTTATACCACGATGGCATTCGGGTTGAAAAATGCTGGTGCAACGTATCAACGAGCAATACAGCGGTGTTTTTACGCCCAACTCGGACGCAACGTGGAGGCATATGTGGACGATGTCGTGGTAAAGACTCGAGAGAAGAAGGACCTCATCGCCGACCTAACCGAGACGTTAGAAAGTCTAAGGACTTTCAGCATGAAGCTTAATCCCGAAAAGTGTGTTTTCGGAGTATCTTCAGGAAAACTACTTGGGTTTATCGTATCCCAACGAGGCATTGAGGCCAACCCAGAAAAGATCAAGACCATATCAAATATGGAACCGCTGACTTGCCAAAAGGACGTCCAGAAGCTTACAGGATGCATGGCCACACTCAGCAGGTTTATTTCCCGACTGGGTATGCGAGGTATGACATTCTTTAAACTCCTCAAGAAGCAGGACAAGTTCCAATGGACGCCCGAGGCACAACAAGCGTTTGAAGATTTGAAGACCTTCTTAACGACACCCCCGGTCTTGGTTTCACCGATGCCAGGGTAACCTCTGTTACTTTACATTGCGGCAACGACTCATGTAGTCAGCACTGCAATCATCGTAGAAAGGGAGGAGCCGGGTCACGTGCAGAAGATCCAACACTCGGTCTATTTCATCAGCGAGGTCCTGAGTGATTCTAAGGTGAGGTATCCACAAGTGCAAAAATTATTATACGTCGTACTTCTTACATCTCGCAAACTCAAGTACTACTTCCAAGAGCATACTGTCTCGGTGGTCACTTCCTTCCCAATAGGAGATATACTTCACAACCAGGAGGCCACTAGGAGAATTGCGAAGTGGGCAGTCGAGCTTGGAGCTTTTGATATCCTATTCAATCCTCGCACAGCCATCAAGTCTCAAGCGCTCGCCGACTTTACTACCGAGTGGACAGAACTTCAAAACCCGGCGTTCGTCAAGGAACTCCAGTATTGGACGATGTACTTCGATGGTTCCCTCATGCTCAGCGGCGCGGGGGCTGGTATAGTGCTCATATCACCTAGTGGGGAACGGTTGAGGTACGTTCTTCAAATACTTTTTTCCGTGTCGAACAACGCCGCCGAGTACGAGGCACTCATCCATGGGCTCCGTATCGCCATATCGCTCGGTATCCGACGTTTGATGGTTCGTGGAGATTCAATGCTCGTGGTCTATCAGGTGCAAAAAGAATGGTCTTGCATCGAAGACAACATGGCTGCCTATTGCCAGGAGGTACGCAAGCTAGAAGGCAGCTTTGATGGCTTGGAACTTGTTCATGTGCTCCATCGGGACAATGAAGCGACCGACGAGCTAGCGAAAATGGGATCTGGCCGGACCACAGTGCCCGTGGGAGTATTCATCGAAGAAATTCATAAGCCCACAATAAACACTCGGCCAAAGCCAGATATCCCAGTGGGGAAGAACGTGGAGGCAAAAGTCTTGATCATTACCCCCGATTGGACAGCTCCGTATCTGGACTATTTGACAAAGGACGAGCTACCTAAAGACCACATGCAGGCCGAGCGAATAATGCGTCGAAGCAAGAGCTACGTGGTAATCAGGGAAGAACTCTATCGCAAGAGCTCATCTGGTGTACTACGACGATGTATATCAGAGCAAGAAGGAAGAGATCTTCTCAAGGAAATCCACTCGGGAATTTGTGGGAATCACGCGGCATCAACAACCCTAGTCGGCAAGGCTTATCGTCAGGGATTTTTCTGGCTGACTGCTGTCACTGATGCAGAGGACATCGTCCGGACATGCGAAGGATGTCAATTCTTTACACGACAGGTGAACAAACCGGCACAGGAACTACAGACCATCCCAAATACTTGGCCTTTTGCGGTCTGGGGGCTTGACATGGTGGGACCTTTGAAGAATGCTCAAGGTGGTTATACACATCTCTTCGTGGCCGTCGATAAATTCACCAAATGGATTGAGGCCAAGCTAGTCGCCACAATCACAGTCGCAAAGGCCAAAGAAATCTTCCATGAAATCGTGGTTAGATTCGGCGTTCCAAACCGAATCATCACGGACAACGGCACCCAATTCAGAGGTGGCATATTTCAAGACTGGTGTGGTGAACTCGGCATAAAAATTTGCTTCACATCAGTAGCACACCCCCGAAGTAATGGGCAGGTCGAACGAGCCAACGGTATGGTGCTACAAGGCCTAAAGGCAAGGATTTTTGATCGTCTCAAACCATACGCCACTCGGTGGGTCAAGGAATTGCCTTCGATACTCTGGGGGCTGCGAACCACCCCCAGTAGAGCAACCGGGCAGTCACCTTTCTTCCTGGTGTATGGCTCGGAGGCGGTCCTCTCCACCGAGTTAGAATTCGGATCCCCGCGGGTTCGGTTCTATGAGGAGGTCGCTTCGGAAGAAAGCCGACTGGAAGACCTCAATCGACTGGAAGAAGCCAGGGACATTGCAACAATTCAGTCGGCAAAGTACCTTCAGGGCTTACGTCGCTATCACGGTCGCAATGTAAGGAGCCGCGCATTCTCCAAAGGAGATCTGGTCCTTAGAAAGAATCAGAAATGCGAGCATAATGTAACACCCTAATTTCTTTTGCTCTAATTTAAATTTTGGAGTATTTTTGGTTTTTGTGAATTTTTGGGAATTTATTTAAATTTATTTGGATTTATTCAAATAGGGTTTTTCTTGAAAACAATTGGATAATGGAAAAGTTTTTGCAAAGTTTTATTGCAAATATTTTAATTGAGTTCCAAATATTTCAAAGTAATTTCTGGAATTTTTCTGCTATTTTAAAAGCTCCAAATGATTTAATTGAATTTCTAGAATTATTTCTAATGTGAAATGTTTTAAAATCGATTAAACGATAATGGTCGAGCCCAATGCATGTGCTTAGCTCCGCCCGATTCGCGCGCAAACCCTAGCGCCGCCAAATTAAGCCGTCCGATTCGGATCGAACGCCTATGAGTGTGCCACGTCGCCCGCACGCGTGAGCCTTCGGATCGTCGCCGCACGGACGCGTGGGATTGCGCCACGTCACTTCGTCCCCGCGAAATCGCCGGAGAGACGTGGGCTTTGATGGCCGTACATTCCGCCGGCAGTTTCGCGCACGTCAAGGCAGCCCTTAAGTCCCCATTGAGGGCGTCGTGCAGAGACCTTCTCGCCGCGTCTTTTGACTCCTCGCACGCACGTCGAGACCCCCTCTAGCGCCCGTACGAGCTCATTGAAGTTGCTTCTTTGTGCCGCCATTGTTTTCGCCGCTTGCTTCATGCCGGTTTCTCTCCGCCGCCGCCAAGGTCACTGGAGTAACCTTCCGCCAAGTCGCGTCGAACGAGCCACTTCTTCTCGCGGAGAAGCCCCGCATCGCGCCGCCGAGGTCGTCTTCCCGACTCCGGCAACCTTCGCTTCGCCGCGCCGTCAACCTCGTCGAACGCGCCGACCGTCCGATTTGCATCGTTCGGTTCTGGTGAGTCCACGTAGCCTCCATCTCTATAGATGTTTAGATTGAATCGTGACCGTTGGATCTTGATGTGTACGATAGGGATTAGATCTAGATTCTGCGGCTAGATTTAATGCGAACCCTTGGATCTTTTTGGACGCCAGAGATTGAGCCACGCCACGCCATGAACGAGAAACCGCCGGTACCGTGGGCGTTAGATTAGATCTAAGCGGTAGAGATTGGATCTGGTTTTGCCTAAGAATCCGCGCTGTTCGATTTGAACGTGCGGCGGAGATGGCACCGCACCCTCGCCAAATCGCGTCCGACGCGTGGGTGTTTTGACCAGCGGAGACCGATCCACCGTCGATTTGGTGCACCGTCGCGATTGCGCGCGCGCCGTCGCATGATCCGAGGCGTCGCGATGTGGCGCGGTCTTGGCCGTTGGATCTGAGCGCCATTGGATGTGCGGCGCGTGGGCGTGGAGCCGCGGCGCGCCGCGTTGGATGCGTGGTCGATCACCGGATGCGCGCGACGCGTGTCGCACGCATCTCGGCGCTGCGGTGCGCGTGAGGAGATCGGCCGTTGATTCAACGAACGGCTCGGATCTTGCCGCGTTCTTGATCGTTTCAGTGAACCGAGTCCACGGTAGACATGAGCCGAGCCGTGAACCCAGTCCATAGACAGAGCGACGTGGCGACCTGCGGGCGTGCCGCGTGTCGGTAGCGTCGCCCGATGGCGTCATATTTTGTTTTTATATATAAAATATTTCGACCGAATTTCTTTTACGTGCTGACGTCATCATGACGCTGTGTCGACGTCATAAATGCGAATTTCAAGTATAAAAATAATTCAGAAAAATTGGATTTTCTTAATTTCTGTATTTTCAGATCTTTTTCAAACTTCAAATGACCACAACTTTTGCATTTTAACTCGGATTTAGGTGATTCAAATTTCTAAAAATTCATAAAATTGTGAGCTATTTAATGGTGAATTTTATTTGAATTTTTGAGGTCATCTAGTCTTCTGTATTAGCTATTTATTGCACACTTTATTTGTGCGCGTGAGACGCAAATTTTAGGAAAGTTTCGAGGAAGAATTCGTCGCTCAAGACCAAGCTTCGGAACACGACCAGCAACTCTTTGAAGGCAAGTGATGCTTTGATCATTTTGATCCCAGGTTTTTAAAATGTAGTTTATGCTTTGAAACTATGCATGCTTATTTATTTAATATGAATTTAAATTGATTCGGGATAATGTAGTTAATCAACCCATTTTGTTATGCCACCTTGAATTATTAATTGTATGCCCTAAATCATTGTCACCCTAAGTTGATTATATTAGTTGGATGTTAATATTGTGCCAACACGGAGGCTAGACCGTGAGTAGATGCTTAGCCTTGCAACGAATCATGAGTGATCTTTGGAAAAATGATACAATCTTGATTAAAGACTTTGAATGTATTTTGAAAAGTGGTGTGATGATGCCACATGATGAGATTGAGGTACAATGACTGTGTGGTTCCGTACCGATGTTGAGTTATTGCTGGCATGTGTTGCACAATAATCAACTGGGTAGGAAATGTTTTAGACTGGGGCAAGTGGCAAGAGGCTGTGTGCCTGGTGGGCCTGTGTGGCAGTGGGTTGATGAGTGATGTGAGTCTGTGTGCCACATTGGGCTGTGTGCCACTGTTGAGTATTGGAAGTCTTGCCTTGGTCAGTTAAGGACTTCACCTTGCAAGCCTTTGATCTGAGTCACCCGTACAACCACATGTCTGATATGGGACAGACCTAGTTGACTAGGGTTCTGATATCTTTCCTTTGATACCTCGGGGTGACAGTACACAGGGGTGTATCTGTATGGGGGAGCGTACCTGTGCTACGGCTTGGTGCCCATCCAACGGTGATTGGCCGATCCTATACTTCGGCTCTGTGTGAGGGAAGTGATAGTGAAGGCAATACCAGAGAGGTTCTTTGGTTAAGGTAGAAGTTCCTGAAAAGCTTTGTTGCGGACAATCACCTGTGTGGTGAGCGGCTGTATCTTGTGGGTAAAGTGTACAACCTCTGCAGAGTGTCAAAACTATTCGAATAGCCGTGCTCACGGTATTGAGCATTGCTCGGGGATTGCAGTCAAGGGGTAGATTTTCATAAACAAAACATGGAAGGGGGCTGTGTGCCAAGTGTTAAAAATGAACTGTTAAGGCTGTGTGCCGAGAATCCTCAAGGAAAAACCATTTGAAATTATTATTGCTTATAATTGTCCCACTGCTTTAATCTAATTAAGATATTGGTTAGAAAAATAAAATGTCGCTTGATGCAAAAGAACCATTTAAGCCAATCCTTTGGAATAAGCTCTGCATATAGTAATAGCGCGCATTCATGCATTACTTGTTGAGTGCCCCTGTACTCACCCCACCTTGCTTATCAACCCCAACATCGTGGAGGAGACTACACGGCATGGGAGGAGGAGTACATCGAGGATACAAACAACTAGGGGCAAGCTCATCGGTTGCTCGTGGCAAGATGAAGGCTTCCACGACCTTTATTTATGTTCATTGCTATTTCTTTACTTTGAATAATGTAAGCCTGTGTGGTTGACTTATCGTAAGGAGACCATAAGGTCGTATAACTCGATTTATATACATGTTTGCACTATTTATTCTTATATCTTTGTGAATGTCTCGTAATGTGCAACCTCAGTATGGTGTGTGTGCTAAGCGTGATCCCGGATCGCACGAGAATACACAGAGGGTCCGGATTTGCGATTCGGTCCCGACACATAAGCTCTCCCAAGCTGGGAGGGCCCTTACATCATCGATGAGGTGATACGTCCTGGGGCTTATAAGCTCAAGCGTGAAGACGGCACGATTGTCAACAACACCTGGAACATAGAACAGCTACGTCGTTTTTTCCCTTGAACTCTGTAATTTGATTTCTTCTTTATGAATGAATGTTTACTCTTAAAGTTGTTCTCGTATAATCTTCTTGAAAATTATGAGTCTGAGTGCTTAGCTCCTACGAATTTTTAAGACTCTGAGACATGCGTCATGAACCGTGCCCCAGAGCCTGGGGGCTGGACTAGTCAGACATGATACTTAAGATGTCAAAACTACTTGGACAAAGCAGCATATTTAAAGAGAAAATGCAGGGCCAAAGAAACACTTTCAAATATTGGTTCAAAGGTCCAAAGTTTCTGCGACAACGCAAAAATGCGAGCGCAGCAGCAGTTAACCCTAGCGGCGGAGAAGTCGGAGAGACAAGGGAGCAGAAGGGGTAGAAGTGCGCGGTGAAAAAAAGAACCATCGGTCAATGCACGGCTTAGTCTTAAAAGGGGAAAAAATAGGTTTTCGCCGAATCGGTGGGAAAAGGATTGCAGAACACCTAACCCTGCCCTATGCTTCGTAATGATTCGCTAGCACGACGTCCTGACATACGGAGGCAGTCATGGTTTGACCAAGTCATATTTGGGACATGTTGCTCCCCATGATGGGATGTTTAACCACTTATCGAACTAAGTGGGACGTGGGTATCCTCCAGTTTGGATTAAAAATATCTTCTTGTGATATACCCTACGTTGGGTCGCTAGTTAGTGACCGCATGGCGGAATCATATATCACGGGTTGAGCCTGATAAGGCACGATTCCAATGGTATGCCCCAAGATAGGTCGATAAGCTGTGCATCGTAATAAACGAATACGGATACCGTTTGGATAAACTGATGGGGACAGCGATCCCAATCTTTTGGTGGGATGATGATACGTCGATTTGGAGGTGTTGATGACACCGAATTTAGGGCTCCCTACCAAACAGGTTGGGAGCTTCACAATCACAATGCCAAATCCACACAGATACAAGATCCAATGATCAGTAGTTCTTGCAAGAAATCGAGAACCCGCAAGAACAAAGTATGAAGCAAACCGAAAAGGTAGTATTGAAATCAAACAAAGAAAACAAGTTGAGGTTCTGTTTCTCGGCTCGGGCGGTCTAGTCGACACGCGCAAATACGAGGAGGGACGCACACGGGGTCTACCAAAACACAACAAAACCTAAAAAATGAAGAACAGGGGTGAGAACCCAATATAAAGGGGTACCCACACCAGGGGGGCGCCCAAGAGGGGTGCGGCAGCCAGGAGAGGGGCGTCGACCAAAGGAGGGGTGGAACCCTAAGAGTACATGGGCCTTGGGCCTAAAAGAAAGGTGGCGCAACACTTGGAATTTCTGTTTCGTGAGATTGTTCTGTGATTTCCCTTCGCTCCAGGAGGAATTTGGCCTCGGGATTAGATCCATTGGAAAGGTTATCTCGATACCTTTTAAACGAGTTATCGAACGTTGAAAACGGAGTTCGGATGTGGACGTGGCGTCCGTTTGAAGTACTGCTGCTCCTGGATGGCCGAACCGGACTCGACGACGAATTGAGCTTTATCTTGGGCCTTCCTTGGCGCGTGGGCTGTCCTCGGTAGATGTTCTTGATGTGCTGGTCTAGTAAAGGTGGATGGAAAGGACTTTCTTCCGGATTAAGCCCTCCAGACGTCGTAGACGAAGTAGCGGACGTAGAGGAAGAAGGGGCAGCGGTTGTATCCTTGGTTGGGATGTCCTCATCATAAACCTTGATATGTCCCAAGACGGACCAGAGCTATATCCTACACCAGTCGGATATAGGTATCACTCGGACAAGAGCCACGTAAATATGATACGCTCCAAGTCGAGCCTAAGTTATATCCTACACCAGTCGGATATAGGTATCACTCGGCCATGAGCCAAGAAAGTCCTGATACGCTCCAAGTCGAGCCTAAGCTATATCCTACAGCAATCGGATATGGGTATCACTCGGCCTAGAGCCACGAGAATTTGATATGTCCCAAATCGGACCAGAGCTATATACTACAACAGTCGGATATAGGTATCACTCGGCCAAGAGCCGCGCAAATCCTAATATGTCCTGAGTTGGACCTAAGATATATTCTGCGACAGTCGGATATGGATATCACCCGACTAAAGAATCATGCAAGATTTGATATACCTCAAGTTGGGTCTAAGCTATGTCTAACGACAGTCAAAGATATCACTCGGAAATAATGCCTGGGAAAAGATTCTATTACATTTACAGGCATATTATACTTCTCTGTGGCGCACACGTCCAAGCGCCTCCACGAGAGCTTCCCTAGCCCTATAAAGGACGGGGAAAATTTCGAGGAAGGCATCGACGGCGGCGCGGTCGAGGGCAGCAGCATCTTCTTCAGCCCACTCGGCCATGGCGAGGTCGAATAGCACCCACTCCTCGGCAAGTTCTGGATCCTGGCGCTCCATGAAATCCTTCAGGAAGAAGGTGGAGCTTGGTGCAGGAAAATGGAGGACTAAGCGTGAAGAGAATAAGTTCTAAAAGCACTGGTTCGCCTTTTATAGCTGATACGGTAAGGTTGAAGTAAATGCGAAGATGTAAAGACATCAGAAGCCGAGGAGACTTGGAGTTAAGATAGTTCAGAAGCCAAAGAGGTTTTTGGAAAATGATTTGACACAAGAAGTCAAAACAACTTTGAAGACTGTCCGGGGTTATATTCGAGTCCTTCATAATCCCCTTGCCGCAAGGAGAAGTATTCAAATCAAAGAAGAAACCAGTCAGAGGTTTATGCTGGAAGCTGAGAACGTTGATCTAAAGTTGAGACCCAGATAAAGATATAGCAATCGGATCATGAATCACTCGGGGGCTACTGTGGAATATAAGAACCCAGGTATCTTCATAACCAGCCCAGAAGTGCCTGAGGGAGATACAGGGCCGAGTGGAAGGCCCACGGATAAGCTCCACACCAAGCCTTGCTACCGTGCGCAAGGAGATACATCCTAGAGATAGATAGTTGAACATATATTTAGATATAAGAGACATGATTGTAATCCGAGTTGTTAGCAGGATGAGATAAATATGTAAACTCCATCTTGTAACCGATTAGAATCCAATAACCGATCGGAATCCCTTAAACCGATCGGGACTCTGTAAACCGCCCCACCCCCATTATATAAGGGAGAGGGCGGGCAACAACAGGGACATAAGCAATCTTAGATCCAAGAGATCCAAATAATCCCAGCACACAGGACTAGGGTATTACCTCCTCCGTCGAGGGCCTGAACCTGTCTAAACCTTTGTCTTGTGTGACCTTCGAGTTTGAGATATAGCGCCTACCCCATAAATTCATTGCCGACCACAAAAGTCGACAAAAATCTACTGGCTTTGTTACTGCATTGAACATTTGAACTTGTTGTGTATCAACATTACTACATGATATTTACTTCTACGAGAGCAAAAGCTAGGGTGGTTTCCTTGGCATCCCCTGGTAATTTGTGGATGCTATTGGGACAATGGTTTTGTAATGAGAAGAAATTTGATAACCGAAGAAACAGCTAAAAGGATGTGTAGCTATCTCCGTTCTTTTGCAAAAATATAAATTTTTTTGGACAATTGGATTAAACACCCATCATACCCGATTCATGCCATGTGTCCCACGCCTTGACCATATCCCCTTCCTCCCCAATCCATATCCCGATTGCGCCTAGGTCATCGCCCTCGATGCATCAACAATTTAACATCATGCATCACGTATTGCTGCTAGTTGCCACCCCTCCACAAAGCCACCTTATTACACCACCTCGCCAGCGTTGCCCTATCAATGTGTCCTCATCCATTCCATCACCATCCCTACCGCTAGTCTTCTTCCCTATCCCCGTCTTATTTTTCGTCACCCATCTCCCCCACTGCTAGCCAACTTCTTCCTCGTCTCCAACGGTTGACCGTTGCCAGACTCGTAGCCCTACCAATCCCTAACTTGCCATTCGTGGCCTTAGATGCCCTTGTCAGACTCCATTCCCATGACTAGTGGTGCCACCGTTGCATCGCTAAATCGAACCCTAACCTCACCAAAGAAGATGTTGCTCAGAGCACGAGTCACAATGCTGATCTGAAGATTATATATTGGATGATTTTTAAATAGAAGTGGGCTGGTGCAAGAAGTCTGTCTGCGCGGAAAAAAGAAATAAAAATTAATTTTTCATTTTCGAAAATTCTAGAAAATCGAAAAGGCCGAGTTAAATAACAAATAAATGCGGAAAAATTCTCAAAAAATACTTTTAAGTATTTGGAACCAAAATAAATTGATTGTAACCCATTTCAAATTCAAATTTTTGATTAAATTGATTTGCTTGCACTAAAAAGGAATTTTTAAATTCACAAAAAATTTGAAAGCTAAGGAAAATTTAAAATGGCTCAAAAATGAAATGTTACATATGTTTTGAATGGTCTTGTCTATAAATAAATATAGAACGAATTTTATGTTCCAAGATAAATTACTATGATGTCCCTTTATACCCCTAATAAATATATAAATTTACTTGATATTCTCTATATCATGCATTAAATATAGTATTTAGATATAGTAATTAAGGGTAATATAATCATTTTTAATATCTTATTGTCTACATTAGGAGGATAATACACAAGTAGACTTAGACAGAGAGAGTACAAAGTAAGCCGCATCCGACCCCACCCGCCAGTGGCCAGCGACGCTGCCACCAAGAAGCTACCGGCGGTCCGGCGCCGCCGGTTCCCATCCTCCACCTCGCAGTCGCATAGAGCTGGGTCGAGTGCTGCAAGATATTTTATTTCCTTCTTTCCTCTCTCCCTCCCCAACTGCTCCGCTCTTTCCTTCTCTCTTTCCTCGTTTTTCTTTACCTTCTTCCGATCTGAGCACCACCTAAATAGAAGTTGGTGCTCTGTTTCTTGCACCGTTCAGATTAGATTTGGTTATCTTCTTCTTCTTGGTCGGCTGCTTGCTTGGTCCAATCGGTCCCAGGTTTTGTACTCGTTGGTCTTCCTTGATTTATTGACGTCTAGTTCGTTCTGTGTGTAAAAGCCCGATTCTTGCTTCTTCCATTCTTGTTCTTGAACAAAATTCGCCTTCATTTTGTCTTCTTGGAAGCAGAATTTGTTCTTTTTGTTGTTTTGGAAGAAAAAGGAGGAGGTAGAATTTGTGAGATATACTACTCGTTGCATGATTAGGTCGCCTTGTGGTTGCCAAAGATGAGATCTTTGTGACTTGTGCGGTCAAATTCTCTGTAGTATGGCTCTTCTCCATGCTCTTCTCCTGCTGCTGTGCTCGTCTCTGGCTTTGGCTTCCACCACCGAGCCAAACCTTCCATGGACCTGTGGAGATGACCAAGTTGCCATATTGGAGACCTCTGATGGTTGTCACAACCTATCCGTCAATGGGGTTTTGATGCATGACCGTGTACTTGGCTGCGAGAAGCTTCGGTCGTACTTTGGGAGCGGCTGCCTCCGCTGCGGCGAGCGGTGGGAGGCGTGGAGGGGTGCGTGGAAGCAGTACTGTGGCCATGGGACTGAATCCAGCTATGGTGAGTTGCTTCTCGATCGGATCCTGCTGATTGGTTTCTAGTTGAAAGGCTGTGTCATCACCGAGTCAGATGGGCCACCGCCGTGGACTCCTTCTCTAACACTAGTTTCTAGCTTCAGATATACTGTTGATTAATTTCTAGTTTCTAGCTTCAATTGTGCTCGTAGTGATGCCAAATGTTATTCAGATTTATATGTTTGTGTTGTATGGGAATTCCAGTTGAGAGAGCCAGCTGTAAAGAGCTTGAATTGCGCTCCTGGTGATGTTAACTGTGATCTATTAAGTCGATTTGTTGAGTTTGCCTGGAAATTCCAGTTGAGTTTATATGTTATTTTGTAGTGATTCAGAGTATCGTCTTCCTTTTTTGCGTAGTCAGATCAGAATTTGAGAATTAAGTTTAATTTAGGTACAACTTGCAACTGCTATCTTATTGTAATACAATAACAGCGTAAAATTTAGTTGTTGATAATTAAGTTTAGTTTTGAGACTAGTCAGAAAGCTATGGCCTTGACATGTATCCGTGGAACTTTGGCCATTATTGCCCATTTGGTGGCCAGTGTATGTTCTGGCATGCACTAAAACAATGGACAAATGGATTGGTCAAGTCTTCATAATTGTTATGTCCTTCCTATCTCTTTTTAGGACATGCATTTTAAAATGAAATGAGCTAGTGGCAAGTAGATTGGTGAGAAATATGAAATCATGTATCTATGTTGCACATGGTTATACTTTTCCCCTTGACAGTGCGGTCATGCTCGATCGAAGTATCATATACTTTTGAGGTAAGATTATGTTTACAGCACATGAATTGAACTGATCAAAGTAATAGTTTTTGGTGTAACACTTACATTCAGACATTCTTCACATTATTATTTTCTTGTCGTGATGTAGTTGTTAGTTGTTTCTTTTATGGGAGTCCCACTTCTCTTCCATGTTGCTAAGATGTATTTCTTCATATGGTTTGTTATATAATGTAGTACCTTCAGTTCCAAATGTACCAAGGAAGCTTTTGAGGAAGCCCTCAGAGAATGGTGCAAAAATTGAAGATGGCCCATGTGGAAACATGGGACTGCATGAAGATGAACAGGATGCCAATGATTCTTTGGAAAAAGAGGATCATCTACTGGCTGTGCCAGGTGTGATTCTCCTATGCTGTGGTCTCATGATTCCATGTTTTCATGCCAAACGAAAAGAAGGCAGCAGGCACAACACTACATCAATTCAGCGAAATGCTGGTGAGTCAATGTATTATGTGTATTTAATGATGTCCTTTGTTTTTGCCAAAAGACCAATTCTTGTGGTCATACTGATGCTAGGTTCTAAACTAAATTCCCCAAGTATTGGTTGTATAGACTAAAATTGGAGCAGGCGAATTTGAGCTCAACGTTTGAAAAACCTCCATCTTGTTCAAGTACTGTACTGTGTACATTGTTAATATAAATACATACATGAGAGTTTGGTTGTACTATACTAGGAAACATAACTTTGTGTTGTCTTTTTCTGTCTTACAAAAGTTGACTGCTGCAGGTTTGCATTTTGCCCTTTTCTTATTTGTCTGACTTATTACTTTCACCTGTGTCTTGCAAGAAAATTAAGTCTGATGGTTGTTTGAGGGATGGTTCTCATTTGATATAGGGTGGGCCATGATTTTTTATGAATGTTGCTATTTGGTAATTCTGTTATACAGAATGGTTTGGGCCATGATTTTTTATGCTTGTTACTATTTGGTAATTCTGTTGTACAGATCATTTGGTGCAGAAATTTAATAGCTACCCAATTTTATCAGGATTAGAGTCCATATGCACTCTATGGAACATCAGGGCTATTAACCCATTACTATTGTATGGTTGTCGATATTTGGATAAGACTCAGTCCACCTTCCTCAAAACACACCTAGATTGGTTTTTCTGTGGTATGTGGAGATTAGTACACAATGATGATGGGACCTTTATGAACTGGCTCGAGTCATTATTGTATGCGCATGCAAATTTCTAATCTACTTGTTGCTTACCAGCCCAGCTACTCCCAATTACTATGTCCATTTTCATAGTAGGTCATACCATTTCCCAACCTGGTTATGAACTTATGAGGGAATGGCATCTAGTAAGTTTTGAAAATGTTATATAATAGACCACAGCAAATAGGACATCTGTCCAGTTTGATTAGCTCACTATGTAATGTTGTTTCACTATTATATGACTCTTCTCATGTGTTGCTACTTCGTCCGATCTCATGTACATGTCGTTTCAGCACTATGCACACAGAACAATGAAAGAATGAAAGAATTAATGCCTTTTTTTATGTCTGTTGGCCTTATTAATTTATGTCCATCCCTGTAACACCAATAGCAATAAGCAATTAATAGGGTTACTGGAGTAAAATGCTGCCTATGGTGTGAACTGTCTCAATTCTGATATGCACCTGACTGTTCAATTTTTGACAAGATCAATATGCACCTCTGACTGTTAAATTGACAGAAGTAGTACCATTGTGATTCACTGTCAAAACTTTATTGGGATCTTGTCCTTGACAACCAGTTGTTTCTTTCCAGTTGAGTCCGTTTCATCCTTTGAAGTAAGCACTTCATCTGAGAAGGTCCCACCAACTCCACATCGAATACCTCCAAGTCCATCTAGATTCGCACCGTCTCCACAAATAAGAGTTGGATCTGTCAACTTAAGCGTCCAACAGATTCTCAGGGCCACTCAACATTTCTCACCTTCATTTAAGTTAGGCGAAGGAGGATTTGGGACAGTCTACAGGGCTGTATTGCCAGATGGCCAGGTTGTTGCAGTCAAGAGAGCTAAAAAGGTAGTTCCATGCTATCTTCGTTTTATCTTTTGTTGTTACTATTTATTGATTCCTCATCAAATTCACTATCTTGGGTTCATTAAGAATTTTTTTGGACAAGTGTAGCACAGCTTATACAGTTCTTCTGATTCTTTGGTTTTCTACCATCGACACATAATGGGTTCTACTATTTTTACAGGATCAATTTGCAGGTCCCAGAGATGAGTTCAGAAATGAAGTGGAACTACTTGCTAAGATTGACCACCGGAATCTGGTGAGATTACTGGGTTATACTGATAAAGGAAATGAGCGTATTATTATCACTGAGTATGTTCCGAATGGCACTCTGAGAGAACATCTGGATGGTAAATTGCACTTTCTGTTGTGTTCTCTTCAGTTCTCATTTTGGAGATCTTAAATCTTTATATGTATTTGTCCATTCTGCAGGCCAACATGGTAGAACCCTAGATTTTAATCAGCGCCTGGAAATTGCGATTGATGTTGCTCATGCACTCACTTATCTCCATCTATATGCAGGTTGACAATCTACATTCTCGGTTGCATAAATATTGATGTGATGTGCTTTCATGCATTTTAGTCTCAATGATTTCCACCATTTTACATTCTTGAGATGTCAGATGTGCCAGCACTGCAGCTTAAGGGGCACTTTGGTTTGTGACCCTACTGTGCCAAACCAAAATTTTGGCAATGTCAAAACTTGGGCAATGCCAAAACCGGGGCAAAAGAATGGTGTTCGCATTGTGGCCATACCAAAGTTTGGCAACACCAAAACTGGGGCAAGTGATTTGAACGCCCTCGGATTGAGCAAGCATGGTGTTAGATTTCTTTGGCACTACCAAAATTTCTTTGGCGTTACCAAATTTTGGCTTCAAACCAAATGCTGGCCAATTTTTCAGGGTATTACTAAGGGCCTGTTTGTTTTTGATTCTGGCCCCAAAAAAAGAATAAAAAACAAACAACCTGATTCTAGAATTCGATTCTCACAATCCAGCCCACCCATATACACTAGAATCCACAATCCACTTCATATGTGCTTTTGGATTCCAGTTTTTGGAGAATCAGCTTCTCTACAACCACAATCCAGAATCAGCTTTTAGAGAATCCAAAGTTAAAATAAATAGGCCCTAAATTTTGGTAGGGCAGGTAGGGCTTCAAACAAAACAGCCCCTAAATTATCAGTACAGTAGTATCTGTTTCAAAAGACTTTATCATTAGCTATTAGCTGTACAGAATAAAACAGCCAATTTTTACATAAAATTAAATATGTTGATGCGAAATGTTGGACCCAATTAATAGTATGATTGGATTACGTTGAGTAAAGGACTGCATACTTTAGTAACTTTTTGTATTAGTTATGCCAATTTTGAACACATATTTTGATCAAGGTTTCATTTTGTAAAGTATTGTTAAAGAGACTGAGAACTTATATTTTGTGAACAGAGAAGACAATAATTCATCGTGACGTGAAGTCGTCAAATATCCTGCTGACAGACAGCTACCGGGCCAAGGTGTCTGACTTTGGATTTGCTAGAAGTGACCCCAGTGACACAGAGAAGACACATATCTCAACGAAAGTGAAAGGAACAGCTGGCTACCTAGACCCTGAGTACCTGAGAACATACCAGCTGACTCCTAAAAGTGACGTCTTCTCCTTTGGCATTCTGCTTGTAGAAATTCTTTCTGCTCGCCGACCGGTAGAGATGAAGCGGGCCGCCGAAGAGAGGATCACTATCAGATGGGTATGTTGAGTGGCTTTTTCTTTCATCTTCAGTTCTTGAAAATCAATTCCACTTATGAGGAAGTGTGGACCCTCCATTCTCGTTTAGATGTCTTTTTTTTTTTATATTTTGTAACACAATTAGAAAAATTAGTAACATATAATTAGAAAAATTAATGGCCAAATGTATGCATTGGAGACATGACGTCTTGAAGGACAAGTAAAAGAGAATGGAGGTAGTATATGTCTATATAACAATCAATTCCATTCAGTTCAAGTAGAAGGGATGTGCTTCTTTGCTATTCTTTTTAACTAAAGTGACTGATTTTTTTAAGGAAAGTCTGGTAACATGAGTGCCTAACATCACATTAGTTTTAGTTTGATATTGTTTTGATCTAATCATAACTGTTCTAAAATTTCTGTTCAATTTACATGTAATAACATGGGAAAAATCCTCTAGCTAGAATTACCTGTAATAAAAAGGTAAGCTAAACTCTCGTTGTTTGTTTGTCGTCCATCAGGAGAAAATGAGCTCACTTAACTTTGTATTTCTGTAGACTTTCAAGAAATTTAATGAAGGCAACATGCGAGAGATATTGGATCCATTGTTGGAAGATCATGTGGACGACGAGGTACTCGAAAAGCTACTCGGCTTGGCATTCCAATGTGCTGCTCCAACACGGGAGGACCGTCCAACCATGAAGGAAGTCGGAGAGCAGCTGTGGGAGATAAGGAAAGAGTATGGAAAGAGCATCAGGAAATTGCAATAATCATGGAAAACATTAGCTCTTTAGGCTTTTCTATAACCATGACGCAAATTCTTTGTGCCATTTTATACGAATGTGATGGTATGTTTCTGAGCTGACAAATGCGCTCATGTACAGACAGAGATATAAATCACCAGCAATTTGTATCTTCCTTCCTGAAGGCCTTGCATTGTACTCTTGCCCCCATGGAGCTACTGTCCTTTTAGTGAATGTATTTGTCAGAGTTGTTACATTTTGTGTCTGACCTATTTCTCTTGAATTGGAATTAACTGAGGTAATAACATAAAATTAGGCTCCAGTTGAGTGAAAACCATATGTTCCGCAAGCAGTAAGGTCTATGGATTCAACATATGCGGGGCGTACGGATGCAATGTAATGCCTACCAGTCTGCCAGATGCTTGGATGTACCATGGGTGAAATGAGGACGGGCTGCATTCAGTCGCTTTTTCAATCCAACTACGCCTGCACACAAGGTCCAAACGTTTAATAGTAAACCTAATGCATTAAAAGAAAGACAAGAAACAAAACAAACATCTATGCATTACATCGAGGGCAAGAAATTCTGGCTTCAAAATTTTTACCGGACCTCACCCAGGAGCTGGGTTACTGACCTGCTCCTGGTCCAATTCCAGCCACATATCATTTTTCTTTAAAAAATTTCATCTTTTTAATGTGAAGAAAACTAGATGGGATATATTGCCGGATAGGCAAAGTGACAACCGAAACACAGATTACATCCTTTGTACAAGCGCTGGTACAAACAGAATACAATGTGTTTGAGATTGTTAAGGGTATTTCTGGTATTATACTTGTACTGTAGGGTTTAGGCGTGTTTCTTGAGACCTTGTACTATACAATGCCCTTTGGGCTATTGGAATATAATCAACTATTCATCTCTCCATTCTTCTCCATAACTTAATCCTAGCACCACCCGTGTTCTTGCCATTGCCCTCAGGAGAAGCAATCTCCATTCCCAGGTGGTCACCTCTTAGCAGTAGCCTTTTTCAGTTTCATGCAATAGCAGTAGCAGCAGTAGTAGCAACCTAAACATAGGTGCGGTATGAATGCCACAAACTTTGTTGAAATTTGGTGCTTATTAATTTGTGACGAGTACTGCAAGAAAAAAATAACAAACTACTGTTAGACAAACTATTCTTAGACAGTGCTAACATTAGTAAACATGATTTTCCATGCGTACATAGCACCTCATTGGCCCCAATGTGCTAACCGGAGAGGCAAAAGGTCCCAAACAGTAGTTTCAAGCCAGCTGAACTTCATACCTTTCAGAGACAACCCAAAAAAAGGAAACATGGATGGCCATGGTTGGGTGGCACCCTCATACTATCCAAGAAGTGTGTTGCTTTCCTTCGGTTCCCACCCCATTCTACCCCTACTCCATTATCGTAGCATTCTTCCTCATGCTTTGCGTTGCCATTCTCTCCATTCCTCCTACCAGCATTTTTGCTTCCCTCCCTCTGCTTTCTTTCTCGACAAATTTAGGACAACTCACAATTCCCCCTCCATTTTCCTGTATCATTCTTTTTGTGCATCCTCAATGGAAATGCCAGGTAGAGTAAGGTTTCCATTTGCCTGGGGAAGAGGGAGGTGCGAATCATTGTAGTGTAATCTCTCCTTCCCATATCCATCAATTTCTTTCATGTTCCCATTGCAAATTTATCTGGAAAGAGGATAAAAGGATTACACCATTTCTTGATTCGGGAAGGGAAGAAAAGGTGCCAGAAAAAAAAAGTGTGTATCATTCGAATCATTCCTTGATTTAGGAGAAGGGAAGGCTTGCAAAATTTGAAGCATGGGGAAGACACCAAGGAAGAAGAAACTAAGCAAATCAGGATCAAAGAATGGTGAAAGCAGCTCAAGCAACAGTCGGTGTAACTCCAGGAACAGCAGATGCAGCGGCGAGCACACTCCCAAGGCGGCGGTGGATGAGGATGATACTGTTTTTATTGGGCTGGCTATGGAATTGAAGGAGGAAGGGACGAGGCTATTCCAGAGGAGGGACTATGAGGGGGCAGCCTTCAGGTTTGACAAGGCCATAAAGCTCTTGCCAAAGGAGCAAGATGATATTGCCTTGCTCCACTGCAACATTGCAGCATGTTACATGCACATGAATCCTGAGGAGTATCACCGTGCAATTGATGAGTGCAATTTGGCATTGGAGGCAGCGCCAAATTATACAAATGCATTATTGAAAAGGGCACGATGCTTTGAAGCACTGGATAGGCTAGATCTAGCTTGTAGGGATGTGCAAAAGGTATTGAGCTTGGAACCAAACAATGTGAATGCATCGGAGCTCTCCGAGAGTATTAGGGAGGAGATGGAGGAGAGGGATGTTTTGTTGGAGAAACAGGTTGTGTCACCAGAGGAGCATAAGACCATTTTCTCAAAAGAGAAGATCAAGAGGAAAGTTTCCCGCAAATTTAGAAATTCCATAGTCGAGGAAGAGGTGTGGGAGATGATTAATGATGAGGAGACGCTAGAGAATGATGAAGATGGCAAGGAAGAAAAGTGCAATAAAGATAACCATATGGGGAATGATTTAAGCAAGGAAGAAAATGACACTGAGGACATGGAGTTGAAGGAAAATCGAGACAACGATGAAAAGTGTAGTGAAGAGATCCAAGTGAAGAACGGTCAGCACAAACGAGGAGCAAGCAATGAAGGGCAGGACATGGAAGGAACACATCTCAAACAGAAGCACGACCAATCCAAGCATGAGGAGTATTTTAAAGAGATACAGGTCAAAGGTAGTCAGCATGAGAAGGAAATGCATTCATCCCAAAATCAAGTGTGCAGTGTGGACAAGCTTCAAAAGGATATTGAGGAGATACAGATCACTAGTCATACCAAGCAAGAAAATAATACAGAGGAAAAGCATGAAAGGTATACTAATGGCAACCAAGAAAAATATTCTTTACAGAGGCATATCAGTCGTGATGAGGACAAGCACGAAAAGCGAACGGCCATCAAACCAGCAAGTCATGGTAGAGACAAGGATAAAAAAAACAACAGGGAGAATCATACAGATGCCAACAAAGGTACAGTGAGTGTAAAGTTTGTTTTTGGAGACGATATAAGGTTTGTTGTAATTCCAGAAAATTGTAGTCTAATACAATTGATGGACATAGCTCGGTTTAAGTACAATCCCCACCTGAAGGCAGTGCTTCTCAAATTTAAGGACAAAGAGGGTGATTTGGTGACAATTACCACAAGTGAAGAACTACGTTGGGTTGAGGAACTAAATCCGAAAGGGCCAGTTCGGTTGTATATAAAAGAGGTAAGCCCTGAGCTTGAGATCACCAGGGATCTGGTCATGCCCAGTATGTCTTTTGCAGCGTTAGAAAGAAATCATCATAGCATCTCTGAAAGTGGAAACTCTAGGCATGATGTTGAAAAGAACTCTTATGTTGATGACTGGATGGTGCAGTTTGCTCGTCTATTCAAGAACCATGTTGGCTTTGGTTCTGATGCATATGTTGATCTCCATGACCTTGGTACGCGACTGTACTGTGAAGCAATGGAAGACACCATCACAAGTGAAGAAGCCCAGGAGATATTTCAAGCCGCAGAGGCAAAATTTCAGGAAATGGCAGCTTTAGCATTGTTTAATTGGGGCAACGTTCATATGTCTTGTGCAAGGAAGCGATTATTTTTATCTGAAGATTCTTCAAAAGAATCTATACTTTCCCAGGTCAAAAATGCATATCAATGGGCATGCACTGAATATGTCAAAGCTGGGAAGAAGTTTGAAGAATCTGTGGATGTGAAACCAGACTTTTATGAAGGTCTTATTGCACTTGGACAGCAGCAGTTTGAGCAAGCAAAGCTTTCTTGGCGTTATGCGGATTCATGTAACGTAGACATGGGAACTGAAGTACTAGAACTATTCAACCATGCTGCAGACAATATGGAAAAGGGAATGGAGATGTGGGAAGGAATAGAATATTTGCGTGTGAAAGGGCTATCCAAATTAAAAAAGGAGAAGATCCTACTGGATAATTTGGGTTTGAATGGGCATGTAAAAGATTTGTCAGCAGATGAAGCATTTGAACAAACTTCAAATATGCGATCACAGCTAAACATTTCTTGGGGTGCCATTCTTTATGAGCGTTCAGTAGTAGAATTCAAGTTAGGACTTTCTAGCTGGGAGGAAAGTCTCACTGAATCCATTGAAAAATTTAAGACCGGTGGGGCTTCTCTAGCAGATATCAGTGTGATGATAAAGAACCATTGTGCGAATGAGAAAACTCAAGAAGGTACGATGTACTCATTTTTGCCTTTTTCTGTGCAATTCCTTTCTTTCTGTGTTGCTACATTATCTATTCTAAAACATGTATATTTGTGCTATGTATGCTGATTGTCATGCATCTTATAATAGTTAGTATGGAAAATATTCATGTCAGCAATACTTCTTTTACTGTTCAAGTTTCACTACCTCATTCATTACACAAGATGTTTGTACGCCACCAGCTTTGAACAACTTTTTTTTGGAACAACCTGTATTAACTAAAAAATTGGTACATGGATAGTTGTATCAGTAGTAGATATAAAATGAGAACTGATTCTCTCAAGCAAAGTACTACTACAATGGTACGTTTTCAATTGTCCAATATATAATGAGTAGAAAAAGTGTCTCCTTTTGGTCCTAAAACTCTTCCTCAAGTCTAATCTTCGCTCTCAACTCCAAATCCGTTTACTTTACATCATGAAATGTCAAAACCAGTGCAAATCATGTCTTGCACCCTAAACCACCCTGGTTTTGGACGATGTGGCATCCTAGTTGGCATATGGGCTAACGTGGCTAGATGATTCAACAAAACAAATTATGAGACCCTCCCGTCCGCCTCCTTTTTTCTCTTATTCTCTTTATATTCGTCATCTCTCTCTTATAACCTCTCTTTCAACCGACAGATCGATGTGTCTGCCAACATGGTAATATTGATGATGTGGCAGCCAATATGGAAAAACCCGGCCACTAAACCAGCCTTGGGATGTGACTTACACCGATTCTATCATTTAAAGGGTGAAAAAGACTCTGGGAAGAGTTGAGGGACCAAAAGTGGATTTCCCCCCAAAGAGTAATGTGTTAACAGGGAAACACAAATATATATGATTTAACACTAGCTAGGGTGTAGCTTGCCACTAGCCAAAGACAATTGGTTTCATCGGCGGATGGTAAACTATGTCTATAACAAACAATTGTGCTACAATTTGTGATGCTAGATTTCGGAACTAACATCGGTATAACTTGACAACTATTTATTGCTGAGAAACTCAGATTTCATGGACTGTTTGTGGTCATGATATACCAGATAACTAGTAAAAAATACACTCATTTTCAGTGCCAATTGTTGAACTACCTTTAACAATCTTTTATGCCACAAATTTCAGGCATTAGAACAAATTAACTACCTTTAATGGGGTATATAAGTTGTTAAGAGCTTTTCTTTGTTCTGCAGGATTGAGCTTCAAGATTGATGAGATAGTTCAAGCATGGAATGAGATGTACGATGGTAAAAAGTTGAAAAATGGTGGTTCTTCTTTCTGTCTTGAGCAATTATTTGGAAGGAGGCCCTCGAAGCTGCATAATTTACTAGAGCACATACACTAGACATGAGCTTTTATCTAACATAGGACTTGGATGCCGCAAACATGGATAAGAATGTTGACATTAACTTTCTTGCTGCAACAGGTAATTGCATTCTTTATTGGCAAGTGTTGTTCTATATTCTTAAATCTTTAATTGATGTAATAGTAGAGAAAAAAATGTTTTGTTGTATTTTTTTCTCTAGAACAATCACTGTGGTTGCTTCTACCTAAAAACACATTGACTGTAGCATATGAGCCAGAGTACATAGTTATCTGTACTTATTTATAACTCTTATTAATTTGTAGACAATAAATAACTAGAAGCCTGATATAAAAAAATTGAAAGCCAGTGGTAATACAAATGCAATCTATTTCTCTAGATCAAACAAGATGCTGAGTCTTAATATAGAATACACTCTCATTTAGCCTTTCATTAGCACATATAAAGCATATCTGCCAGTAGTTTCTATGTTAGCACAGAGACAAGATTTAATCGAAGTTTGGAGCCGCATGCATCAATTATCAACTTTTCTTCAATCTAGTCAAAGTACCATGTAAATTTGATATACATATTATAATTTATATTATTTAAATATTAATATTTTACAAAAATAAATGGGAACATGTCTAGATTGAACCATAATTCAAATGCAATCATGATTTAGTGTGAAGCATCACTTCACTTTGGTTTAAGCACCAAATCAGCATGAAAAGTTCTAAACAAAAGAAGACAATTCTGAAGGTAGATCTCAATTTAGCGTACCTCCATGTAAAATTTCAACTTCAAATTCAATTTGCATTGGGATAAACAAAAGAAAGAGAGAAAACACTGTCAAATTATAAGTTAAAGGAATGGATAAATAAAAACATAGAAGTTACTATGCACAACAAACTTCTCCTTTTCGTCTCACCTAACTTGTTTTGAGTTTAAACTTGACATTTTAAAGAGTAATGCAATGCTCCATATGCAGTATCTCCTCAAATGTTATTGGAATTTTTCATGTTGATTTGGACTTTGAAGATTAAACTAAAAGTGGATGCATGGTTGCACCTAAATTATGGTTTGTTCTACATAGAGTAAATTTTACAAAATTATAGGTTTCTTGTACAAACTATCAGAAAACTATTTCACAAAATTAAAGATTTTAGGAGAACCTGTGTCACAAAACTATAGGTTTTATAATTGACCGTTTTTTGTAACGGATCTGATAGTGTGGGGGTACATGGCTGCCTCATGTGCCCTCATTTCTCATTTCACTCACACATGAGGCTGCCATGTGGGCTCAGACTATCAGACCCGTCACAAAAAATGATCAATTCTAAAACATGCAGTTTTGTAATACAAATTCTCCTAAAATCTATAGTTTTGTGAAATAGAAGCTAAAATCTATAGTTTTCTGATGGTTGTAGTTTTATGAAATTTACTCTTCTAGATATGTTAGAATTGACTAACAACATACCATAACTCAGTCTGTTAGAATTGACTAACTGTAAATGATGCACAAAGCATAAAAGAGAATACTTGTCAAATCATAGCAATAAAGATTTATGAACTATTTATACTATTTAGAAATAATGTATTATGGTGGTATTCTGCTTCTATTACTATTGGAATCAGTGTTTTCTTTCGATTATACTTCTTCTGTTATTGAAGAGCACAGTTTGAATAGACTCTCAAATAAAAGGAGCTTTGCATGGTTGATGACCAGTATTGAAGAGCAACAGTTATCCGACTATTTTGAATCCTCAGTTTTTTTCACACACAGACTATTAATACTTGTTGCGTGCTTTTTGCCATTTAAGGTTTATGAAGCGTTATTTTTTTTATTATATTGGTACAACTTGAACTCTCAGCATGTAACATCAAACACTTAACTTCAGTTACCGGTTTCTAAATGTAGTAGTGTCAACTTCTCATCTTTTTTCTACCTATCTGTTTATAACATGAACAATTTTTACATGTTTTGCAGACCGGTAACTGTTTGGAACTGAATTCCAAAATGGATGATATTTTCAATTTAGGCTAAAAGAGTTGCTCCGAATGAACTTTGTAAAGTTAAGAAGATATTTCACAAGCTGCACGACTATTTCACCTGTGGAAATGCCTCAAGTGTGTTGTATTAGATACATAGAAGAGCTTAAGTGCTCAACTGAATTGTAACTTGTTGTATATGAAACTCAAGGGTGAAATGTTCATAGTTCTGGATTGTCTAAAACATACGTATTTTACTGGAAATATTTTTCATACGCAGAGATAAAGTGAAAAATACACCATGCTATGCAATTTGTAACAGCATCTTGATGCAGAATATACCACAAAGCAAGCTAAATTGCAGAAAATGATGAAGCTGTGGAGAGAAGTCTTGATATATTGTAACTTTTGACACCTACAATTAGTGAAAAGTCATAGTGGCTTCAGAAAAGACAGTGTTGCACTGTATTCATCTTCTGTAAATTCCTACTTATTTAATTATATAAAATTTAAAGGAAAACTGCATAAAGATTAAAGGGTTCTCACTTTTCACAGGTACTCATGTTGACTAGGAGCTATCTGATCCAATTCGGTTGAATGAGGTTTTTTCTTAATGCTAAGGGGCAGATGCATTCAGGTCTTGGGTTTGATTGTCTCATGCAATTGTTTAGGACATGATTATTGTTGTTGTAAAATTATAGTATATATGACATGATTATTGTTGTTGTAAAATTATAGTATACATTAATTTACATTTTTTAGTGCAGGTTAGGCAAGAATTTTAGAGTAGTGCTACTGATTTTGATGGAAACGTTTGGCTCGATCTTCCGATGAAAGTGATAACTATGATTGATCGATGTGACGTTGACGACGAGGCTACTTGACCGAAACGACCAAGTCCGTCCAGCAATCGCTACACCACACCATTTGTCGTTATCAACCGTGCCTAACACAGTTGATATTTCCTGCAAGCAATCGAAAATTAAACTAGAAAGAAATAAGCACAATCTGAGTTGGAGGATGAAAGATGAAGTTTTATTGAATAATAGAGAGGCTTAAAATCTTCGTAGTTAGTCTAATCGACACAAGTAAACACCTGATGTTTTCTAAACGAAAAAACAATCTAAACAAGCCTAAAGATTAAAAGTGGTGTCCACAAGGGTTATAAGGAGGTGATGACCAAGGGGGAGCCATCCTAGGGTTATGCACCAACAGGGGGGACACACAACCTGGGCTTAGAAACAAACACCATTACAAGGCCCAAGTTGGCCCAATAGGTGACGCAACATCTCTCTTGGACGATTACGACGTGTAGACAATGAATCTGAAAGTGGGGCCAGATCCATTGGAAAGGTCTCGTCGTAAGCTTTTAATTAAGTACTTAATACACCTCCAACGAACTCTTTATGTGAAAGTTATGATCGTTTTAAATCAGGGCTATCAGGCTAATTCCGAATTGGATTGGAATTGAAGCAGGGTCGGCCTGGACTTGTTGTGGTAGTAGTGCTGCTCCCCTCATCATGGTTCCTGAGTAGAATAACATCACATAACTTAGGTAGCAATCTATCCTCAATAAGAAAATTATGAACTCTTAGAAACGAGCTCACATGATAGTTCAACTGTCGTGCACGTACCCTTGTCATATGTCTTTGCCTAGCATCTTGTAGAGGAGTGTTGTGTGTATCCAAGGAAGTGATGTCCTCATCACATTTGAAGTCAATATTTAGGTCACTTTTCATTGGCCAAACATCCTTGAAAAATTATTCTTACAACCCAATCTCAAGGGATCATTCTAGTTCTGCAATTTGCTAAACATTTAGTTGATATGAGCATGGTGCTGACTTTCTCAGTTTTTATAACCTTGTTTTGGAGCTTTCAACATTTTTGTTGTTTTGGCTGATACGTCATGCTTTGTATCTTTACATTGGTTAATATTGGCAAACAAAAAAGTTTGATTCTGAAATGTGAACTTTGTTGCATTTGCCTAATTAGTAACTTAGTACTCTAGATAAAATAGATCTAGGTAAAATCGAACATAGAAGACGTCGTTTACCATACAAGGGGGACTCCGTTCATGAACTTTAATGTATTTTAATCAGCCCCTTTTCCTATGTCTTTTGGACTGATGAGACCATCAACACACAAAGGGTAAACTTGAATCATTTTTGTTTATTATATCTATTCTCCAAATAAGTCGAAGTTCTAATTGAAAATATGGCTACTTGAAGAAAAAATATTCATGTCGACATAATTCCCAACATATCAATTTTCAACAAGCCTGAAGCACATTGGATGATGTTTTTTTTGGGGAGTAAACTACAAAAGCCTAGGTTTAGGCCATGTTCAACGCAACGCTTGGATGAGGCGTTTCCGGAGATTGCTCGAGATTTGTTGCCACGGTGGACAGCAAAGGAGGCCAAACCGTCTGTTGTGCTACTTGCACAGGAGTTAGACGCCTGGAGCGATTCGTACGCGCTGAATTTGACGTCGCGAGACCAGGCGCTTGGGGCGTTCGTTTGTGCATGGAACGAATTTAGTTGAGCTGGTTATATTTGTTGCATGTAACGATAGAACTCGTTGAGCTGTAGCCTCTTGTTCTACATATACACTAGTGCAGTAGCACCAATAGCTATGTATCGCTTTAGCATTCCAAATGGATCCTAGCTTCGTAAATTGGTTTAGTTCTCCTAGTTATCCATACAATTCAGAAAATTATCTACACTCACAATTTCCGGTGAACTTGTCACAGACCCAAATGTCGCATCAATTATCACACAATTTATATCCTAGTGGTTATACTACAAACTTTGAGAGTCCACAAAATCCCAATTCCATGCCAAAAAACAAAGAACATATGGGTGCTACAAATTTGACACCCGAAAATCCACGCACTGTTGGCGATACGATGACAGCGGCGACAACGATGAAGAAAACTGAGGTTAACGCTTGTCCTAGAGCCAAGAAGACAACATAATATTGGTTTGCACTTCTTTTTTGCATTTTCTTTTGCTATTGTTTGGTTTAAATAAACATGTAACAATTTATTTGTTTTATGAATGCAGATTAGCGCTTGGTTAAATAATTCAATCGATCCTATTAACGGGAACAACAAGAAGGGAGAAGTGTATTGGAAAAAGTCACTTGACTACAACAAGAACAGTCCGCTCAATCGAAGAAGACTAGCAAAACATTGCAAAGACCGCTGGGGAAAAACCAATAAAAATGTCGTATGCTTTAACGGTATTTGGTGCAGGCTGAAAGATGTGTATGTTAGTGGGCAATCGGATGACCAACTCATGGACAAAGTTCATGAAATGTACAAGATGGAAACAAAGCAGTGCCTAAAAGACCAAAAGTGTACTTCTGTAACCCAGGTTAATGTTTTACATTCCATAAATAAAAGTTTTATTTTGATTTGTACATCATGGTTAATGTGTTATTCATAAAATCACCCGAATGCTTGCAGTCAGTGCCAGGAAGAGGACAATAAGTCGAAATTAATAACAGAGACAAACATGTTGAGATAAAGATAAGAATTAATATCAACATATGCAGGGAAAGAAGAAAAAGATGAACTGAGAGACATATATTTGAAATTTCGAGACTCAAGATCTTGGAACTAAGATTTGATTATGAGATCCAAACCTACTTCCGGTGACCAACCAACTCCAGTGAGCGTCGCCGGTGAGGAGGCCGACTGTCGAAGGAAGGGGACGGGGCCAGATCTAGCGAGAAAAGTGGAGCGTGGTCAGGATTTTGGCGAAAAGTGAAGAGAACGAGGTGACTTCATTGGCAAATATCGGAGAGAAAGAAATGACTTCGAACCGTGGACTGATGGTAGGTAAAATAACAATGGCTCTCAAGCGAAGAGGGACTAGTTTGCATTAGAGCACATAGACGCTTAAATAGACTCTTTAACTTTTTTAAATTAAATAAGCATCTGTAAAATAATTATTTGCATTGGAGGTCTAGACTCTTAAATAGATGCTTCGTGACATGGTATTGTTTCTCTCTCTTTAAGCATCTATCTAAGCGTCTTTGCATTGGTTGCAGAAAACAACATTTATCTTAGCTTCTTGGACATAACCACAGATATTATGATCCAATTGTTTCACAAAACCCCTGCTCATGAAATTTATGTGAGTTTTACTATACAAACACATCTCTTAAAGAACAGACCCATGTCGCCGCGATGTGGGAGTTGCACTCGCTTGCTGCCACCAACCAATCCACAAAGGCCATCACCGAGGCTGGCGGCGTCGCGTTTTGACCTTGCTGCTCAGTCCCTTCATGTACCACGCCGTGGGCTCTAAGGCGGTCGCCAATCTTGTGAGCAGTGTGCCGCTAGACACCGACGCAAAGATGGTGCTCATGCAGCCAGCGAAGATGTTGCTGGTTGTGTCGAGTGTGCAGCCAACAACAATATCAACCACGTCTGTTTCATCCACATCATCATGGAGGAGAAAGGATTCTGGCCAAAGACGGCAGCAAGCATGAGCCCCATGGTTGGCATTGTGCGCCTTATCTGTGGCAAGCAGCACCTGGATGGTGTGGCTGCAGGGTTGGAGCTACTCAATTCGACCAGTACGATGCATAGGCCGACCTCTTCATATCCATGTACAACCTCACGAGGACAATTCAGGGATGAGATGGAAACAATACTGTCCTGGGTGTGATTTGATTGAAAGACCCATCCGTGGTTCCATCAGTTGGTCTTGCATAATTTGGAGTGAGAAATGGATGGAATTGCTGAATTGGAGGACGGTGATGTATATGTATGGATAAACTTGCAGAAATTTCTTGAGCTCGGGTTTTGTGACACAAATCACACACTAGGACCATGATACATCTGGTTATATGCCACTAGCCGATATAACCAGGGTTTTCTGGCCATAAATCTGTGGGTTTCTGTAATTTACTTTTTAAAAAAAAAAAAATTGAAACCTACAGTACGAATGAGTGTTTAACAGGGAAAAAAGGGGAAGATCTAACCTCACTCAAAATAGGTGCATACAAACCTCCCTCGTTCAATAATCTCTGCTCTTAAAGAAACGAGAAAGTAATGGAACTAATCACGCAACAAGTTGAGATCAATACAACAATCGTTCAATACAGCAAGTTGAGATCAACGAGGCTCCTTCCTTTTCTTTTCGATTTTTCGGAATCGACTCGTATTTCATGTATAATACGCAATGCAAACCTGATCCCAAACACCTGAATTCAATAAGGGCAAGGTTTGAGGATGACCTGAGAACGAATGAATGGACGGTGGTGGAGGCGGCTGGCGAGGCTGTGCTCCGCGAATCCTGACGGCCGCGACGCGACGAGAGGCCGGGAACTGCTCGCCGCCGGCCGCCGAGAGGGGAGGGACACTTGCAGCTGGGCTTTCTTGATGTTGGGCCGGCGTCGGAATTGAGTGAACAAAAACAAACAGACGGAGATGAAAATGCAAGATAGCTTATCCCTGTTTGGTGGACAATGTACATTTTATTTGGGCTTTAATGCTTGAGAGGCCGTACCAAATATTTTGAGGTAGAAATAATTTAGTGAATTGGCTACATTACACCTAATTTTATGGCATTTGTTTTAGGGCACTGATCTTTTATGTCTTTATTAAAATATATTATACTTGGCTTTTTTGTCTTTGTTGAAATACATGAAACTTTAGTGGCTCTTTGGTGTAGGATACTTTGCGTATTTAAAAAAAAATGCAACTGTGGAGAGAAGTGAATGAAAAAGTCTTTTTTTCTTGACTACTTCTTTCTTCCTCCTCTTCTCTCCCTCCTTATCTTGTCCTCTTCTCTCGCTGGGCCTTGAGCTCCTCTCGTGCCGCCATCATTTGCTAGTGAGCTCCTTTGCCAATCCAAAATTCAACTCCACCACTAATCGCCGTCATCTTCTTCTCTAGCTCCGGTCTGCAACCACCCCTCTCTCAAACCAACACCACAAATACTAAAAAGACACTAAACTTTGTAGCTTTAGCAAATACTAAGAAAGTTGAGTGCATATAGCCAATTTTTCCAAATAATTAATATGATGAATGGATGGGCTACTCTTCACATTTGGTACTCCCCGAGGCTGAGGTAACATAGAAAGGAAATTGCTAATAGCACATGCTTTCAAATTGAACAAAATGTCAGAAAAAATGACACAATGAAGTTTTTGGCTAGTTCTTGTGGTCGAGGCAGCAACTGGTGGCGAGCTATCGAGTTAGGTTCAATTTTTCTTTCTTGGTTCACTAAGCCTTCAAACCATAGCTTTGAAAGACAGGCAAGGCCGACACTGGGAAGCGACCCAATGTAAGGTTAAGGAGACCAGTTAGAGATGGGTGAATAGTGAAGGACCAAGATGACGATCAGAGGGGGGTGAATGATCCCAAATTAGAAATATCCTCTGCTAAAAATGATCCAACAAAGTCCTTGTTTGCACCAAAATTTGGCAAGCTTGGTCAAAATCGGCAATAAAGTCAAAGATACGAAATTAACGGACAGGATGGAAAGGTTTAGAGATATTTTGGTAACTGCAAGATTTTTAAGAAAAACAACCGTCCGAGATAAGGCCGATACTGGATACGGACTTGAAGCGTGTTATAACGAGGACACGATCGCCGAGGGTATAAAAGAAGGGCCAAAGCGAAGCGCAAGATCATCATCAACACAATACAATCAACCGGTTTTTACTTTCTTCCTTCCTGTCGACTAGGAGTAGCTTTTGTAATTTAGTCTCTGTAATCGATCTTGATCAATAAAGTTGCGCATCGCCAATTGTTGATCTTCTTCAATTACACCTCAGGTTTGATTTATTACGATTTTGTTGCGCATCGCCTTCTTGAATCGATCTACCTTTATCCTCGATTAGCCTTAATCGGCTAATTAGACTTGCCTTGTTACTTTGATCTTAATCGGCTTCAAGTCGATTGGGTCTAAGCCGATTGATCGTTACAATCGGCTTTTGAGTAAATTTTATATTTTACCTTATCGATTCTGAGTCAAATTGATCGCACGCTCTTGAACAGTGTTCGTCGGTGTCTTCTTGTCGAAACCCTACTTCAAGTTTTTGACGCCAACACACTCTTGGCACGCCTAGTGGGACCACAATGTCTTCATCAAGTAAAGAAATTCCGCCATCAGATCTCAACGCAGAGGCTATAATCGTCCCAACAATGGACGATTTATCTGCAGAGCAACATCAAGAAATTGAAGCTCGGAAGGCTGCGCTAGAAGAGATGATGCTGAGCTGTTATCAGAAAACTAGACGTGGCATCACTCAAAAATCCGCCCTGCCGACGATCAACGCCCTGGGAGAAGCGGACGTAACAGAACAAGTAAGCCGATATCCGCCTGCTCAAGCCGAATTATCGGCTATGATTAATCAGTCTGTGCACCATGCTTTAATAAACCAATCATCGGCTCTTGTGACAACACTTAAGCCGATGATAGAGAATAGCGTTAAATCCATAGCCCAGGAATTAGCCTCGTCAGGAAGTCTGCTTGACCCATTGCAAGCTTTGCCAAATTATCCTGTTTTTTCAGTATCACAAAACACGCAGAGCACAATGGCTGATCCTAAACCATCGGCTATAACCTCACCCCCCACCATGATGCCCACACAACCTACGGTTATACTACCTAGGGACCCTCGGTTAAATGGGGTGAACCATTACCACGCCTATACCGACGCCGCTAAGTTAGATGCATCAAGCAATTTGTCGCCGTCGGCTCCGTTCTACACTTTCCCCCAATCGGTTTCACAGCCGATTGGCTCCGAGAGATTCCCACAAGAACCCACCCTGCTAAGAAACCCAGTTCCACACAGGGTAGTAACATACTCTGAGCCGTTTGTTCCAGTGCCGGAAACTCAAACCAGGCATAATCGACACGATCAGCATGGTCGTATGCCGACGACGCAGCATAATTGGCAACCCGAGCTTGCACTCGGGGGGCAGAACGTCGATTATGACATATATTATCAAGGGCCTGCTACGGCCGATAATGCTAATTGGGCCGATCAGATCTCTGCCGTTTTGAGGGACCAATTCGGCATACAACCAAAAGGAAAGGTTATCGGCTATAGAAAGCCGTATCCCGATTACATAGATCGCATGCCCTACCCTCATAACTTCAGAGTTCCAGACTTCGCCAAATTCTCTGGGGATGATTCTATCACCACCTTGGAACACGTTGGACGCTTTATCGCGCAATGCGGTGAAGCGGCCCAGTCCGACGGACTTAAAATTAGACTATTCCCGTTGTCTCTGTCTGGGGCAGCGTTTACTTGGTTCACTTGCTTACCTCCGAATTCGGTCCATTTATGGAACGATTTGGAAAGCCGATTTCATGAATACTTCTTTTCGAGCGGTTTGGGCTCGAGATTTGGATCTAAGTTACATGCGCCAAAAGTTTGGGAATCGTAGTATGATTACGTCAAGAGATTTAGAGAAATTAGGAATCGGTGTTTTAGCGTCACATTGCCTGACAACCAACTTGCCGATTTAGCATTTCAAGGTTTGATTCCGCCGCTTAGGGAGAAATTCAGAGGACAAGAATTCACCGACCTTAGCCACTTATTGCATCGCGTATCGGCTCAGGAAAGCCGATTCACTAATAATAACGTGTTCAAAGACAGATTTAAAAATAGCAATAACAAAGAAAGGGACAAGGCTAAAGTCAATATGGTTGAGTATTGTCCAAGTGACTCATCGGAAGACGAGGAAGCAGAAATAAACATAGCCGAATGGGTAAAAGGATCCAAAAGTCCTTAGTCATTCTTGGCTTAAGCCGACTAGGAACAAGTCGGAGGTTAAGTACTCTTCGATGTTTCTAAGTGCGATCGTATTTTGATTTATACGCAAGAAAAGATAATACGATTGCTAGAGGGCATGTGATACCGTCGCCGACGAGATCCGTAAACGCAGTATTGCAAGTGTCATCATTCTTATTCGCATAACACTAATGGCGCAATATCTTACGTCAACAGATCCAATCTGCTATTGAGGATGGTCGGTTGAAGTTTGCTGATGAGCCGACCATGCAAGTTGATGTTGATCCATTTCCCATCAACATGGTACGGTGTTCGGCTAAAGGAAAAGAGCCGAAGCACGACGAGCAGAAAAGGGATCGACAAGTCAACATCCAATCAAGCTCGAACGGCGATCAAACACTGAAGATAACAATCGGCTCTTTACAAATAGAAGCCGATCGTGAAGGAAAAAATTCAAGAACCATCAAACCCAAGGGAAATCCTCAGGTAGGTAAATGGTACAAAGCAGAAAAGTCTCCATTAAGGCAGCCAGCAAAAAGGTCAGGACCAACATTTTTACAATTAATGGAGAAATACGAGAGGATGAATAGCCGACCACGGTATAAGGCTCGTCGGTCGGATAACTTGTACCGCACCAAGAATGTGGAAAGGGCACATAGAAGGTGTCCCTTTTGGCAGTTTTGCTGGGAAAGAGGAGTAGCGTTGCCATCACCATACACCTGCCCGATGGAACATTATCCCCAAGACGATTGGCCAAGGCAATCGGCCAGATATAGGCTGTCTGGGCCAATTAGAGAGCAAGGCAGAAGTGACAGAAGGCCTGTCCATGAGAGAATATCCAAACCAGATCAAGAACCGAGTCAAATCAAGACACACAAGCCCAGTTCTAATCAAGAAGATTTGGCTGGTCAAATACGAAAGCCGGTAGAGTCCAAACCCAGGTGGTGTCCATCTAGCCTGAGCCGATCACAACGACGACGGCTTCAGAGGCTAAGGACGCAAGAAATCCGTGAAGCCGATGTCGAAAAATAGAGAGACGAAACGTTTAATGAACTTCGTCCAATCAAATGCGTCAAGAAAGAGTGGAGAAGAAAAGAACAAGCGAAGAAGATTTGAATCGGTGATGACTGATTCTTCCATGATTCGGGATGACACCCTCCATGGATATTAACATGGTGTTCACGTTGCCGGCTGAGTTCAAAATCAGAAACGAATCGACCGAAAAAGCGGTTGCTCAGTTGTGTTCTGGCGTACAGAGTGCCATATTCGAGAAACCTAAAGATGATCATCGGCATCTGAAGCCATTGTATCTAAAAGGATACATAAATGGCAAGCCGATATCAAGAATCTTTGGTAGACGGAGGGCCACGATGAACGATGCCGCATACCGACATGCAAAAAACTGGGTAAGTCTGATGAAGACTTAATTAAAACTAACATGGTTCTAAACGACTTCACAGGCGACCCCACGGAGGCAAAGGGTGTCATGGTCACAGAGCTGACTGTCGGTAGCAAGACCTTGCCGACAGCGTTCTTTATGTCGATGCCAAAGGAAACTACACGTCTTGCTCGGTCGGGATTGGATTCATGCCAACCGATGTATTCCGTCGACCATGCATCAAGCGCTTATGCGATGGAACGGAGAAGAATTGAAGTCGTCACAGCCGACACATCGCCCATATCGCTATGGCTAGCTCACGCGAATTGGCAACACGAAGAAGTTGGTGCATATCGGAAAGGAGCCGGACGATCGCGTGATTTCATCTGTGTAAGCAAATCAGGACTCATGCCGATCAGTGTCAAGCCGGGCACCTTTGATCGAGCAAATGAAGTGTTACGCCGATGGGGACAAGAAAAACATTGAAGGCGTTGCAGGATAAAATGCAAAGCTATCGGCAAACAACGGATAGCTACGAAGCTATAGAAGACTTTGAAGAAATTGAAAAATTAGGTCAAGGTTTCACATCCACCGATTTGCTTGAAGAAGTCGATATAGGTAGCGGTGATAGAAAAAGACCAACTTTTGTTAGTGCAAATTTAGATGTAAAGTACAAAGGAAAGCGATAAAATCCTTACGGATTACAAGGATTGTTTTGCTTGGGAATATCATGAGATGCCGGATTAAGCCGTCATTTGGTGGAACATCGGCTACCTATAAAATCAGACTATCGGCCGTTTAAACAATACCCCAGGCGTTTCAATCCGGCCTTGTACCAAATTATAAAGAGGAAATAGAGCGGTTGTTGGAAGCAAAATTTATCAGGCCTTGCCGATATGCGGAGTGGGTTTCCAACATCGTTCCGGTTATGAAGAAAAATGAAAAGCTTGAGTATGAGTCGACTTTAGAGATTTGAACAAGGCGGCGCCGAAGATGAATACCGATGCCGATATAGCGATATGCTTATCGATCTTGCCTCGAGGAACAAGATCATAAGTTTTCTAGACGGTAATGCGGTATAACCGGATACTCATGGCGGTGATATATCAAAGACAGCTTTCAGATGTCCTGGTGCGATAGGATTGTTCGAGTGGATAGTGATGACTTTCGGCTTGAAGAACGCTGGAGCAACATATCAGCGAGCAATGAATCTGATCTTTCATGACTTAATCGGCCACATTGTCGAAATATATATTGATGATGTAGTAGTAAAATCCATGAAGATTTGCAACACTTGGCGATTTAGAAAGAGTTTTAGAAACATAAGATCGCATACGGTCTAAAGATGAATCCTTTCAAGTGCGCGTTTGGCGTGTCAATTTGGACAGTTTCTGGGCTTCATGGTTCATGAAAGGGGAATTGAAATCAGTCAAACGAGGGTCAGAGCTATAGCCAATACCGAACCACCGACATGCAAAAACGAGTTACAAAAGTTCATCGGCAAAATTAACTATCTCCGTCGGTTCATCTCAAACCTCTCTGGAAGGATTCGTGCTTTTACTCCGTTGCTAAAATTAAAGGACAATGAAGAATTTATATGGGGAGCTGATCAGCAGAAGGCTTTTGACGAAGTAAAAAGGTATTTGTCCAACCCTCCAGTTTTGGCTGCGCCTCAAAAAGGGATCCCTTTTAGGCTATATGTTTCGGCTGAAGAAGATACTATTGGAGTTGTGTTAGCACAAGAGGTGCATGGTAAAGAAAGGGTTATCTTTTATTTAAGCCGACGGTTGCTAGATCCAGAAATCAGGTACCCTTTTATCGAAAAACTATGTTTATCTTTGTACTTCTTGTGCACAAAACTAAGGCACTACATATTAGCATCGGCCTGTAAGGTAATCTGTAAAACCGATGTTATAAAATATATTTTGTCAGGTCCTATCCTGCGAGGTCGACTTGGCAAATGGGCTTACGCCTTGGTTGAGTTTGACTTATCATATGAATCGGCCAAAGCAGTCAAAGGACAAGTATTAGCCGATTTTATGACAGGACATGACACAACAAACTTAGTCTTGGTCGCGCCATGGCAACTGTTCTTTGTGGTCAATTATGCAGGGAAGGTGATGGTATCGGTATTGTACTCACCTCACCCAAAGGGCATAGCTTTGAATTTGCATTCCGGCTAAATAGCCGATGCTCAAACAACTAGGCCGAGTACGAAGCGTTACTCAAAGGCTTGCAATTGCTGGAAAATATTTGGGCGGTATTTGTTGAGGCATATGGTGATTCTTGTTGGTGGTGCGACAAATAAAGGAGAATACCAATGTCGAGATGAAGTGCTCTTGAAATATTTAGAACAATATTTAGAGATTATCGGCTCTTTTACATCATTTTCTATCGGTCATGTTCCTCGAGAATTGAGCGATAGAGCTAATCTTTAGCTCGGCAAGCATCGGGATATAAAGATTCGGCGAAGTTAGGAGGCGAATTGGTAGACAAAGCGGTCATGTGCCTGAGATATTGCCGATTGGAGAACGAAGATAAAAGATTATCTAGTCGATCCATCCAAGCCGACGGAAAGAAAGATACGGCAACAAGCGTTGAAATACGTCGTCATGGACGATATACTATATTATCGGACTATGGAAGGTTTATTGTTAAGATGACTTGAGGCCGAAGAAGCACGGGTGGCAATGGGTGAAGTACACGAAGGCATTTGTGGTTCTCATCAATCGGCACATAAGATGAAATGGATGCTCAGACGAACAGGTTATTTTTGGCCGACGATGCTAGAAGATTGTTTCAAGTATTATAAAGGATGTCAAACATGTCAAAAATTTGGCAACGTACAACTAGCACCAGCATCGGCTTTACATCCAATTATCAAACCTTGGCCGTTCAGGGGTTGGGGAATAGATATAATCGGCCAAATATTTCCTGCTTCGAGTAAAGACCACAAGTTTATCTTGGCCGCAACCGATTACTTCTCAAAGTGGGTCGAGGCTATACCACTTAAAAAGGTAACCAGTGTTGAGGCGATTCGTTTTGTGAATGAACATATCGTCCATCGGTTTGGAATACCATAAACAATCACGACCGATCAAGGTGCGGTATTCATGTCTAACGAGTTTGAGGTTACGCAACGAGTCTAGGGATCAAAGCTGTTAAACTCTTCGCCATATTACGCTCGGGCTAATGGACAGGCGAGTCATCTAATAAAACACCGATCAAGTTGATCAAAAGAAAAATTGATGAAAAGCCAAGGAATTGGCATTCAACTCTATCGAGTCACTTTGGGCCTATCGGCTATCGTATCCGCGAGCGACGAAACTTTCACCTTATCAATTGGTGTATGGACAAGAAGCCGTTCTACCCGTGGAAATTAACATTGAGTCGATTCGAGTAGCTAGACAAAATGGTTTGTCGGCTCAAAATTACAATGATTTAATGATCGACAACTTGGATGAGTTAGCAGAGTTACGTTTGTCTACGCTTGATCGGCTTAAGAAGAATAAGATCAGAGTTGCAAGGGCATACAATAAAAGGGTCATGCCTAAGTCTTTCGATCAAGCCGATTTGGTATGGAAAACAATATTTCCTGTTGGTTCTAAGGATAACCGATTTGGAAAATGGTCACCTACGTGGGAAGGGCCATACAAAATTAATCGGCTAGTCGGCGAAAACTCGTACTTACTAGAAACACTAGAAGGATATGTATTGCCAAAAGCTATTAACGGAAATACTTGAAGAAATACTACCTAGTGTTTGGATTGGAGCCTAGTGATTAAAGATCATGTTGAGCCAAGATTAACACGATGTTGTTAATCGGTTGAAAAGATTGCAAACTCGGAAGATATAAGCGAATATAAATCGGTTAAACACCGATTATCAACATAACAAGTTACAAGCATTCGGGACAAGTGTTTTCAAAACAACCAAACAAAGTTTCTGATTAGAGGTTTAATATTGGATGCCCGATCCGGAAGAGTCGAGCCCAGAGCCGACAGAGCACCCATTGCCTTGGCAATGATGTCTTGAATTTCGTTTAGAAGGCGTTCAACATCCTTGGCATTCTGGCACTGGCTTCACCTTGGCGATTGCTTGGTCACATTTTCAATGACCACTGCAATGCTAAGTTTTGCTCCTTCACTCCGATGCATTTGGTCTCCAAGGTTTGTTGGCCTTCTCCGATTTGTTTTCAAGCTTGGCCAACTCTTCCAAGAGGAGTTTCTTTGTTTTTTCCAATTTGGAGAGGACTCCTTGGTTGATTTAAGGCGTTGAGCACCGATATCAAACTTGCGCTTTTTGCCTTGGCATCGACAACCAAATCCTCTAAAAGCTTCGATCGACCTCTTGGGCTTCACGCCATCGATCCGATTTTGCGCCTCCTCCACTTCAAATTTTCTATCATCCAAGTGACATACGTTGAGGAGGGCTTGCATTGCTTCCGGAGGGAGATCGGCTTCAACGGCAGCCATAGCATCCCTTATCGGTTGATTGTTAGCCAAGATCTCCGATTGCGGTTGCATCACAAGTTTGAAGAGCTTGTCAAGGCGCTCTTTCATGCCCGGGGCAGAGGTGACGGCAGCCGATGCCTTTTCTGACACTTGAAGGATTTTTCTAATTTCTGCGTCATAGTCATCAGTGGCCATGATCTCTGGGTCGTCAAGATCGGCCAACAAAAATCCAAGCAAGTTTGTTGGGTCTGATAGTTCTGGCAAATCGGTGACTGGTGCAGGTTGAGTCAACTTCGGCGTAGGGGTTGGCGCAGTCGAAATATTCGGAAGATCGGCTAAGATCTTCGCGACTTGGGCAGATTGCGTTGGCTAAAGGAAAATGAGACAAAGGGTGAGCCAATGCATTAAGATACATAAGTCATTATACAAGGTATTGTAACTTACCTCCCCAATAGCCGATGCATGTGGCGAACTCTCGCCGCTTTGTTCTTGGGGCTTATGTCCTTTCTTCGTCGGAGCCTTGGTATACTTTGCCTTTTTCTTTTCTGGAAATACAAATCGGATAAAGGTTAGTTTAAGGTAGAGGAGGAAATGGTACGAGCCGATTGTATTTGCACTTACTTGGTTGTTTTTTCTCGATGTCCGAAAAGGATGGGTGTGAACCCTAAAGTGCCGAGATATAGCCCGTAAGGCGATCGATTGATCGCCCTCTTACCTGGTCATTTCCGATTGGCTAGAGATAGGCTTTTGCCAACATCCTTAGCACGCAAATATGCAAGCGATGTAAAGTGGTTAGAAAAATGCATCTGGAAAAAAAAAACCGATGCACAAGATAAAATTATTCAAGCCGATACCTTATCTACTAGACTTGTGTTAGTATAACCCGATGAGCTAGCTTCACTGCTAGAATCGTTGTTAGATACTAATAATGGCTCGCGATTTGGAAAAATTCTTTGATTATAAATGATGGAGTCTTTTCCATGTACAAATACTCTGCAATAGCCGACCACCATGTTGTGAAACCCCCTGCTCTGCGAGCGTTTAGATGGAAGTGTGGGAGACTGCGAAGTTGGAGCTCGTCGGCTAACTCCAAGACTAGCCTCGCCGATGTGGCATTACGAACCCTAGCTCTGGGTTGAAGCCGATCCAGGAGTGGCAAACTTGGAATCACCTGGCCGAAACGGAGCTGTCTTGCATATACTGAAGGGTGGTAAAACTCGTATGAAGGTTGGAATGTCCGATTCCGAGTATGAAGGCCGACATGGAAAATGCACGGAGAGATGATAATTTTATACAAGTCCAAAGTCTCCTGAGGCATCAGAGAACTATCGGTTTCCAGATGAAGAAATGAAGGCCAAAGAAAATCGGCCGCAGCACCATAACTAAAGAAATCTTGCTGCTTGAAATCTTCGTGTTCAATTGCAAAAGAATGATGAAATCTTCTGCGGCTATCGGGAAGGTCCTTGTCTCATTTCTGGAGCACATCATAAATCTCTCACCAAAAGATCGGCATTCTCTAAATTGAATAGGAGCCCCTTCTGGTATATCTTCCCTTGGAAAAGGAGTATCGTCGGCTGAATCCAAGTTAAAAGGACGGCTGAATAAATAGTACAACCATATTTGTATGAACCACATTGGGCCACCTACGTTACCGACGGTGAATTTTCCAAAACCCGTATAAAGCTGACTCCTTATTATGTAAAGCATCTGATACACAGCACCCAAGAAGATTTTTCCTAAAGCTAGCCGATGACCCTCAACAAGCTGCTCTGCTATCACTTGATATACCTGAGTTGGTCCAAGAGATGCTCCACGGAACAAAAAGCGGTCTAGCCAAAGGTTCAGGAAGGCAACGTGCTCTTCGTCCAACACTATCCCATTAACCTTATTGTTGTTTTGATATATTTCGCCCATCCTTCACCCTTGGATTTAATAAGCTTATACTTGGGCTTGGCACTGAAAGCCGATACCTGGTCCCCATCAGGTCTCAAGCAACACAACTGGGCCACATCCAAAAGAGTTGGGCCGATGGGACCAGTGCGGAACAAAAAAGCATTAAAGCAGTCTGACCAAAAATAACAGGCCGTGGCCACTAAGGGCTCGTTGGCTTCAGGGTCGGCTAAGGAAAGTGAAATACATTCAGCTATGCCCATTCTTTCCCATTCAGTCCTCTTTTGGGCTGCTACCCTGATAAACCAATTTCTCCGTCCTTTAAGAGCTGTCGGCCAAGCCCTGAAACTCTTATTCCACCCCTCTATGTTATGACCCGGAATTGTGTGAGGTAAACGGGAACTTCTGGTTTGTTACGGTATGAGCGTCTAGATTTCCCAATGGACCCAAAAATATTGATCGTTGCTGTGTGGAATCGGAATAAGTACCTGGCTAGGGTCCATTGTAGCCGATGAAGGAAGATTGATGAGCTAAAGGATTGCCTTAGGAGTATTTCAAACGGAAAGCTTAAGCCGATTGCAGATGATTCAAGAGCTTGTGCGCGTGAAGAATGACCAAGGTGGGGGCCGCATTTTATAGCATGGTGAAAATTTGAAGCGGCGGGAAGTGAATCTCAAAAGACGCGAGCAGTTAAAACGCACTACCGGCATGTCAGAGAATTACGGCGCGAATAAAGTAGCAGTTATTGAGTGAAGTTCAATGGTTAGACGATTGGAAAAGCCGATAAGTGAAAATTTTTGACAAATGACAAGTCATCTCTCAAAAATGGGGGGCATATGTTTGCACCAAAATTTGGCAAGCTTGGTCAAAATCGGCAATAAAGTCAAAGATATGGAATTAACGGACAGGATGGAAAGGTTTGGAGATATTTTGGTAACTGCAAGATTTTTAAGAAAAACAACCGTCCGAGATAAGGCCGATACGGATACGAACTTGAAGCGTGTTGTAATAGGACACGATCGGCCGAGGGTATAAAAGAAGGGCCAAAGCGAACTGCAAGATCATCATCAACACAATACAATCAACCAGTTTTTACTTTCTTCCTTCCTGTCGACTAGGAGTAGCTTTTGTAATTTAGTCTCTGTAATCGATCTTGATCAATAAAGTTGCGCATCGCCAATTGTTGATCTTCTTCAATTACACCTCAGGTTTGATTTATTCTGATTTTGTTGCGCATCGCCTTCTTCAGAATCGATTTACCTTTATCATCTGGTTAGCCTTAATCGGCTAATTAGACTTGCTTTGTTACTTTGATCTTAATCGACTTCAAGCTGATTGGGTCTAAGCCGATTGATCGTTCCAATCGGCTTTTGAGTAAATTTTATATTTTACCTTGTCGGTTACAGGTCAAATCGACTGGCACGCTCTTGAACCAGGTGTTCATCCGGTGTGCTGCTGTCAGAAACCCTACTTCAAGTTTTTGACGCCAACAGTCCTCAAATGAAGCAATCAAAAGGAGCAACTCACGTTTTCCTGGCTGGTGCTACCACTGCTAGGGCTGGTAGCACCGAGCCTCAAGAACATCAGAAAAATCAGCACGGACTTAAAAGCAAATATGATGCAACTTTTGATTGGCTGGTCCAAAACTCATGAAACTTGGTATGCACCTTTGTATGGAGGTCAGGAACCTATTCCAACCTTTAATCCAAGAGATTGATGTCAAAATTCCGACCTTTTTCGAATCGAAGGAAGAATGCACCAAATAAGAGCAAAAACCCAAAAATATGATCTTGGACATGCTCGTAGGGTTTTGATGATTAAGATGATCTTGGATAGCCTCCCACACGTCAAATCAAGCAAGAACATGAGTTAAGAACAACAAAAACCCAATCTTCCAAGAATGATCTTGTTAAGAGCAAAAAATCGGTTTCTTGCAGGGAATAACACAAGATTTGTCTTAATGATTAGGATATGATCTGAAGAAGATTCATCCATCAATCATACATCCTCGGCATAAGAAGCACAAGAAAGTAGAAGAAGGGGAGGCAAATCCAAATGTGCAGAAAGTAAATTTCAAGAAAGTAAGTATGTAATTTAAATGCTTAATTTAAAGCATAATGTAAATGCGTAAAATAAATTCAAACTGGAGGAAATTAAAATTTCATTTCTGGAAGGGAGGTTTACAAAGCCACACAACAAAATGATCAAAGCTCAAAGGAGCACAGGAACCTCAAAACCTTTAAGAGGGGAGAGCTGCCCCTACCCCTCTATTTATACTACTCTTGAGCCATCCTCCACCCTTGGATGAGTGTCTTCAACCCTAAGGAACATATCAAGGGCTAAGATTGACTCACTCAACCAGCCATACATGGGCTAACGTGAAACCTAACAACCATACTGGGTTTTTACACGCTTTTCAAAGCATACTAACTTGACCTGCTACTTTATCATCTAGACCTGAAAGACCATGTGGAGGTCTACCCGTGATAATGATGAGTTATTGACATTATTTAAGCATGTGTTGCTTAGGTTTGAGGTTGATTTGAAGTCTATTTCAAAATTTGAAGCATTTGGAGAAGTGCCCAGAATTTGCTGTGCTACCACCCCTGAGGGCGGTAGCACCGGCCGGAGGTGCTATCGGCCATGGGGCGGTTGCACCGGCCCTCAAGGCGGTGTAATTTTTCCAAAAGGCTGATTTTTGGGATTTTATGGAGGGCGGTGTGCTACCGGCCCTGAGGGTGGTAGCACCGGCCCTTATGAGCGAGAATGAACTAAAATTTGTGATTTTGAGATGTTTATTGAATATCTTTTTGGACATTGCTATGTGATGGGTATTTCTTGTTTTTGATGGTCACAGGACGATGGTGTTATGTCATGGTGAGGCGAAGGACGATCGGGACTAGGCGAGGTGCGTCGGAGGTCCAGACGGTCGAGGATCGCCGGAAGATGATCAGAGACGGAGTCGTTGCAAACCTAGAAGACAAGGAATGGATGAGATTCTAACTTGAAGCTACTCGGATCAAGGAGGGCCATTGGATCGCGGTCTAGGTGATATAGTAGCGGGTCTAGTTAGTATACTTTAAAAAATGTGCAAAAACATAGTATGGTTGTTGGGTTTCTTCTTAGCCTATGTATGGCTATGTGAGTGAGTCATTCCTAGCCCTTGATATGTTCCTTAGGGTTGAAGGAACTCATCTAAGGGTGGAGGATGGCTCAAGAGTAGTATAAATAGAGGGGTAGGGGTAGCTCTCCCCTCTTTGAAGGTTTTAGAGGTTCTTGTGCTCCTTTGAGCTTTGCCCACTTTGTTGCGTGGCTTTGTAAATCTCCCTTCCAGAAATGAAAGTTTAATTTTCTCAAGTCTGAATTTACTTTTCACATTTACCTTATGCTTTAAATTCAGTCTTTAAATTCTACAATTTACGTTCTTGCAATTTACTTTTCGCACATTTGAATTTGCCTCCCCTCCTTCTAAATGCTTGTGGATTTTGTGTCGAGGATGTATGATTGATGGATGAGTCTTCTTAGACCATATCTCAATCATCTAGGCAAATCTTGTGTTCTTCCTTGCAAGAAACCGATCTTTCGTTTTTTAGAGGATCAATCTTGGAAGATCGGGTGTTTGGTGTTCTTGACTTGTGATCTTGCTTTCTTTGACATGTGGGAGGCTATCCAAGATCATCTTGATCATCAAAACTCCACGAGCAAGTCCAAGATTAAGTTTTTGAGTTTTTTCTCTCACTTGGTGCATTCTTCCTTCAATTCAAAAAAGGTCAGAAATTTGACGTCAATATCTTGGATTGAAGATTGGAATAGGTTCCTCACCTCCATACGAAGGTGCATACCAAGTTTCATGAGTTTTGGATCAGGCAATCAAAAGTTCCATCATTTTTGTTTTTGAGTTTGTGCTGAGTTCTTTGTTGATTTTTGAGGCCCGGTGCTACCGCCCCAAACCCGGTGCTACCGGCCTCCGGTGCTAATGGCCTCCCAATGGTAGCACCGGCCATATAGGGCTTGTTGCTCCCTCTTGTTTGCTCTTTTTGATTGTTTTGTGTGAGGACTTGGTTGGAGTGTTTTGAGTGGGAAAATTTTAATTTGGGATCATTCCCCCCTTCGGATCACCATCTCGGTCCTTCGAGACTGTGATCCAATGGCCCTCCTTGATCCGAGTAGCTCCAAATTAGCATCTCAACCATTCCTCATCTTCTAGGTTCGCAGCGACTCCATCTCCGATCATCTTCTGGCAATCCTCGATCGTTTGGGCCTCCGGCGCACTTCGCCTAGTCCCGGTCGTCCTCTGCCTCATCATGACCTAGCACACCGTCGTCCTACGACCATCAAAGACAAGAAGAACTCATCACATAGCAATGTCTAAAAAGATAGGAAATTATACTCTCAAAATCACAAATTTCAAATCATCCTACTCATAAAGGCCGTTGCTACCGCCCATAGGCCGGTAGCACCGCCCACATGAAAATCCCTCATGGATGCTCTCTGGAAAAAACACACCGCCCTTAGGGCCGGTGCTACCGCCCTTAGGGGTGGTAGCACCGCAAATTCTGGGTATTTCTCAAATTGCTTCAAATTTCAAAATGGACTTCAAATCAAACTTGGAGGACCAAAATGGTGATCAGCGGGGGGATGAATGATCCGAAATAAAATATTCCCCCACTCAAAATGATTCAACCAAGCCCACAAACAATTCAATCAAAAGGAGCAAATGAAATGGAGGAAGTTTTCTTGCAAGTCTGGTATGACCGGGTTGAATCTGATAGCACCGGAATTCGGTATGACCGCACAAAGGGTGGTATGACCAGGCTCAAGAACAGCAGGAAGAACAAAGCCAAGAACATCATGAACTCAAAAGCTAATTTGAGGAATCTTTTGATTGCCTAAACAAAATCTCATGAAACTTGGTAGATGTGATCCTAAGGATGTCGAAAATTTATTCCAACCTTCAATCGCAAGGATTGACATCAAAGTTTAGACCTTTTTCACTTTGAAGGAAGAACACACCAAGTTTGAACAAAACTTGAGAACTTGATCTTGGACTTGCTCGTGGGGTTTTGATGATCAAGATGATCTTGGACAACCTCCCACATGTCACAGCAAGCAAGAACACAAGTTCAAAACCCCTCAAACACGATCTAGAAGAATGATTCACTTAAGCATACAAGATCGGTTTCTTGCAAGAAAGAACACAAGATTTACCTAGATGATTAGAATATGGTCTGTAGAAGACTCATCCATCAATCATGCATCCTCAGCACAAGATCCACAAGCATTTAGAAGGAGGGGGGGCAAATCCAAATGTGCAAGAAGTGAATTGCAAGAATGTAAATTGCGGAATTTAATTGCTGAATTTAAATGCGTAAAGTAAATTCAAGTATAAGAGAAAATGATTTGCATTCCTGGAAGGGAGGTTTACAAAGCCTCACAACAAAGTGGGCAAAAAGCTCAAAGGAGCCAAACCTCTAAAACCTTCAAGAGGAGGAAGGCTACCCCTTCCCCTCTATTTATACTACTCTTGAGTCACTCTCCACCCTTGGATGAGTTTCTTCTACCCTAAGGATCACCATCAAAGGCTAGGAATGACTCCCACACACAGCCATACTACCTAGACATGCTACTCTATCACTTAGATCGCGATCCGATGGTCCTCCTTAATCCAAGTGGCTCCTAGCTAGTATCTCAACAATTCCTTGTCTTCTAGGTTCGCAGCGACTCTGTCTCCGATCATCTTCTGGCGATCCTCTACTGTCTGGATCTCTGGCGCACCTCGCCTAGTCCCGGTCATCCTTCGCATCACCATGATCTAGCACCGTCATCCTGCAACCATCAAAAATAAGGAAAACCCATCACATAGCAATGTCTAATAAAGATATGCAATCATCACCCAATTGCATCGCTCAACAAGTCAGCACTACTGACCACTGTATCGACTTCATTGAGTTGCCACTATCGAGTAGGATCCTCGCTCGAGTATAAACTCGACCACCGTTTCGCTTCATCGAGTGATCGACCACATGTCAAAACTCGATACCTAGTCTATCGACCTCAACTCGATACTAAGTCTATCGACCATATGTCCAACTCGATCGATCACGGCAACAAGGCGATAAAATGATATCGAGTAATAATTGGTTAAACTAAGGACTCGAGTTGGGCTGACTGTAGAGTGCTCGACCCAGCAACATTTCTACTCGATACTCGAACCAATCTACTCGAATTATTTGACCACAAGTTGGCAGTGCGTTACTCAAGGCTAGTAGAGCCGCTCGTGATAGACACAATTCAAATTGCTTAAATTTGAAAATCCAATTCAAATTAAACTCAAACCAGAGCATACCAAGCTCAAAATTAGTCAAATACTCATCACAAAACTTGGGTAGACCTCCACATGGTCTTTCAAAACTCAAACTTGAGCACCTCATTCTTAAATATTGTCAATAACTCATCACCATCAAGAATAAACCACCACATGGTCTTTCAAATAGGCGCTTTTGTAATATCTTTCTCTAAAGCTATGTTTTGTGTGGTTTTGCAAAATTAAGACCTCAATCACCTAGTCTTAAATATGTGCGCCAACAATCTAAGTCTCAATCAATGTTTGCATTCTAAGGTGACAAGTAATAAATTCAAGTCTGGACATGTAAATTGCATAATGTAAGGCAGAAGAGAGCAAATCACAATGACACATGATCCATATTGAGGTAAGCACAAACGAATTGAACCAACTCAATGAACTATGTCAACACCTTGAATCCACAATGGTTGCTCTTCCTCCACTCCGAAGATGGCAAGGACCAAGCCACTCACAAAGACCTTTGAGAACATCATTGGCACAACTCCTTCAAGCAATCTAGATGTCGGCAAACACTAAGAGTAATAAGTTGGAGACGATCACTTGAACAAATCAAGTTTGAAAGCTCCATGGATATGAAATCCACCACCAGGTGCAATACATGCACAAGGATTTGCCTATCCAATATCACTAAGTGCAACACATGCACATAAGAGGTGAGAGGGCTTGCTCTTAGTTCAAGAAGGAAGAACAAGCACTAGCAACCCTGTCCAACCGGCCATAAGGGGGTATCTATACCCCACACCAAGAACTATGCATCGGAACAAGATTACTTGAAAAATAGCCTGAACCGATCTTACTGCCAACACATGGCCGATAGGACCAGCCTTCATCACAAGGGCTAGAAAACTAGTTGGTATAGATTAGGCCGATCAGACTGTCGACACAAGACCCATAAAACTGTTGGAAATATGACCAAGTGGTTAATCATAGAAATGATTGATAGATATTTATATTTTTCATGTTCCTTTAATAAATGTCATGTTATAGATCATCATGTATGTAACTTCATAGTGTGACTCTATAATACATTTGTAGTATTATTATAAATTATCCCTTGTCCTTTCATTGATTGGAACACCAATTGCTTATTTACAAAGACAAGTATATGATTGTGTGTTGATCATGTTTTTATAGATCATGGATATGCGATGTAAACACAAATATGTGAATAACATGTTGATGAACAAATTAATGGATGGACCCATCATGAACACCGCATTGAGTCATTGGTTGGTTTCATACATTGTTTATGATTGATCCACCGACCTGAGACATACGTGGATCCCAAGATGAGGATTGCATTCTTTGATGTTAACAGCAAGCCTATATGATTTGGATTTATGTAATACGAATTAACTAGGGAGTTAGTTTGGATAAGGATTTATCTCATTTTGACCCCTATTTGGTTATGAAACATAAACATTTCGGGCTTATCTCATTTTGACCCTTCGGTTATAAATAATGATGCACCTGGGCTACGTGAGGATAATTGAAGTTAAGGGACTAAATCTAGAGAGAACCTAGAGGGTCGTTGTAACATCCCAATTTTTGGTCTAAAATAATATTTTACTGTTATTTATGCATTTTGTGAATTTATTGGATTTTTTGGTTTATTTGGATTTATTTGTTATTATTGAATATGGCCTATTATGAAAAATATTTAAATAGTGGGAAATTTTTAATAAACTTTTGTCAAAAATATTTTATTTGAGTTCCAAATGTTTCAAAATATTTTTCAGATTTTTCTGGAATTTTTATGATTTTTTACTATTTTATTTGAATTATTTTAATATCTGGGTTTATTTTATTTGGAAAAGCTTTAAAAATCCTGAAAATAGTGTTGGACCAGAACCCTTTCGGGCCCAATCCTATGCGTGCTTGGTCCGGTCCATTTTTCCCAATGTGACCCGGGTGGTCTGCTTGAGCAATCACAGTCATTGGATTGGGCATGTACGATTGATATTGGGTGGAAACCCTAACAAGACTTTGCCGTCTGATCGAAGCCACGTGGAGGATCGGGATCCTACCATGTCGCGCCGCTGAGTTCATCTCCAATCCGACGGTGCCTCTAACCATGCCTCGGAGTCTAGGCTTTGCACGGTGTGTACGGGCTTATTAAGGTGCACCGACCATGTCCTAAGGATCCTCGAAGCCAGCCGCACCTTTTGCCTCAAGCGCCGAAGCGCATGACGTCGCCGTTCACATGAGGAAGCTTGTCGGAGTTCTGGAGTGTGCCGCTGAGGTTTTTTCGCCGTGTTCTTCGTTGTTGGCTGAGTTTTGGTGGAGTTGAGCATTGATCCGAAGTCCTCTCGTCAAGATCTTCTAGATCTAGGGTGTATCGAAGCCGTTCCATCGAGTATTTGTCATCTAGCAGGTCATTTTCTGCATTTCTGGCATTACACCGCCTCTTGAGCTTGCCAGCGAGATCTCAAGGGGGTACGATCAGGTGGATGCCGCTTGTCCGTGATGTGGATGCCCCGTCAGCTGATGCTGCTCACGTGTCATTCACGTGTTGACCGAGTTGGCAGTCTCAGTCAGCAGCCATATTAGCACCGGGTTGGTCCTACGTGTCGGTCGCTCGGTGCCATGTGAACCAGGTTCACGATGGACTGACGTTGGCTGTGGACCAAGTCTACAGACCGAGGGGCTCGCATGTCAGTCGCAATAAGATTTTTAGAATTATCTTTATTCAGGAAATTCAATTTATGACGTCAGTCGACGTTGTTAATTGGCTTTTTTAGAAGAAAAATAATTCAGGAAAATAGATTTAATCTTTTTCCGTATTTTCTTTATTTTCAAATCTTTCGAGAGCCCGTTCTTCCTCATAAGAGCTCTGATTGAGGCGATTCAAGTTTCTAAAATTTTGTAAAATTGAGATATATTTAATGGTTAATTTTATTTGATTTTTGGTTTCTCCCAGTTTTGGTGTTTTTTTTGTGTTTTCTCTCTTTACGCGTAGGCGTCGAAGTATTCGGAGCGTCCGAGGAGGAATCATTGAATCAAGACCAAGGTTCAGAACAAAAACAAGAGTTTTTCAAGGCAAGTTGTGCTTTGATCATATTGAACCCAGTTTTACAAAATTGCTATATTGATTTACATTATACATGATATTTATGTGTACAACTGTTTCAAATAGTTTGGAATCTAGTTAATCTACCCAATTGAATTATACCCTACCTTATCATTGTATGCCATGATTATTTGTCACCCTAGAATGGTTCATTATTAGTTTATTGCTAATAGATGCCAACATAGGTTGGTTAGATCGTGCTTAGTATGCTTAGGCATGCCACGTATAATTTATGTCTTTTGGAATATCAAGGGTGAATCTTGACTAATGGAATTTGGAATATGTTTATGAAAGGTGTGTCGGGTGTTGTCATACAATAATATTGAGTTGTAGTGACATGTGTCACGAAACGATGTTGAATTGTTGATGGCACATGGTGCATGGTAATCAACTGGGTGGTAAATAATTTAGATTGGGACAAGTGGCAAGGAGTAGTATGCCAAGGTGGGCTAGAATGGAAGAGGGATTGTGGAAGTCTTGCCTCAGTCAATTAAGGACTTAACCTTGCAAGCCTTTGAACTGAGTCAAACATACAACCACATGTCTGGCATGGGACGAACCTAACTAGGTAGGATTACCGATATCTTAACATATGATACCTCAGGTGGATAATCACATGGAAGTGTGGTTACATGTAAGTGTGGTTATGGCGGAGGATGTGGTGTACATCAGTCTCTCATCAATCCAACGGTATGTTGGTCCTAACCTTCACCTTCACTGAGGGAAGGGATATTGTAAGACTTACCGGGAGGGTCAGTGTTGGGGTAAAGGTTTTCTGAAAGGTTTTCTCATGGCCGCTCTGCCGACACACCGAAGGAAGTGTGTTAATAACTTGGCAACAAGAGACAATCATGTCGTGTGAGTAAAGCGCATTACCTTTGCAGAGAGTTGAATCTATTCAGATAGCCGTGTCCGCGGTTATGGACAATGCTCCAGAATTACAGTCAGGGGTTAGATTTTGTAAAATGAAAACTTGGATGGAAAGGCAGGATGCCATTGGAAAGTTTGGGATATGATTTAGGGCTGGATGCCATGTTTACCTGAGAAATACTAAAAATTATTATTTATTGTTATTTGTTTTACTGTCTTTTCAATCTATTTATTGTATTCATTTGTAAATGCTGCTTTATTGCAAAATAGCCATATCAGCCATTCCATTAGAATAAGCCTTGCATATAGTTATGTTAGAATTGTATTATATGCACAACTTGTTGAGTGCTTTAAGTACTCACCCTTGTCAACAACAAAATCACCGATTGAGGAGGAGTCTACACCAGCTCTTGAAGGGAGTACCAGGAGGAGGCAGATGTCTAGGGTGCGAGCCTTATCAGTTGTCTGTGGTATACTGAGGGGTTTATTAACGTTGTCGTTCCGCTGCAATTTAATTTGTTATCTAAAGTTTAGCTCTACGTGGCAAAGTCATGTAAGTCGACCATAAGGTCATTCAATAGGTATTATTTAATATATGAAGTCTTTTATTATGTTTCCGCTATGTATGATTGTGATATTCACCTATGTTGAGCCTGTGTGCACTAGCGTGAATCTGGACTAGTGCGATATAGACAGAGGGTCCGGATTTGCATGTTCGGGTCCCGACAGAGGTGTTATCAGAGCCATATTGACTATAGGTCTTGGCCCTAGATAGTCTGGTCATCTTGTTAGGACCTTCAAAATTATTTTCTTAATTAAGATTTAAGTTAAAAGAATAATAAGTTCTTGACTTATCTCATTCTTCTATTTTTTCCCTTGATAAAATTTCTTCATCTTTCCCTTCTTGGATCGAGTTGAAATCTTACCTAAGATGTCTCTAGTAGTTGATGAAGTTCCACATCTATGGTGAAAGCTTTCAGTGCCTGTTGCTACCCTGAAGATCGTAAAGAAAGGAATCGTTGAGCTCAAGGAGGAGTGGATTGATGAGGTGTTCCCAAAGCTAGAAGAACCAGTGCTTAGAGTAGCTGGTTGAGACTCATGTGTGGGACTCGCGTCTGCTTAAGATAAGAGTGTCGCCCATGTAGGCGGTAGTTTTGTGTGCTTAGGTTGAATTGGTTATTTCATATTTGTTGAGTGTGCAATATGTGTTGCATAGCTCTTTGGCTTATGTAAGCAACCATACCAAGTTATTAATTTTGATTGCTTAAGTTGTTGGGTTAAACCTATCTCCCCTGCACTAGGATTCTTGTCTATGCTGTTCTCTCTCCCCTAACTCTATGAAGCAATCAACAGATGGTTCAGACTCGTGGAAACAATGGAGGTAACGGAAGTGGAAGCCAATCCAATGACAACCCTAATGAAGAAAATTTACCTCAACAGCCGCCGCTAGTGGATATGCATAACCTTGCAGCTTCTCTTGCTGCTCAGACATAGTTGATGTAGACTATGGTGCAACAGATGCAGACTATGACAACCCAAACCATAGCTATTGATGTTGCTCAAGCTAACAACAATGGATATCGTCCTTGTTCCAAGCTGTCAGAATTTATGAGGACACGTCCACCAACATTCTTTGGGAATGTCAATCCCCTAGAAGCTGATGATTGGCTCAGAACCATAGAGAGGAAGTTGCATATAATTCCAATGTGAGGGTGAAAGACCATGTGGAAGTCTATCTATGTGTGTGATGAGTTATTGACATTATTTAAGCATGTGGTGCTTTGATTTGAGTTGGAAAGTGCATTTAAAGACATATTGTAAAATCTGTCTAGCACTGCTGGTCATACCGGCCAGGGGGCGGTATGATCGGGCGGACGGTGCTACCGTCAGGCCGGTAGCACCGACCATGGGGGGTCATACCGACCTTAGGCCGGTGCATTTTTTCCAAAGGGCACATTTTTTGATCTTTTGGGGGGCAGTGCTACCGACCTTTGGGTGATAGTGCCGACCAGCGGTGCTATCGGCCTGTGGGTGGTAGCGCCGACCAGTGGTGCTACCAGCCTGGGGGCGATAGCACTGGCCCTTATGAGCGAGGGTGATTTTTTAATCGTAATTTTTGATGAAATTCATTGCATATCTTTTTGGATATTGCTATGTGATGTGTTTCCTTGTTTTTTGATGGTTGTAGGACGATGGTGCTAGATCATGGTGAGGCGAAGGATGATCGGAACTAGGCGAGGTGCGCCGGAGGTCCAGATGGTCGAGGATCGCCGGAAGATGATCGGAGATGGAGTCGTGGCAAGCCAAGAAGATAAGGAACGGATGAGATGCTAGCTAGAAGCTGCTTGGATCAATGAGGGCCTTCGAATCGCGGTCTAGTTGATAGGATAGCGGGTCTAGTTAGTGTGCTTTGAAAAGCATGCAAAAAACCCGGTATGCTTGTTGGGTGTTAGGTTAGCCCATGTATGGCTATTTGTGGGAGTCATCCTAACCCTTGATGGTGATCCTTAGGGTAGAAGGAACTCATCCAAGGGTGGAGGGTGACTCAAGAGTAGTATAAATAGAGGGGGGAGGGGTAGCCTTCCTCCTGTTGAAGGTTTTAGAGGTTTGTGTGCTCCTTTGAGCTTTGCCCACTTTGTTGTGTGGCTTTGTAAACCTCCGTTCCAGAAATCCAAAACAATTTTCCTTCAGCGCAATTTACTTTAATCATTTACATTATGTCCTAAATACTGCACTTACATTCTTGCAATTTACTTTTATGTAATTTGGATTTGTCACCCCTCATTCTACATACTCTTGGATTTTCCTCCTCTCCTTCTACATGCTTTTGCTTCTTGTGCCAAGGATGTTTATTGATGGATGAATCTTCTTCAGATCTGTCGACTTTTGTACTCGGCAATGAATTTATGGGGTAGGCGCTCGATCTCAAACTCGAAGGTCACACAAGACAAGGGGTTTATCTGAGTTCGAGCTCTCATGGAGGAGATAATACCCTAATCCGTGTCTTTGGGATTATATGGATCTCTTGGATCCGGGGTTGCTCAAAGCACAACATGCTCTGGGCGATATGAGGTGTTCTATGCTCTATGGCTTGATTGCTCTATGCTTGGATCATCGGATCCCCCTGTTGTTGCCCGCCCTCTCCCTTATATAGCGGGGTGGGGCGGCTTACGAGTCTGATCGGTTTGGAGATTCCGATCGGTTACAAGATTCTAATCGATTAATAGGATAGAGTTTACATCTTTATCTACCCTATTAACGACTCGGATTACAACCGTATCTATCATATCTAAATATAAGTTCAACTTCCTTTAGGATATGTCCCTCGCGCACGGCAGTGGGCCCGACGCGGGAGTATCTTCAGGCCTCCTCTTGGGCTTGTCATGAGGGTACCGGGTTCTTATATTCCACAAGAGCTCTCGAGTCCTTTGCGATCGAGTTGCCTCCTTCTGGTTGCAGCCCAACCGAGTCATGCTTCACGCCGAAGTGCTTCGGTTCTTGATGCGACTTCCGACTAGTTTTCCTTTATAGAAAGTGCCTGTTGTAGGCAAAGAGATCGTGAAGGACTCAATAGAGCTCCACGCGTTAAACTTTCCGAGTGGTTCCTAGCCCCATTATTGGAATTCAGCGATCGACTCATCTTGGGACATATCAGATCCGAAATGATATGCACAAGTCATAACGCTTTTCCCTTTCGAGGCAAAATTCAGCGCCACTCCTTTAAATTCATTAAATCGCGAAGTTGTTGATGTCGTCGTTGAAGCGTTGGCTCACACATCGCATCCAAATTTAGTAGCCCGAAATCATGTATATGCGTAACTTAGGCAATGTAAAAACAATTCACTTCGGATGTGATGTCCGATGGTGTATATATAATTTTAGGGTTTTTACTCTTTTTCCTTATTGATTTTGAATTCATCCGAGTGGTTTGACTCTTTTTGTTTAAGCACTCTGCCCGACTAGTCTAGCCCCCGAGCGTTAGGAGTCGGCTCATGGCTCTTTTTCCCAAGCACGTGTTTTGGGTGACTAAAGTTCGCCGTTCATGGGGTCGAGCTTCACAATTTGGAGTTATCGACTTTTCGGATTCACTCGCAATCGTTAAGCAAAAGAAGAAAAATACAACTCAAAAAAGATGTGCGCATGCACACGCTATTAGGTGTAGCCCCCGACTTACTACTTAGTTGTGGGCCAACTAAGTAGCAAGTCAGGAAAGTCAACAATTTTATTTATATTGACATAATTGAGTAAAAAGCGACTTAGCTGCTTTATGCTCCATATGTTGCTGACGATCATGCCATCTTTGCTCGTGGCGTAGGCGTAGGCTTGTAGATGAGCTGTAAGCGGCGCTCGGGGCGCAGGCGTGGCTCGTGGCCGTGTCGAAGGTGGCGCTCGGGGCGCAGGCGTAGGCTCGTGGCCGTGCCGAAAGTGGCGCTTCGGCGCGGCGTGGCTCTGGCCGCGCGAAAGTGGCACTCGGGCGCAGTGTGGCTCATGGTCGTGCCGAAAGTGGCGCTCGGGGCGCAGGCGTGACTCATGGCCGTGCCGAAAGTGGCGCTCGGGGCGCAGGCGTAGGCTTGTGGCCGTGCCAAAGGTGGCGCTCGGGGCGCAGGCGTGGCTCATGGCCGTGCCGAAAGTGGTGCTTGGGGCGCAGGCGTAGGCTTGTGGCCGTGCCGAAGGTGGCGCTCGGGGTGCAGGCGTGGCTCATGGCCGTGTCGAAGGTGGCGCTCGGGGCGCAGGCGTAGGCTCGTGGCCGTGTCGAAAGCCGCGTGGGAGCGCAAGTGCGCTTCACCTACCGGCTTTTCCTGATTTCGCTAAATTGCGGCCGCCGTCATCATGGCCTTGATCTGGGCCACGATCGCGGCCGCCGGGCTATCCGATGCAATCATCGGGTCCAATTTGTCGAGAAGCGTCTTGGAGGCGACGACGTTCTGCATTGGCGTGCGGAAAACGGCTTGATCTCCCAACCTGGATTGCAGGAGGTCCTCGCAGACATTGCGGCCGCGAGATCGAAGCGATCACACCTGCACCTCCTTACCCTTACGAAGACGATCTTCCCCCGCAGCTTCCTGTTCTTCTTGTTGGCGTTGGAGATCGGTCTTCTGCTCTTCTATCACGAAGATGCCACGAAGATCGCAGCAATTCCTCGCGACGCCGACTGGTTTGTCGGCCAAGTCAAAGTGACATACCTGAGATGGGTTGGCCTGATCTTTACAGATTGGATCGGTTTTGGACGAACAGACAAGCTCTCCGCGCAAGATGCGGCGAAGTCCGAGTTTCGGCGGAAGGCACGGCCAAGACGAAGGTGGCGACGAATCCACCGATTGCTCCCATCGAGTCTGTGGGAAAAGATTATAGCGCTTCCCCTACCTGGCGCGCCAACTGTCGACTTTTGTAGTCGGCAATGAATTTATGGGGTAGGCGCTCGATCTCAAACTCGAAGGTCACACAAGACAAGGGGTTTATACAGGTTCAGGCTCTCGCGGAGGAGATAATACCCTAATCCTATGTGCTGGGATTATTTGGATCTCTTGGATCCGGGGTTGCTCAAAGCACAACATGCTCTGGGCGATATGAGGTGTTCTATGCTCTATGGCTTGATTGCTCTATGCTTGGATCATCGGATCCCCCTGTTGTTGCCCTCCCTCTCCCTTATATAGCGGGGGTGGGGCGGCTTACAGAGTCCTGATCGGTTTGGAGATTCCGATCGGTTACAAGATTCTAGTCAGTTAATAGGATAGAGTTTACATCTTTATCTACCCTATTAACGACTCGGATTACAACCGTATCTATCATATCTAAATATAAGTTCAACTTCCTTTAGGATATGTCCCCTTGCGCACGGCAGCGAGGCCTGACGCGGGGAGTATCTTCTGGGCCTCCCTCTTGGGCTTGTCATGATGGTACCTGGGTTCTTATATTCCACAAGATCATATCCCAATCATTTAGGCAATCCATGCATTTTTCTTTGCAACAAATCGATCTTGTGTTCTTGAGTGAATCATTCTTCTAGAATGTGTTTGAGGGGTTTTTGAATTGTGCTCTTGCTTGTTGTGACCTGTGGAAGGTTATCCAAGATCATCTTGATCATCAAAACCCCACAAGCAAGTCTTAGATCAAGTTCTTGAGTTTTGCTCAAACTTGGTGTGTTCTTCCTTCAAAGTAAAAAAGGTTAGAACTTTGACGTAAATCCTTGCGATTGAAGGTTGGAATAAGTTTCTAACATCCTTACGATCACATCTACCAAGGTTTGTGAGTTTTTGTCCAGCCGATCAAAAGATTCCTCAAATTAGCTTTTGAGTTCGTGCTGTTTTTGGCTCTGTTCTTCCTGCTGTTTTTGAGCCCGGTCATATCGCCCACTGTCGGTCATACCGGAGACCCTGCGGTAATATCGGACCCCGATGCTACCAGGCTTACCCCGGTCATACCAGGCTTGCAGAGCAACTTGCTCCTTCTCACTTGCTCCTCTTGATTGATTTATCTGTGGGCTTGACTGGATCATTTTGAGTGGGAGAAAATTTTATTTGGGATCATTCACCCCCTCTGATCGCCATCTCGGTCCTTTAGAGGGTAATGAAAACGTTCTCTATGCTTCCCATTAGTTAGAAGGAACTACTGTTGATTGGTGGGAGAATTACTGTGCTGCCCATGAAGCCCCACAAGAGATCATGTGAGAAGAGTTTTGTCGGGACCCGAATTTGCAAACCCGGACCCTCTGTGTGTACCGCACTAGTCCAGGATCACGCTAGTGCACACAGGCTCAACATAGATGCTATCATAGTCATACACAGCGAAATATAGCATAAACTTCAATGATTAATAATAACTATTGTCTTACATGAATAATGCCTCACAGGGCTTAAATAAAAAGTATCAATGAAAAGCAGCGGAAATAGAATAAACGTAGTGGCGTTCCAGTTCGCCACAGGCAACTGAGAGGCTCAGACCCTAAGCATTCGCATCCAAATAATCCTCCTCCATGAATGGCGTAGATTCCTCTTCTTCTGAAGTTGTTGTTGGGGTGAGTACATAAAGCACTCAACAAGTTGTGCACAATAATGCAAGTCTAATATTCTATATGCTTGGCTTAATCTAAAGGAATGGCTAATAAGGGTATTTTGCAATAAAGCAGCATTTAACAAGAATACAATAAATAGATTGGAAAGCAGTAAAACAAATACAATAATTAATAAATTCAGCATTTCTGAAATACACCAAGTTCCTAATCCTAAATCAATTTCCACCTTCCATGGCACCTTGCCATCCCAATAGGTTTTTGTTTAACAAAACTCTAACCCTTAACTGTAATTCCCGAGCATTGCCCAATACCGTGAGCACGGCTATTCGAATAGATTGTACACTCTGCAGAGGTTATGCACTTTACCCACACGATACAACCAAACACCACCAAGGCGAGTGATCGTAACAAAGCCTTTACAATGCTACACCTAGACCCAGTACTGCTCGCTAAGGTTTCAACACTGAAGGGTTAAACCACCACAACAGGGCCCCCCTCTTGTGCCATGTGAGTTAAACCGTAACCCGAGACTCACTATTCACCACGACAGTACCGAAATCTAGGTTTCATAAATTATTCAGCTAGGCTGTCCCATTCCAGACATGTGGTTGCAAGAAGGACTTAGGTCAAAGGCTTGCAAGGTTAAGTCCTAAAGGTGATTAAGACAAGACTTCCACATACCCCTGCCAACCCTGGCCCACCTTGGCACACTGCCCCTTGCCACTTGCCCCAATCTAAATCATTACCACCCCAGTTGATTACCAAGCACCACATGCCATCAACATTTCAATCTAGATGTGTGACCTCCTCGCCACGACAACTTGATATCGCTGTGTGATGACACATGACACACCAATTCATAAACATTGTTCCATATTCCATTAGTCAAGATTAAGTATCACCATTCGGACACATGTGATGACGTGGCATGGCTAAGCAATCTATGACGGTCTAACTAGCCCATGTTGATTATCGATGTTAACCAACTATAATTCCACATCCTAGGGTGACAAATAGATCATGGCATAAGATTGACAAGGTATGATTTAATTCAAATAGGCATATTACCTAATTCCCAGATTAATTGAAATCATTTATACATATAAAATATCATGCATAAAGTTTAAGAGATAAAATAGCAATTTGGTGAAAATTAGGTGCAACATGATCAAAGCACAACATGCCTTGGAGTAGGTGCTGGTCTTGATCTGAGCTTGGGTCTTGGAGCGACGAATCTTCCTCCGGATCACCGAGCAGTTTAATGTCTACGCAAAACGATGCCAAAATAGCAAATAAACACCAAACCAGAGAGCAAACAAACTCCAAAAATAAAATAAAATTCACCAATAAATAGATCCTGATTTTACAATTTTTTAGAAATTTGAATCACTCAAATCCGAGTTAAAATGCAAAAGATATAGCCTTTTGAAGTTTGAATAAATACTGAAAATACAGAAAATAGAATTTCTGATTTTTCTGAATTATTTTTCTATTGGAAAAGATCTTTATTGCGCAACGCTGACGTCAGCCCTGACTTGGACCAATCGGTGACACGTCGCTCGTCCATGGACTCGGTCCACGGACCGCCTCAGTCCAACGTGGGCGTGGCCCACGGCGCCCGCACCACGCGCGCCGACACGCGGCGCGCGATCGATCGGTCGCAACGCCGCCGTGCCGATGCTCGACACGCGGCGCACATCCGGCGACGATCCAACGGCTAACGCTCTAACGCACACGCGCGCGATCTCAACCGAACAAACGATCCAACGGCCGGCGCTTACCCGAGCCGCCATCGCTCTTACCGAGGCGTGGCGCGATCGCGTGGTCCGGCGAAAATCCAACGGTGATGAAGCTTCCGGCGAAGATGGCAAAGACGGCGGCGGTCCGCACCGAGCAGAACGGCGACCACCCGAACGGCGTTCGGCGTGACTCGGCGGGATGAAGTGGCTACCCGATGTGGCTTGACGCGACGAGCGGATTTGGAACCGATTCGCGACGGCGGCAGCGAGACGCAAACTAAAGAAAACGACCGGTGGCGAAGACTAGAGCGACTGGAAGCGCAAGGCGATGAGGAACCTCGGGGTGCAGCCCACGCCTTTTATAGCCTCGGCATGCGCGCTAAAACGGCAACCCTAGACAATCCCCGGCGGAGCGGCGCCGCGGCGGCAAGCGAAACCGGATCGGGGATGACGATCGCGACCGTCCGATCCAAGATGGCGCCACGATTAGATCCGGCGATACGATCCGATCCGCTCCTTCCAAATCCAACGGCGAGATCTAAACTTACCAAAACAACGCCGGCGTCCGACCACTTGATCTCGATCCAACGGCTCGCAAAGACTAGGGTTCTGCGATGAAGCGAATGCCGATCTTCATCCAACGGTCTGCACGCGGCGGCGGCGGCTGGCCGACGGGCCCCACCGCGATGGGCAGCGCGCGACAAGCGATCTTTGGGCTTGGCCCGATCTTGTTCCAAGATTTTTCAAAAGCTTTTTGATTTAAAATAATTCCCGAAATTAGATTAATCTATTTTAAGTAATTAAAATATCAGGAAAATTCCCAAAAAATTCTCATAAATACTTTGAGACATTCTGAGCTCAAATAAAATAGTTTTGGTAAAACTTTATATTAACTTTATCTATATATATTTAGTTTTCACCAAAGGTTCAATATACTTAATTAAAATAAATTCAAATAATTTCTGGAAAAATCCAATAAATTTAGAAAATCACAAAAATGCACGTGAGCGAAATTATAGGTCAAATTTTTGGGATGTTACAAACATCCCCCCTTAACAGAATCTCGACCTCGAGATTCAAGGCTGACTAGGGAATAGGTTTGGAAATTCTGACTTCAGATCCTCTTCACGCTCGCAGGTTGCCTCATTCTCGGAATGGTTTCTCCACTGAACCCTGCAAAAGCGAACTGACTTGGTCCTGGTCTTGCGGTCCACAACATCTAGGATTCTAATTGGTTGCTCCTTATAGGTCAGATCTTTCTGCAATTCAATCTCTCCCAAAGGCGTCTACTCCGCTAGCACCCGAAGACACTTCTTGAGCTGAGACACATGGAACACATCATGCACGCTGCTAGTGATTGCGGCAATTCAAGCGATAAGCAACCTCCCTCGACGGCTCAAAATTTTGAGCGGTCCAACATATCTTGGGGCAAGCTTTCCTTTAGCGTGGAACCTTTTAACTCCTTTTAGAGAGGTAACCTAAGATACACGAAATCATCGGGTTGAAACTCAAATCACGGCGTCGATTATCGCATAACTTTTTGTCTTGATCACGCGATTTTCAACTGTCTCTTATCATGGCAACTTGCTCTTGACTTCCTTAAGAATATTAGGGCCAAATATCATACGCTCCTGTCTCATTCCAATTCGGTGAAGTACGACGTGCACGACCATATAAAGCTTGAATGGTGACATCGCAAACTAGCACAGTAATCGTTGTTATAATCGAACTCTGCATATGGCAAACATTTATCCCATGATGTAGTATAGGCTAATGCACAAGCCCTTAACATATCCTCGAATTTGATTTACCCTTTACGTTTGACCATCGATGCAGGGGTGATATGCCGTCTTTGAAGTTCAAAGCGTTCCCATGGCTTCATGCAATTTATCCCAAAATCTCGAGGTGAACTGGATACCTCTGTCTAACACTATTTTCTTTGGTATCCCATGCAAACACACAATTCTGGCTATGTATAGTTCTGCTAACCGGTCTCCTGAGTAAGTTGTCTTGACTGGAATGAAGTGAGCAACTTTGGTCAGTCGATCCACGATAACCCATATAGAATCATACCCACTTTGGGTTCTTGGCAACCCGGTGATGAAATCCATACCGATTTCTTCGCATTTCCATTCTGGAACTTTTAACGGTTGTAGTAATCCTGCAGGTCTCTGGTGTATTGCCTTAACTCTCTGGCATATATCACATAAGGCAACATGCTCAGCGACTTCACGCTTCATATTCAGCCACAAAACCTCTCCCTTAAGTCCTGGTACATCTTGGCGCTTCCTGGATGGATTGAATACTTGGAATCGTGAGCCTCTTCCAAAATCAACTGCTTAAGCTCTGGTCTGTTTAGCACACAAATATGACCCTTGAACCACATGGTACCCCGGCCATCCATAGTAAAATCTGCCGCTAATCCTTCATCCTTTTTAGCTTTGATTCGGTTGATTTCCTCATCATCCTTTTGCCCTTCCCAAATCTGATCTTCAAGCGTCGGCCTTACTTCCAAAGCAGCTATAAATCCTTCTGGAACCATTTCCAATTTTAACTTCAAACTCCTTACACAACTCCGATTGATCTTCTGTACCATCATGTTTGCAACATGGTTTTTACGACTCAAGGCATCACCACTACATTAGCCTTTCCTGGATGGTAGTGGATTCCCATATTATAATCCTTGATCAGTTCCAACCATCTCTTTTGCCTCATGTTAAGATCTGACTGGGTGAAGATATATTTCAAACTCTTGTGGTCCGTATATATCTCACATCTATTTCCCATGAGATAACGACGCCACAATTTCAAGGCATGCACCACGCGACCAATTCCAAGTCATCGTAGGATAATTCCCTTCATGTGGTCTTAGGCGCCTTGGCGCATATCGACCACTTTACCCTCTTGCATCAATACGCATCCAAGACCCTGTCTTGACGCATCACAGTATATATCAAAGTTGTTCTGAACATTAGGCAAAACCAACACCGGGGCTGTTGTCAAACGCTTCTTTAATTCCTCAAAACTCTTATCACAATCTGACGTCCATGAAAATTTCTTTTCCTTTTTCAACAACTGAGTAAGAGGTCTTGTAATCGTCGAAAATCCTTCTATGAACTGGCGATAATATCCTGCCATTCCCAGAAAACTACGGACTTGAGTGATAGACTTTGGTTGCTCCCAATGCAACACTGCCTCCACTTTGCTTGGGTCGACAGCAACTCCTTCTGCAGTCATGACATGACCGAGAAATTCCACCTTTTCCTTCCAAAAGTCGCATTTACTGAATTTAGCATACAGCTGTTGCTCACGCAGCTTTTCCAATACTAGCCTCAGATGATTTGCGTGCTCTGCTTCGGTCTTTGAATATACCAAAATATCATCTATGAACACAACAACAAACTTGTCCAAGTATTCCATGAAAATCTTATTCATCAAGTTCATGAAATATCTTTGGCGCATTGGTCAATCAAAAGACATGACCGCGAACTCATAATGTCCGTATCTTGAAGAAAATGCGGTCTTTGGAACATCTTCCCGAATCTTTAGTTGATGATATTCGGAGCGAAGGTCTATCTTGGAGAAAACTCGGCTCCTCTCAAGCGGTCGAGCAGATCATTAATCCTTGGCAACGGATACTTATTCTTAATCGTCACTTCATTAAGTGCACGGTAATCAATACACATTCTAAGGCTTCCATCCTTTTTCCTGACAAACAAAACTGGCGCTCCCCATGGCGACGAACTTAGTCTTATAAAACCTTTCTCTAATAACTCGTCGATCTGCTTCTTCATTTCCACCAACTCATCGGTAGGCATCCGATAAGGTCTTTTTGCTATTGGTGCTGTACCAGGTACTAACTCAATGACAAACTCGATGTCACGGTCTGGCGGCATTCCCGGTAGATCCTCTGGAAATACATCTGGATATTCCCTAACCACTGGCACGTCCTCTATGCTGACGGCTTTCCCGCTATTAACAATTAATTAACCCTTACGAACTGATGTCGTTCGGAATTCCACCTTTTCTCCTCTAGGGCTCTCAATGGATACAATCCTTTGACCGCAATCCAATACTGTCTTATGCTTGGTTAACCAATCCATACCGAGGATAACATCTAAAACTTGGGCATCTAGAATAATCAAGTTCGCTAGGAACTCTACCCCATTAATTTTTAGCTTTACCCCCAAACATCCAAGGTTAGATCTTAACTCAGATCCTGGGGCTTGGACTAGCATCACATACTTAAGATTTTTCATACTCAAACCATTTCCAGATGCAAAATCTCGAGAGACAAATGAATGCGAAGCTCCTGAATCAAATAATCTTTATTGCGGTCTTGAGTTTACCAAAACTTACCCGATCTGACGTCGATGCTTCACAGGCTCCATCGGCGGTGATGTGGTTGACTCGCCTCGAATAGTAGCTTGAGGCGTTGCTCTCCGCTGTCCGGCTCCTCGATTTGCTCCGTCATCGGTGCCTTAGCGGTGTCGTCCCAAGGTTGAAGCGCCTTTGGCGTGATACCTCCTTTACGGGGACATCTGTTGGCATAATGCTGACTCATTGCAAGCTGTAGCACCTTACGGCGATCACTGCACTCCCCTTGAGCATTGTTACCTTGGGCCGGCGTCGATAACTCGTCACGGTGGTCGCGGTGCGGTGTTCTTTGGTTTGTTAACGACTTGCGGTTGGAACTTAGCAAAGCATTGCGGGTAATCCTCATTCGCGGTGGTTAGGCGTCCACAGGTTAGTCATCAAGCGCTTGCGATTTTCCCCAAGCTCCTGCGCTTATCCTCCGTAATCAAAGCCTTGTTTACCAATTCTTGAAAATCGGAAAAGTGTGGGTAATCAGCCCCACTTGCAGTCCTGAGTTTAATCCCTTCATGAATCGGGACTGCCTAGCCTTGTCCGTCGCTACATCTTCAGGAGCATAGCGAGCTAACTGCGTGAATTTGTTCAAGTAATCAGCCACCGGTTGGCCTCCTTGCTTAAGCGCCCTGAATTCTTCCTTTTTCAGGTCCATCATTCCTTCTGGTACGTGGTACTGGCGAAAGGCCGTTGCGAATTCTTCCCACGTGATTTCCATGGGTGCCTCATGAGTAGCACAGTAGTTCTCCCACCATTCTGCAGCTGTTCCCTCAAGCTGATGGGATGCATAAAGAACCTTCTCATGCCCTTCACATTGCGTGATGTACAACTTCCTCTCAATGGTTCTCAGCCAATCATCCACTTCCAAGGGTTGGCGTTGCGGGAATGTTGGCGGTCGGGTCCTCATAAAGTCGACAATTTGGAATAAGGGCGAGTCCGCCGTTATTAATCTGGCAGCAGGGTTGTTGGCTGCGATCATATTGGTCATCTCTTTGCATCATTATGCGCATCAAGCGAGTCTCTGTGATGAGAAAAGCTCCCAAGTTACGCATATCCTTTGGCGGTGCTTGATGCGGTGGTGCTCCTTCGTTGGGATTGTTGCACGGCGCGAGACCACTTCACAAGCTCCGTTGTTCTTTGCGGGTGTTCACCATCCGCTTGATTGCTTCTTGGGTTAGGAAAGGTAGATGTAGCATAGATAAGATGCAAGAATTTCTAAAGCGGGAAACAGTTAAACCCAACTTAAATAATCTTTATTAATACTTGGTATGGTTGCTTACAATGCCTAAGGGCTTTGCAACACATATTGCACACTCAGCAAACAATTAAGAACCAAACTAAACATGCAACCTTAACGTCTACTAAAAGGTAAAGGCTAACTTAAAGACGCGACTCAACACTCGAGTCTCAACACAACTCTAAGACCGACTCTCACTCATCCGACCACCTGGTGAGGCGATCCGTGCATACACCGGTGGGTGGGTGGCATGGGTGCGAACCTATCTTGGTGACCCTCTGCTGGCTCCTCAGGCTCCCACTCACGCTCTTCCGGGTCTTCTTCTTCCTCTTCTTCTTCTTCGGTGACCTCATCCGGCTCCTGGACGACCTGGTCTGCTATCTCCTCGGCTACCTGCAAGGCCTCCTCCAACTCACCGATGACTCTGGCTGCGACGTCACGGGTCTTTTGAAGCTCTCGCTCCGCCACTCTCAGCGCCTCACACGCTGTCTCCAGCTCCTGCGCAGTGTCCCTCAAGTGATCCTCCTTGGCGGTGGCGAACTCAGCAAGGTGTCTGCAGAGCACTCCTCCTCCACGATCCATTGACGCCGCACGCTTTCGCCTTTGTCGGGTGAAGTCGAAACACGGTGTCGCATGGCTTCGTAGGCGTAGTCGTGGCGATCCGTCGAGAAACAAGTCTAGCGACCTCTGAACTCCGGCCTCGTAAGTGAACCTCGGGCGGTGATGTGGATCGGTCTGGTGGTCTCGTTGCACTCTCGAGCGAAGATGATCAGCTTGCAGAAGAACCCCCGATGCACACCGTTGACGTTCAGTTGCTTCCTCGGTGAGAGCGGACGATCAAAGCCTCCAATCACTTGAAGAACTCTCCACGGCTCCATGGCGTAGCCACCACCTCGACTCGAAGGCGGAAGATCGGCATCTATTCAAAACAAAATTTTGAATAAGATCTCCAATCGAAACGGCAACGAAAATAAGGTAATTTAGCAAGGATGGGAGTGGAAGGATGAGATAAGCCAAGAGTTTCTTATTAGTCAATTTCACCTTTTTCTTTTAGAAAATAATTTTGGACACTCCTAGAAGATACCAACTACCTAGGGCCAAGACCTATAGTCAATATGGTTCTGATACCACCTCTGTCGGGACTCGAATTTGCAAACCCGGACCCTCTGTGTGTACCGCACTAGTCCAGGATCACGCTAGTGCACACAGGCTCAACATAGAGCTATCATAGTCATACACAGCGAAATATAGCATAAACTTCAATGATTAATAATAACTGTTGTCTTACATGAATAATGCCTCACAGGGCTTAAATAAAAAGTATCAATGAAAAGCAGCGGAAATAGAATAAACGTAGTGGCGTTCCAGTTCGCCACAGGCAACTAACGAGGCTCGGACCCTAAGCATTCGCATCCAAATAATCCTCCTCCATGAATGGCGTAGATTCCTCTTCTTCTGAAGTTGTTGTTGTTGGGGTGAGTACATAAAGCACTCAACAAGTTGTGCACAATAATGCAAGTCTAATATTCTATATGCTTGGCTTAATCCAAAGGAATGGCTAATAAGGGTATTTTGCAATAAAGCAGCATTTAACAAGAATACAATAAATAGATTGGAAAGCAGTAAAACAAATACAGTAATTACTAAATTCAGCATTTCTGAAATACACCAAGTTCCTAATCCTAAATCAATTTCCACCTTCCATGGCACCTTGCCATCCCAATAGGCTTTTGTTTAACAAAAGTCTAACCCTCAACTGTAATTCCCGAGCATTGCCCAATACCGTGAGCACGGCTATTCGAATAGATTGTACACTCTGCAGAGGTTATGCACTTTACCCACACGATACAACCAAACACCACCAAGGCGAGTGATCGTAACAAAGCCTTTACCATGCTACACCTAGACCCAGTACTGCTCGCTAAGGTTTCAACACTGAAGGGTTAAACCACCACAACAGGGCCCCCCTCTTGCGCCATGTGAGTTAAACCGTAACCCGAGACTCACTATTCACCACGACAAGATCAAATCTAGGTTTCACAAATTATTCACTAGGTTTGTCCCATTCGGACATGTGGTTGCAAGAAGGACTCGGGTCAAAGGCTTGCAAGGTTAAGTCCTTAAGGTGATTAAGGCAAGACTTCCACATACCCCGCCAACCACGCCCACCTTGGCACTTGCCCTTGCCACTTGCCCCAATCTAAATCATTACCACCCCAGTTGATTACCAAGCACCACATGCCATCAACATTTCAATCTAGATGTGTGACCTCCTCGCCACGACAACTTAATATCGCTGTGTGACGACACATGACACACCAATTTATAAACATTGTTCCATATTCCATTAGTCAAGATTAAGTATCACCATTCGGACACATGTGATGACGTGGCATGGCTAAGCAATCTATGACGGTCTAACTAGCCCATGTTGATTATCGATGTTAACCAACTGTAATTCCACATCCTAGGGTGACAAATAGATCATGGCATAAGATTGACAAGGTATGATTTAATTCAAATAGGCATATTATCTAATTCCCAGATTAATTCAAATCATTTATACATATAAAATATCATGCATAAAGTTTAAGAGATAAAATAGCAATTTGGTGAAAATTAGGTGCAACATGATCAAAGCACAACTTGCCTTGGAGTAGGTGCTGGTCTTAATCTGAGCTTGGGTCTTGGAGCGACGAATCTTCCTCCGGATCACCGAGCAGTTTAATGTCTACGCAAAACGATGACAAAATAGAAAATAAACACCAAATTAGAGAGCAAACAAACTCCAAAAATAAAATAAAATTCACCAATAAATAGATCCTGATTTTACAATTTTTTAGAAATTTGAATCACTCAAATCCGAGTTAAAATTCAAAAGATATAGCCTTTTGAAGTTTGAATAAATACTGAAAATACAGAAAATAGAATTTCTGATTTTTCTGAATTATTTTTCTATTGGAAAAGATCTTTATTGCGCAGCGTTGGCGTCACCGACTCGGACCAATCGGTGCCGACCGTCGCTGGTCCATGGACTCGGTCCACGGATCGCCTCAGTCCACCGTGGGCGTGGCCCACGGCGCCTCGCTGCAACGCGCCCGACACGCGGCGCGCGATCGATCGGTCGCAACGCCGCCCGTGCCGATGCTCGACACGCGGCGCACATCCGGGCGACGATCCAACAGCTAACGCTCTAATGCACACGCGACGCGATCTCAACCGAACAAACCTGATCCAACGGCCGACGCTTACCCGAGCCGTTTACTGCTCTTACCGAGACGTGGCGCGATCGGCGGTCGATGAAGATCCAACGGTGATGAAGCTTCCCGACGAAGATGGCAAGACGGCGGATGCACGCACCGAGCGAGAACGACGACCACCCGAACGGCTTTCCGGCGTGACTCCGGCGGGATGAAGTGGCTACCCCGATGCGGCTTGACGCGACGAGCCCAGATTTGGAACCGATTCGGTGAACGGCGGCTTGACGGAGACGCAAACTAAAGAAAACGACCGGTGGCGAAGACTAGAGCGACTGGAAGCGCAAGGCGATGAGGAACCTCGGGGTGCAGCCCACGCCTTTTATAGCCTCGGCATGCGCGCTAAAACGGCAACCCTAGACAATCCCCGGCGGAGACGGCGTGCGGCGGCGAAACGGAAACCGGATCGGGGATGACGACTGGCGACCGTCCGATCCAAGATGAGCGGCCACGATTAGATCCAAAGCGATACGATCCGATCCGCTCCTTCCAAATCCAACGGGCGAGATCTAAACTTACCAAAACAACGCGAAGCGATCCCGACCACTTGATCTCGATCCAACGGCTTGCAGCACTAGGGTTACGCGATGAAGCGGACTGCCCGATCTTCATCCAACGGTCACGCAGCACGCGCGCGCGGCTGGCCGACGGGCCGCACCGCGATGGTCACGCGACGACAAGATCTTGGGCCGCCCCGATCTTGTTCCAAGATTTTCAAAAGCTTTTGATTTAAAATAATTCCCGAAATTAGATTAATCTATTTTAAGTAATTAAAATATCAGGAAAATTCCCAAAAAATTCTCATAAATACTTTGAGACATTCTAAGCTCAAATAAAATAGTTTTGGTAAAACTTTATATTAACTTTATCTATATATATTTAGTTTTCATCAAAGGTTCAATATACTTAATTAAAATAAATTCAAATAATTTCTGGAAAAATCCAATAAATTCAGAAAATCACAAAAATGCACGTGAGCGAAATTATAGGTCAAAATTTTGGGATGTTACAAACCTCCCCCCCCTTAACAGAATCTCGACCCCGAGATTCAAGGCTGACTAGGGAATAGGTTTGGAAATTCTGACTTCAGATCCTCTTCACGCTCTCAGGTTGCCTCATTCTCGGAATGGTTTCTCCACTGAACCCTGCAAAAGCGAACTGACTTGGTCCTGGTCTTGCGGTCCATAACATCTAGGATTCTAATTGGTTGCTCCTTGTATGTCAGATCTTTCTGCAATTCAATCTCTCCCAAAGGCGTCTGCTCCGCTGGCACCCGAAGACACTTCTTGAGCTGAGACACATGGAACACATCATGCACGCCTGCTAGTGACTACGGCAATTCCAACTGATAAGCAACCTCCCCTCGACGGCTCAGAATTTTGAACGGTCCAACATATCTTGGGGCAAGCTTTCCTTTAGCGTGGAACCTTTTAACTCCTTTTAGAGAGGTAACCCTAAGATACAAGAAATCATCGGGTTCGAAACTCAAATCATGGCGTCGATTATCTGCATAACTTTTTTGTCTTGACTGCGCGATTTTCAACCTGTCTCTTATCATGGCAACTTGCTCTTTAGCTTCCTTAAGAATATTAGGTCCAAATATCATACGCTCCCCTGTCTCATTCCAATTCAGCGGGGTACGACAGGCACGACCATATAAAGCTTCGAATGGTGACATCTGCAAACTAGCCTGGTAACTGTTGTTATAACTGAACTCTGCATATGGCAAACATTTATCCCATGATGTAGTATAGGCTAATGCACAAGCCCTTAACATATCCTCCAGAATTTGATTTACCCTTTCTGTTTGACCATCAGTCTGCGGGTGATATGCCGTGCTGAAGTTCAAACGCGTTCCCATGGCTTCATGCAATTTATCCCAAAATCTCGAGGTGAACTGGGTACCTCTGTCTGACACTATTTTCTTTGGTACCCCATGCAAACACACAATTCTGGCTATGTATAGTTCTGCTAACCGGTCTCCTGAGTAAGTTGTCTTGACTGGAATGAAGTGAGCAACTTTGGTCAGTCGATCCACGATAACCCATATAGAATCATACCCACTTTGGGTTCTTGGCAACCCGGTGATGAAATCCATATCGATTTCTTCCCATTTCCATTCTGGAACTTTTAACGGTTGTAGTAATCCTGCAGTCTCTGGTGTATTGCCTTAACTCTCTAGCATATATCACATAAGGCAACATGCTCAGCGACTTCACGCTTCATATTCGGCCACCAAAACCTCTCCCTTAAGTCCTGGTACATCTTGGCGCTTCCTGGATGGATTGAATACTTGGAATCGTGAGCCTCTTCCAAAATCAACTGCTTAAGCTCTGGTCTGTTTGGCACACAAATATGACCCTTGAACCACATGGTACCCCGGCCATCCATAGTAAAATCTGCCGCTAACCCTTCATCCTTTTTAGCTTTGATTCGGTTGATTTTCTCATCATCCTTTTGCCCTTCCCAAATCTGATCTTCAAGCGTCGGCCTTACTTCCAAAGCAGCTATAAATCCTTCTGGAACCATTTCCAATTTTAACTTCTGAAACTCCTTACACAACTCCGATTGATCTTCCTGTACCATCATGTTTGCAACATGGTTTTTACGACTCAAGGCATCAGCCACTACATTAGCCTTTCCTGGATGGTAGTGGATTCCCATATTATAATCCTTGATCAGTTCCAACCATCTCTTTTGCCTCATGTTAAGATCTGACTGGGTGAAGATATATTTCAAACTCTTGTGGTCCGTATATATCACACATCTATTTCCCATGAGATAATGATGCCACAATTTCAAGGCATGCACCACGGCAGCCAATTCCAAGTCATGCGTAGGATAATTCCCTTCATGTGGTCTTAGCTGCCTTGACGCATATGCGACCACTTTACCCTCTTGCATTAATACGCATCCAAGACCCTGTATTGACGCATCACAGTATATATCAAAGCTGTTCTGAACATTAGGCAAAACCAACACCGGGGCTGTTGTCAAACGCTTCTTTAATTCCTCAAAACTCTTATCACAATCTGACGTCCATGAAAATTTCTTTTCCTTTTTCAACAACTGAGTAAGAGGTCTCGTAATCGTCGAAAATCCTTCTATGAACTGGCGATAATATCCTGCCATTCCCAGAAAACTACGGACTTGAGTGATAGACTTTGGTTGCTCCCAATGCAACACTGCCTACACTTTGCTTGGGTCGACAAAGAACTCTTCTGCGATCATGACATGACCGAGAAATTCCACCTTTTCCTTCCAAAAGTCGCATTTCTTGAATTTAGCATACAAACTGTTGCTCACGCACTTTTCAATACTAGCCTCGGATGATTTGCGTGCTCGCTTCGGTCTTTGAATATACCAAAATATCATCTATGAACACAACAACAAACTTGTCCAAGTATTCCATGAAAATCTTATTCATCAAGTTCATGAAATATCTTTGGCGCATTGGTCAATCAAAAGACATGACCGCGAACTCATAATGTCCGTATCTTGAAGAAAATGCGGTCTTTGGAACATCTTCCGCCGAATCTTTAGTTGATGATATTCGAACGAAGGTCTATCTTGAGAAAACTCGGCTCCTCTCAACTGGTCGAGCAGATCATTAATCCTTGGCAACGGATACTTATTCTTAATCGTCACTTCATTAAGTGCACGGTAATCAATACACATTCTAAGGCTTCCATCCTTTTTCCTGACAAACAAAACTGGCGCTCCCCATGGCGACGAACTTAGTCTTATAAAACCCTTCTCTAATAACTCGTCGATCTGCTTCTTCATTTCCACCAACTCATCGGTAGGCATCCGATAAGGTCTTTATGCTATTGGTGTTGTACCAGGTACTAACTCAATGACAAACTCGATGTCACGGTCTGACGGAGACGCAAACTAAAGAAAACGACCGGTGGCGAAGACTAGAGCGACTGGAAGCGCAAGGCGATGAGGAACCTCGGGGTGCAGCCCACGCCTTTTATAGCCTCGGCATGCGCGCTAAAACGGCAACCCTAGACAATCCCCGGCGAGCGGCGGCGGCGGAAAGCGGAAACCGGATCGGGGCGGCGGATCGTGACCGTCCGATCCAAGATGAGCGGCCACGATTAGATCCGGCGATACGATCCGATCCGCTCCTTCCAAATCAACGGCGAGATCTAAACTTACCAAAACAACGCGGTTTATCCCGACCACTTGATCTCGATCCAACGGCTCGCGAACACTAGGGTTCTGCGATGAAGCGGTGCCGATCTTCATCCAACGGTCACACGCTACGGCAGCGCGGCGCGGGTGACGGGCGCGACCGCGATGGACCGCGCACACACAAAGTCTTTGGGCTTGGCCCGATCTTGTTCCAAGATTTTTCAAAAGCTTTTTGATTTAAAATAATTCCCGAAATTAGATTAATCTATTTTAAGTAATTAAAATATCAGGAAAATTCCCAAAAAATTCTCAAAAATACTTTGAGACATTCTGAGCTCAAATAAAATAGTTTTGGTAAAACTTTATATTAACTTTATCTATATATATTTAGTTTTCACCAAAGGTTCAGTATACTTAATTAAAATAAATTCAAATAATTTCTGGAAAAATCCAATAAATTCAAAAAATCACAAAAATGCACGTGAGCGAAATTATAGGTCAAATTTTTGGGATGTTACAAGTTTACTGCTGCATTTCACTAGTACCACGTACCTGAAGGAATGATGGAGTTGAAGAAAGAGGAATTTAGGGCACTTAAGCAAGGAAGCCAATCAGTGGCTGAGTATCTGAATAAGTTTACACAGCTTATACGCTATGCTCTTGAAAATGTTGCTACAGATAAAGCAAGACAGTCTCGCTTCATGAAGAGACTGAACTCTGGGTTGCAAGTCGGTTTGATTACCCATAATTTCCTTGATTTTCAAGACTTAGTCAATAGAGCCATAATTCTGGAAGACAAGCTTAAGGAACTGGGTGAGGATCGCAAGCGCAGGATGACTCAACAAGAAGGACGTCCAAATCTATTGAGGTTGAGAATGACTCCTCAACAGATTACAAAATTTCAGGCGCAGGTTGCAAATAAGACATCATCTCCTACACCACATTCATCTAATTAGAATTTCCAAACACCTGCTCAAGTAATCAATGCGCCAGGAGGAAATCGACAAACTTCAGTTAAGCGCCGCTATAGTTGTCGGAAGCCGGGGCACTTTCCCAATAACTATCCAAGAGAGTAGGTATTACACCTGCTCGCTTCAACCTTGGTTTTACACCTGCAAAGACACCTACATCAGGAGTGAAGCATGGAACAAATCAAGATAGAGCTAAGCACCAGGCAACAGTAAGAGGTCATGTCAACCACATGACAGCCGATGGAGCTCAGGGGCATCAAACGTCGTACTGAGGAAGTTGTTGATTAACTCAGTACCTGCAACAGCTTTGTTTGATTCTGGAGCCTTCGCATTCATTTGTTTATCGAGCTTTTGATGTAGAGAATGGGTTGGATGTTATGAACCTTAAGTGTGTGTTGCTAGTCTAATCCCCTAGATCAGAACTCCGATCTAACCTAGGATGTTCTGGAGTTAAGTAGCTTATTGATGGAATAGAGTTTCAAGCGAACCTTGTTGTGTTGGGTACTCAGACCCTATATGTTATCCTTGGAATAGATTGGTTATCTAAGTATAAGGCTGTTTTGGATTGTAGTCAAAGGGTAATATCAGTTGAAAGCCCTAAGGGAGAAAAAGTGTAGTTTCAAGTGACTATAGTTCGTGGTGGTCAGCTGATGGTTAATAGTGTTAAAGCTATTAGTTTGGAGGAAGTGCCAGTTGTTAGAGAATACCCTGATGTGTTTTCCTAGGATTTGCCTGGTATGCCACTAGATCGGGATATTGAGTTTGTAATTGAGTTAGTGTCTGGTACAGCACCAATAGCAAAAAGACCATATTGGATACCTACTGATGAGTTGGTAGAGATGAATAAGCAAATCGAAGAGTTACTAGAGAAAGTTTTTGTGAGACCTAGTTCGTCCCCATGGGGAGCGCCTGTTTTGTTCATCAGGAAGAAAGATAGAAGTCTATGGATGTGCATTGATTATCATGCTCTTAATGAAGTGATGATTAAGAATAAATATCCGCTACCCAGGATCGATGATTTGTTTGATCAGTTAAGAGGAGTTATAGTTTTCTCCAAGATAGATCTTCGATCATGATATCATCAATTGAAGATTCATGTGGAGGATGTTCCTAAGACTGCATTCTCTACGCGATATGGACATTATGAGTTTACGGTCATATCTTTTGGATTTGACCAATGCTCCTGCATATTTCATGAACATGATGAATAAAGTTTTCATGGAGTATCTAGACAAGTTTGTGGTTGTATTCATTGATGACATTCTGGTTTACTCCAAGTCGGAAGAAGAGCATGCAGAACATTTGAGATTAGTCCTTGAGAAATTGCGAGAGCAATAGCTATACGCTAAGTTCAGCAAGTGTGATTTTTGGAAAAAGGAAGTTGAATTCCTTGGATATTTGATGACTGCTAAAGGAGTTGTGTTGACATAAGTAAAGTTGAAGCAGTGTTGCATTGAGAGCAACCAAAGTCAGTTATCCAGATCCGTAGTTTTCTGGGGATGGCAGGATATTATTAACGATTTATCGAAGGCTTTCCGACAATTGATAGACCGCTTACACAGTTGTTGAAAAAGGACAAGGAGTTTGCATAGACACCAGAGTGTGATAAAAGTTTTAAGGAATTGAAGAAGCGTTTAACGACAGCACCAGTGTTAGTGTTGCCAAATGTTCAGAGTAGCTTTGATATTTATTGTAATGCTTCTAGACAAGGACTTGGATGCGTGTTGATGCAAAATAGCAAAGTTGTTGCATATGCGCCGAGGCAATTAAAGCCGCATGAAGAGAATTACCCTACACATGATTTGGAATTAGCTGTCATAGTGCATGCTTTGAAGTTGTGGCGTTATTATCTCATCGGTAATAGAATGTGAGATATATACGGACCACAAGAGCTTAAAATATATCTTTACTCAATCGGATCTCAATATGAGACAGAGGAGGTGCTGGGAACGGGTAGGCTACTCTAGCGAAAAACAAAATTTTCTACCACGTAACCAAGGAACCATTGCAAGTTATAGATCACAGAATTACCACTAGACGCACAGACCCATAGCAGAAGTAGAGTCAATGTAGTGCAGTGGTACAGATATAGTCGTACTAACCTCGCGCCTCCCCAATAGCTCCTTGTGTCTGTCGCAGGTTGCGGATCGTCATAGCGTTGAAGCTTCGCAGCAACGCCTCCAAGGTATCCACACGTACGGGGCAGGAGCACCATGTGCCGGAGTGCTAGCGTCGGCTGCACGGTTTTGGATGGAGGAGGGGTGGCGGCTAGGGTTTTGGGAATTTCGAATTCCTGATATGTCTCTTCGTGTATTCTCTCTCACCTTGCAAAGCCAGAACCTCCTCCCTTCATATAGACGTCTCATAACGGGTTTCAACCCTTGAAGCCCATTAGGAATTCTAAGCCCATTACAACTCGGATCCCTATCCGAATTGGTTACAACCCCTTAAGCGTGCGACCTATAGGTTCATGTGCACTCGAACATGGCTAGAGTACCCTTATCGATCATTGAGTACTCCTACTCGACCATCGGGTACACCTACTCGATTATCGAGCATTCGACCAATAGTTGATAGTGGCCCCTAGTAGGATTTACCGACTCCCGAGTACATGTAAAGATTGGACGAACCTCAACAATGTCCTATATGCATTTCCTTTTGCCTCACAATATCGGTCAAACCCAAGGCAAGTTGTTGTCATCCTTGTTTGGATGGCTCGACCACTCTTTCTCGATGCCGTGACTCGGAATCCCCAAATACCTTGAGTTAACTCTTTAACTCGATGACTCGAGTAACTCTTTACTCGAGTAGCATGGCCATGCATTTTTCGGAATCTGACCACTCGAGAGGCCTAGAGATATCTCTCCCATTGTATGGAGAGGCAAATCCTATCTTGATCGACCATGCCTCGCAGCATGTTTCATGACAAACCCGAAAGTCAACTTTATAACTACCTAGTTACAGAGTAGCGTTTGATGACCCTTAAGTAAGCCATTACGCATCCTAAGAATATGAGACAATCTCAAGTCAAAGGATATAGCATACATATTGTATATGAGACCGACTGATGACATGAAAGAATACAATGTACTCACAGTGTCTCATAGTGGGTCGATGTCCAACACTATGTTCTCTAACATGTGTCCATATTATTGGTTTGATATCTCCATATCTATGACCTGTGAAACATGGTCATCGACCAATACATATGCTAGTCTACTTATATATGTCCTCATATGATTATCGACTAGGGACCCCTTTTAGAATGAACATCATAAAGACGAATACAGAGTTTCACAAACAAGTCACACATTTTGTTAATCAATATCCATGATGTTATTCAAAGAACAATCTCATAGTTCATGAACATTTATAGAAATATAATCATCTCTATAATTGCCTCTAGGGCATATTTCCAACAGGAGGTGGTTGGAGTTGATAAAGGATTATAAGGTTGGAATCCATTATCATCTTGGGAAGGCTAATGTGGTAGCCAATGCTTTGAGTTGTAAAGGCCATAGTGCTAATATACTAGTTCTCTGAGTTATGCAAGGAACTTCATAAACTGAAATTGGAAGTTGTTCCACAAGGATTCTTAGCTACTTTGGAAGTAAAGTCGATGTTACAAAATCAGATCAGAGAAGGTCAGTAGGATGATGAAAAGATCAACAGGATCAAGTCTAAGAAGGATGATGGCTTAGCTAAGGATTTCACTTTAGATGAACAAGATACTATGTAGTTCGAAGGTCTAATTTGTGTGCCCAATAAGAAGGAGCTTAAGTAATTGATTCTTGAGGAAGCCCATGATTCAAAGTATTTGATTCATCTAGGAAGTGCCAAGATGTATCAGGATCTTAAGGAAAGGTTTTTATGGCCTAATATAAAATATGAAGTTGCTGAGCATGTCGCTCTCTATGATGTGTGTCAGAGAGTAAAGGCAATGCATCAGAGACCTACTGGTTTGTTACAGCCGATAAAGGTTCCTGATTTGTCAGGACCTGGATTTACGAATCTGAAACTCTCTGTGTGTACTGCACTAGTCTAGGATCATGCTAGTGCACACAGTGGCAACATATATGAAATACCATATCATATAACGAATTGACTAAGAAAGTAGCAAATTATTACTAAATAAAGCAACAGACCTTATGGTCAAAGTTTACACCAATATGCCTTAAGGGCTTAAGAAACAAATAAACTATTGCAGCGGAAATAAAATAACTTGGGTTATTCGACATGCCACAGGCAATCGTCTGGGGAACACCTTCCTAATCCACGTAGTCTTCATAATACTCCTCATAGAACTCTGTATTTCTTGGTCCTTCCTCAGCAACTGATCAACAAAGGCGTATAGCCGTGAGTACAAAAAGTACTCAGCAAGTCGCAGGGAAATGATGCAATATATTCATGCAAGGCTTGACAAAGGATAGTCGTATGGTTCTTTTGAAGAAAGCAATAACTTGAATTTAAATACAATAAATAGATTCAAAGCATATTTATGAAAAAGATAATAAATAACTGGTAAATCAATGGTAGACAACATGAACAGAATGGTGAGGCTTCACCCAACAAAATCTAAAACAATTATCAAACCACTAAATTCAATAATGTTAACTTTAGACAACAGAACAACAGTGAACTCCCTATTCACATCCCAACAATTCCAACTTCCAACATTTCATGAAACACACTATAACTCATGTGAAATTTCCGGGCATGTCCATGACTGTGGACACAACAATTCGAATAGTTTTACACTCTGCAGAGGTTGTACTGCTTTACCCACAAGACATGATCATCTCCTTTTGCCTCTAGATTAACACACTTCCTTTGGTGTGTCAGCAGAGAGATCATGACAAAGCCTTTACAATGCCTTGTCTAAACTCGGTACTGTCCACTAAGGTTTCGCCTCTCAGGGCCCCTCTTGAGCCATGTGAATCTACACATCCATCCCAAAACCCACACCACCATTTGGTAGTACTCAAATTTAGATATTGCAAATTAATCAGCTAGGTCTGTCCCATACGGATGAATTTCAAATGAAAATATTTCGTTTCCTTCCACTGTAAATTATTTGAGTTGTTCGTCTTATCAGGCAATATTTGTAAGCCTTGATCGTCAGATCGTCGCTCTGATATTTATTGTTAATTACTTCTTCTTAAATAATTATGCATGCGAAATGATACTACATCTATGTTGCCACTATGTATGCTATCGTGATCCTAGACTAGTGCAGTATACACAAAGGGTCCGGATTTATATATTCGGGTCCCAACATACAATAAGTTATTACCACAAAAAATATATTGTTACAACAGGCTATTACCATGAAATTTAAATCATGGTAATACATATATCTTGCAACGACCTTAGTTCGTGGTGATAGAATGCAATCACAACTGTTAAATTGTTGCAATATACTAATTTGTTGCCACAATTTAAATTTTGTTGCAATGTGCTATTACCATGTGTTTATTGCAACACTTGGTAATGTTTTTAAGTTCGTTGCAACATGTTCATATTGCAATGATTTTGCACTTAATGCAACAAATATATTTCCTTGTAGTGAATGTAGTAGTCCACATATGGTACCTTTATTAATTTTGCTATAGAATAAAAAGGAAAAACAATTTTTAGACTTAGGCGAATGGTTGTGGAGATCGGTGCTTGTACACGAGATGTTGATATGTGGTTGTCTCGTCCAAGTCACCAAAGACCGTGTCTATGGTGTAGTTAGATACAAGAACCAATGCACAAACCATATGTACTTTTTGTGAGAAGGCCCTAGTATAATAAGCATGGTTTACGAACACAACGTATGAGCCTTAGGATATTTGAGGGGTACTCCATATCCCAAGTTGTATCATAGCGTGGTTTGTTATTAGGACCGACAATGTAAACACTTTGTCATATGCTCTCAAATTAGGTACCGATGGAATCGTGTGGCATATTTTGACATAATGATATGTTTATGTCATGTGAGTAAAGTTGTACAACCTCTGTAGAGTGTACAAATCTATTTAAATAGCTGTGTCCCTGGTTATGGATGACATGGTGAATACTCCTCCATAGTAGCTTTGTTCTTTTAAAATGGTTTTGAGAGTGTATGGATGAGGAGTTCATGCATGGTTTGACCAGCAAGAAGAGCTTTTCCATAGTTTAATGTTTCATGGTAGCACTTCAATGGTCAAATTATGCTTCGTATGCTTTATGATTATTTTATATCAAATGTCAAATGCTCTTGTACCTTTTCGATTGCAAACTATTATTGTTATCGACAAAGTAAGCTTGCTATATGCAAAATTTGAGAACTTGGCAAGATAGCCATTTCAATTGATATAGCCTTGCATACTATTGTAAGGATCAAGTTGGCCTAGAGGGGGGTGAATAGGCAACTTTAAAACTTTTAATGTCTTTTTGAAAAACTTTTTTCAATAAAACAGCAACAATAAAAATTATTGTAAAGACTTAGCACAACTTTGATTCAGTAAGATTTGTAAAGAGAAAAATTTGAAATAGAATTGACAAAAGAACAGTAAACGAAAATAAATCAATAACAGGGAGACTCAAAGATTTTTTCCACCGAGGTTCAAAGCTTAATCACCTACGTCCCTGTTAGAGCACTTCTTTAGAAGTATAGCTTAACCAAAAGCACTTCTTCCGATGTATTGCTCCACCAAATAACCAATCACAATGGCTTTTTGGTTTTCCACTATCTTGACTTTCACCACTCCTGGTGAGGTGAGTTTCAACCTTTCACAGTAATGATGGCCTTCCACAATCTCTGTTGGATAGGTCGCACCAACAACTTCTCCAACCGTCTAGGAACAGCTAGTTCCAAGAGTAATAGACTATCCACAAGCCCTGTCTCTTGGTTCAATACCTAGATGCAAACTAGACACAGCTTGGAGCAAACACTCTATCAGATCAGAATGAGGGTTTTTGAATTTCTAAGTTGAAGTTCAAACTCTTTGATGAAATGAAGCTCAGGAATTCTAAAGATCAAAGAGTTGTATATGATTTGAAGGATGTCAACTGTGTGCAGGATGTCAGGAATGTATATGTGCAAGGTTCTACATTGTTTGAGAACCCAGGCACTCTATATATAGAGCCTGAACAGAAATAACCGTTGTATCTGCCACTTGCCCGTTGGGGTTGGTAAGATAGATAAGTTAGGTCAACTACTATCCTTTTTGTAAGAATTTCAAGGTGTATGAGTCATAAGTCAATCTGCACAAACGACGGACTGAAATTTTTAGTCCGGAGTACATATGATTTGGGAAGCATTATTGTACTCATAGTGACCCATTTGTGCCGGACCGAAAATATTAGTCCGTCGTAAATACACTTGTCAAGGTAGATTGTGCCAGACTGAAAAATATGGTCTAGTTTACACATACTTTGACTTATATTGATATTAGCAAAAACAATGTTTGCGCCGGACCGAAAAAGTTGGTCTGGCGTATACATGGTTTTGCTTCTTTTGAGTACCAGCGAGTAACGTTTGTGCCAGACCGAAAAAGTTGGTCCGACGTACATGAAAAACAGCTGGTTTTATCAGAGTGAAGGATGTTTGCGCCGGATCGAAAAAGTTGGTCCGATGTACACATAAAATTCTGGTCTGCATCAAACTTCATATATTTGGTTTAAGATTTAAACAAAATAATTTCTTAGCACACACTAGAATTTAGAGAGAATATATAACTTATGTCGGACTAAATTTAAGGAAAGAATTTAGATTGGTCCGACGAAATAGTGTACCGTTGAAAAGAATCAAGGAAGAGTTCTTGACGCCAGACTGAAAAAGTTGGTCCGGCGTACATGGAATACGCTCAGTGAAGAGACTTCTCAGCGCCGGACTGAAAATATCGGTCCAGCGCACATAGTGTGCGCTCGGTTGAGAATGAACTTTGATAAGGTTTGAGCGCCAGAAGGATGTTTGGTCTAGGAGAGAATTCCTTTTGGCTAAGACAGAGAAAACTTGGATTTTTGATGAGAAAACTGAAATGTCCTGTGCTCCAAGTAATCTTCGTGATTTTGCATATGAACCAAGATCATTTCTTATGTATAATCCTTCTTAATAGTACGGTGAATCTAGCTATATGACTTGAAATAATTTCAAGCCAAAACTAAAACAAGTACCTTAACCTTGATCTTTAAATACAGCTGTTGTCGATTTTTTAGTATACTTTTTGATCATCAACACCAAAACCTTCATAATAAGCATAATTAACAAGGATAGGGAGCCTAGATGCTCTCAATCTCCCCCTTTTTGGTGATTGATGACAATATTTTTGATATTATACTCAGAGAGTTATAAAACGGATTAGTTTTCCTGCAGATAAAAGTTAGTCTGATAGAATAGATAATGTTTAAAATGACCTAAGTGTCTTATACTCCCCCTGAATGAATGCATGAGATAAAATTCATTTGAACAAATGAAGCAATATTAGAATCATTCAAAAAAGGTGTTTCAAATAAAATCAAACAGATATCAATAGATCAAAAAGAGAGGCATAAAGCAAAGTTAGAGGCATAAAGCAAAGTTCATAAAAGACTTGAGTTTTATAACAAACTCCCTATAACAAGCTTAGATTACTAAGAGAGGAAACTAAGCTCTACAGAGAGAACTATTCTAATCTTAACCCTTTTTAACCATTTTATTCTTCTCCCTTAAGCTATATTTAAAATTTTTCCCACTTAAACTAATTCATCCTATTTTCTCCCCCTTTGGCATCAATAGCCAAAAAGGTTACTTCTTGCGCTTTGAAAAAGTCCTTTTTAGCATGCTTGCCATCCTGGAACTTGTGCTTTTTCTTGGAGGAGAAGGAAATGATTGCTCTTGGTCATTGTCAGGATATGGAGTAGCCATTGCTTGATCATGCCAACTAGGATAATCAGGATCACCAGGCTGAGGATTGAAAGTGAGTTCACTGAAATCATGCTGGACATCTCTGATCAGCTCTTGAGTTTCTTCAAACTTATCCAACAAGATTTGTGCAATTTGTTCCTGATTAGACACAAAGTTATTTCTAGCATCTTCAGAGTAATCTTGAAGATAATCAAGCATATCCCCTTGCCAATCTAAGCAGCTGCCAGACTTCTCAAAGTTCTTGTACACATTTTGAGCAAACTTGTCAATCTTTGCATCTTGAGCATTCTGCTTTTTGTTGAGATCATACATTCTGTACTTGATCACCAGTTGTTCAGTTTTGATCTCACCTAACCACTTCCTCATATCCCATTGATTTCCTCTGATCATATCAAACCTTTTATAAGTTTCATCTTTGAGATTTGCTTGGTCTTGATAGATCTTTTGTAGCATTTCTTGCTGCTGCTGATTCGCTGCTAATAATTCATTGTGTCTTTGTGCTGCCATTATTCTTTCTTCTTCAAAGCTTTCTTGGGCATGTCTGAGGTCAGTGTTGTATTGTTGCTCAAAAGAAGTGAACCAATCAGGCTGAGAATCCCACCAAGGTGGTTGTTGACCAAAATCATGAGTGGACTCGGGTTCAACAAAATGAGAATAATGAGAGTCCTCATCTGAGTGCTGAGAAAACGTTGGCATATGACCCTGAGGTGGCCTAGAACCACCTACTTCATGCTCATGGGTTGCTAATGGAAATCTTTGAGCCTCCATGAACCTAGCTGCAGCTGCTAGTTCTTGTAATCTATGCACTTCCTCATCCTCATGATGAGACTCTGAGCTGACATAGACTTCAGTGTGTTCAGATTGCACAAACCTTTGCTGACCATAATGTTCAGAGCTGTAGTCCATAATTTCTACAGGAGTATGTGGAAAGTCAGGAGCTGAAAAAGGGTATTCCTGAGTATGATAGCTATGACTTGGAGCTCCACCATCATCATCTGAAATTGCATGTATCTCAGTGTCTTCTTGAGCACTTGGCTCATGAATCACTGGTAGTGGAGTGGAAAGTCTAGTTGGCCTTTCATCTTGAGCAATTGGCTTGGGCATTTTGTATTGCTTTGGTCTAGAGTTGAAGTCCCTGTCCATCTCAAGATGGGAGATGATCCCTTAAGCCAATAACATCTGAGTGATTTGCATGGCAAAGGAGAGAGGACTGCCCATTTTTCTGCAAATAGCTTCTTCCATCTCTCCAAAAATGTAATATGTCAGATCAATGGGTTGTTTTGACAGAATTAGATGCAGCAACCAAGCAAGACATGGAGTTACTCCTTCTTTGTATCCAGTCTTAGGGTAAATTGTGTGTCTGAGAATCAGGAGTAGAGCTCTGGCTTCGGTAGTCAGACAATGAACCCTATTAGCATTAAATCCAGCCTCATGGATATTTCTGTAGATGTGAGCAGATACTTGCAAGTCAGGCAAGTCACCAATCTGCCTCCATCTATTTCTAGGAAACATCCTATCATGAATCCTAGATCTATTTAGCAAAGGACTTGAGGCTCCAATAGCAGCTTCAAACTGAGGTGATCTCACTTTTCTCTTGTTTCCATCAATAGTAAACAGAATATAATGCCTATTCTTGTTCACTAGCAAATATGCATAGAATTCCAATATTCTGCTTTCATTCCATGCTGGCCTAGCAGAAGACATAAGTGCAGCAAGGCCAGGAGTTGACCTCACACAATCTAGAATTCTATTTGATACCAGAACTGAGCTGATCTGGTTCCGATCCACATATTGATGCTTGCATAGGGCTGACAGGGATTTACCACTCTTATTTTTCCTGTTTTTTAGCCTATATATATATTTCTCTGGAATGTGGTGATGAATTGCTCATTAAAGGGAGGTCTATCAAAAGGAAACCAAACCTTTTCTGGCACCACTCTAGCAGCTCTTAGTTTCTTTCCACCTAAAGCAGCTAGCTCATGCCCACAAATCATGTCAATTTCACCACTAAGCTCTATTTCTTCATCAGAAGATATGTTTACACTAGGCTGATAGTCACTATCATCTGAAGAAGAGGATGAATCATGCTGCACTGGTTGTTTTCCCCTTTTTGATGGTTTAGAAGTTACTTTCTTTACCACTCCATCAGATTGCTGGGTTTGACTGGATTTATCAGTTTTGACTTTCTTTTTCCCTTTGACCTTATCAGCAATTTTTCCAACAAGACCTCTTTTGTCTGGATTCTGAGAACTTATTTTGACTTAGACTTCTTTTTCAAGTAGAAAAATTGGGCTGACTTGGTTGACAGACAAACAAGCTATTTATTGACAATGCAAAATACAAGAACTGAAGAACAACAGAACCCTAGACGCAATGCCTTGCGTGAGCACACAGAGACACCGTTGTCAATCACCCGGTCAGGATGAGCTTCGGTGAATAGAAGGTCTTGCGCTCAAGAACAGAGTGCGAGAGGATTGGTGGATCAAAAAGCCTGAGAGACTTCTGAAGAAGATGAAGCTATAAGTAGCGCACGATGCGAGGAATAAAATATGGAAGTTACTGCAGTCGTTTTGATTACGGACAACACATGGGGAAAGTAACGACTGTAACTGCCCGGTTTTGAAGGAAGTTTCTTTATTAGGTGGGGTCGGAAAAAAGAGAAATCAAGAAGGTGGTTACCAAATTCGGATAGGTTTAGCAGAGATAAGTCCTAAGAATAGGAAAGATTTTGACGAGTATAGCAAGGATAAGAATTTTTTTTTAATTTTAAGATGAACATGGTTTGAAAAAGATAAGTGCTCAGAGCTATTGTCGTACATGTCTCGAACAGCTTTTTCAGATAGATCTGAAAAACCTTTGTTTGCGCCGGACCGAGTTCTGATAGTTTTCCATCTGCGCCAGACCGTTCTTGTAGACAACATACTTGGTCCGCCGTAGTTGGAAAGCTCTCGGTTTGGTTTGACCAGCAGACCAAGGCACATAATTTTGAATTTGAAAATATAGATTTAACTATTTTTTTAAGATTTTCTGAGATCTCTCTTTTAAGAAAAACTCGCAAATTTGTAGAGGGATTTTAGAATATTCTTAATATATAGATCAATCAATCGATAAATTCAGGAGATGTTGGATTTCAAATGGGAATGTATGAGCCCTTTTTGTTTACAAGCATGAATATGATTTATTCAAGCTCAAAGAAAAAGACTCAGGTGCTGAATAGTTTAGATTTTTAATATTTTCATTAAAGTGTATTTTAGTATATTTTTGTTTTATTATATTTTTTTTGAAATTCAATTTACCTAATTTATGTGTGTTTAGGAAAGTATAACATAGAAATAGGGAAAGAAAAGACTATCAGCAGCATTTTTATGACTTTATTTTTTTAAGAAGATTAATTTTTTTAATGTAATCTTATTATTTTTGCTTCAGCACTGGTAGTTATTTTGTTCACATATAGGTAGCAAGACATGCATGGCAGGCAAACTTGACTCCCCCTTAGTGTGATTTTTCAAAGAATCAAACAATGTTTGAACAAGCAAGAATATTCAGTTCATTTCTTAATTTTGAAAATCTGGCCTCATCAAGTGGTTTAGTGAAAATATCAGTCAATTGATCCTCAGTCCTTACATGACTAAGCATAATGTCACTTTTAGCAACATGATCACATATGAAGTGATGTCTGATTTCAATATGCTTAGTTCTGGAATGCTGGACTGGATTGTTGGCTATTTTCACTGCACTTTCATTATCACATAACAGGGGAACATTTCCAAACTTAATACCATAGTCCAAAAAGGTTTGTTTAATACAAAGAATTTGAGCACAACAGCTGTCTGCAGCAACATATTCAGCTTCAGCAGTTGAAAGTGCTACTGAATTTTGTTTCTTTGAACACCAAGGTACTAAAGATCTTCCTAGTAAATGACAACCTCCAGAAGTGCTTTTTCGATCAACTTTGCAACCGGCATAATCAGAATTTGATTAGCCAAGAAGTTCAAAAGAAGCACCTTTTGGGTACCATAAGCCAAAACAAGGAGTATGCTTTAAGTATATAAAAATCTTTTTTATTGCACTAAGATGTACTTCTTTAGGTTCAGCTTGAAATCTTGCACACATGCATACACTAAACATGATATCTGGCCTAGATGCTATCAAATAGAGTAAAGAACCTATCATGAATCTATATAACTTTTGATCAACAGATTTACCTCCCACATCTTGATCAAGATGTGTATTAGTTGCCATAAGAGTTTTAAGAGGCTTGCATTCTTCCATATTAAAGCACTTGAGAAGGTCTTTAATATACTTTTCTTGTGAGATAAAAGTCCCTTCCTTCAATTGCTTGACTTGAAATCCCAGAAAGAATGTAAGCTCTCCCATCATTGACATTTCAAATTCCTTAGCCATTTGATTGCTGAATTCTTTGCACAGAGACAGATTAGTACTTCCAAAGATAATATCATCAACATATATTTGGCAAATTATTAATGTACCATTGAAGTCTTTTAGAAATAATGTTGGATCAATCTTCCCAACTTTGAAATTCTTTTCTAATAGAGAGTTTCTAAGGCACTCATACCATGCCCTAGGGGCTTGTTTTAAGCCATATAGAGCCTTAGATAATTTATATACATGATTGGGAAATTTCATATCCTCAAAGCCAGGAGGTTGTTCAACATATACAGTTTCTTCAATGATTCCATTAAGAAAAGCACTTTTAATATCCATTTGAAAAAGAGTAATATTAAAATGACAAGCAAAGGCTAGAAGGAACAGTATTGCTTCAAGTCGAGCTACAGGTGCATAGGTTTCTCCATAATCCAAACCTTCAACTTGAGAGTATCTTTGAGCTACTAGTCTTGCTTTATTTCGTGTGAGCACACCATTTTCATCTTGTTTATTTCTGAAAACCCACTTTGTTCCAACGACATTATGTTCTGAGGGTCTTTCCACTAAGTTCCGGACTTTGTTTCTTTCAAAGTTGTTGAGCTCTTCTTCCATTGCCACAATCCAGTCAGCATCCTTCAAAGTTTCATCTACTTATCTAGGCTCAACACATGAAACAAACGAGTAATGTTCACAGAAAGAAGCTTGTCTAGAGCGAGTTTGAACACCCTTACTAAATTCACCAATGATTTGATCTACAGGGTGATCCTTTGTGATGGAGTGATGGCTCTTTATGAAATTTAGCCCTTCATCCTTCTTTTCATTATCTTCAATTTGTGATCCATCTTGAGGTATTGTGGATATTGGTGGTTGATCATCTTTGTCTTCTTTGGGCTTAATCTCACCAATTTCCATTTTCTTCATGGATTCTTTTAGAGCTTCTTCACCTACATCAGCTAGATTCTCATACTCACCTTGTGAGCCATTAGATTCATCAAATTTAACATCATAGGTTTCTTCTACTAACCCAGTTGCATTATTGAAGACTCTATAAGCTTTAGATTTAGAAGAATATCCTAGCATGATACCTGTATCACACCTTTTTTAAAATTTACCTAAGTGTGTTATCTTTTTATAGATATATACCTTGCATCCAAACACACAAAAATATGAGATATTAGGTTTTCTTCCTACCAAAAGCTCATATGAGGTCTTCTTGAGAAGTCGGTGAAGATAAAGCCTGTTGATTGCATGACATGCAGTATTGATAGCTTTAGCCTAAAAAACATCAGAAGTGTTATATTCATCCAACATGGTTCTTGCTATTTCTATGAGAGTTCTATTTTTCCTTTCAACCACACCATTTTGTTGAGGAGTGTATGTGGCTGAAAGTTCATGCTTTATACCTAACTCATCACAATATTCAATAATGTTAGTGTTAACAAATTCATATCCATTATCACTTCTAATTTTCTTAATAGGACAATCAAATTCATTTTGAGCCCTGTTTGCAAAATTTTTAAATATTTTTCCAACTTCAACTTTACTTGGCAAAAAGAATACCCATGTAAATATAGAGAAATCATCCACAATTACAAGGCAATATGAGTTGCCACCTATACTTGCATATGAAGTAGGACCAAAAACATCCATGTGCAGAAGTTCTAGGGGCCTAGTAGTGGACATGATAGTTTTGGCAGGATGAGAGTTTGCCACTTGCTTGCCAGCTTGGCAAGCACTGCAAAGTTTATCTTTTTCAAATTTAACATCCTTCAGACCCACTACTAACTCATTTTTGAAAAGTTTTTTGAGATTAGACATACCTACATGCCCAAGTCATCTGGGCCAAAGCCAACCATGTGAAACTTTAGCAAGCAGACAAGTCGAAATACATGATGAGTTAGAATTGAAATCAACAAGGTAGAGATTTTGAAATCTAAAACCTTTAAAAATAAGCTTTTCATTTTTGTCATGAACTGTTACTCCATCACTGGAGAAGATACAAAGGAATCCTAAATCACAAAGTTGAGCAACAGACAAGAGAATTAAATTTAGAGAATCAACAAGTAATACATTTTCAATAGAGTGATTATTTGATATAGCTATTTTACTATTTCCCTTTACCTTTCTTTTATTGTTATCTCCAAATGTGATTTTGTGACTTGGATCATTTTCCTTTTCAACTGAGCTAAACATCCTTGATGTACCGGTCATATGTTGTGTGCAGCCACTGTCAATAACCCAGTGCTAGCCATCACTCTTGTAATTTACATAAAAAGAATGTTTATTTCTTGATTTTAGGTACCCAAATACTTTTGGGTCCATTTGTGTTAGTCTGAACAATCTTGGGGCCAAAAGGATTAATAAGTAAGGACTTAGGCACCCAAATGGCCTTAAGATTTCTATCCAGATTAGAGGGGCCAACATATTTGACATTCAGTTTACCCCTAAAATCCTTAAACAACATACAATGTGCATCAACCATGCATCTTCTATTAACCTTAGCATATGAAGCACAGGCAAATTTGCAATTTTTAGAAGCATGATTATAGTTATGACAATAACAGCATTGAGTCCTACTTTTGATAAAATTTGTCTTGGGTTTTGGTTGTTCATTCTTACTAGGCACATACTTGGCTATATAATCTAATCCCTTTTTACTCAGAACAATCTTTTGCTCCCCAAGAATTTTATCAAGAGTAGCACTGCCAAGTAAGCATCTTTCTAATCCTTTGTCAAATTTGGCTACCTTGGATTTCAGTTCATTGTTTTATGTCATGAGCTCTTTAGCATACACAGCATTTTTACAATTTCTACTACATATGCTAGATGAGCTACGAGTGATCATTTCATCAGACAACAAATCACAGTTAATTGAAATATTGCAAGATGAAACATTTTTAGATTTGCTATCCTGCATTTCATTATCGATTTCTAGCTCATAGTATTTATCAAGTAATTCATCATGATCTTTAACAAGTTGTATATGTGTGGCTTTCAAAGAATCATGAGAATCAGTAAGAAGAATATGATCAGAATTTAGTACATAATGAACATGTGAAAGTTTTTCATGTTTATCTATAAGCTCTTTTTGACTAATTTCTAGCACATCATATTTTTCATGCATGGTCTTGATATCAGATTCAAGAGTTTCAATTTTATTCATCAAGCTTGTAGCATTTTTCTTTAGAGCTTTGTCTTTAGCAGTTTTAACATATAAAGCATCATTAAGCTCTTTAATAATTTCTACAAGCTCTTTATACGAAGGAGAATCATTTACCTTGTCTTCATCATTTTTGGCCATTAGGCAGAGTGGTAGAGAGGCTGAGGGTGAAGGTGGTGTAGATTCATCCAGAGCGAGCCCTGCTAGTCCCTTGGATCTTGGCTTTTCTTCATCTGAGGAGGAGTATTCTTCACTTGAATTTTCTTCATCAGTAATCCATTCACCAATGTGTGCCTCCTTCTTTCCTTTCCTCCAATGTTTCTTGGAATAGCTTTTCTTGCGATGACTTCGCTTGTAGCTTCCTTGAGCTTTTTCTTCATCATTGTCATCTTTGTTCTTGCTCTTGCCCTTTTTGTTGCTTTTATTTGGGCAACGGGCAGCTATGTGTCCTTTCTCATTGCACTCAAAACATACAATGTTAGAGAAAGGGGTTCTTTTTGAGAAGTGATTAGATGACTTACCCTTGGCATTTACCCTTCTCATGATTTTGTTTGCTGATCTCATGAGTAATGCCAATTTTCTTACATCTTTATCCTCTTCATAGCTTGTATCTTCTTCTTCATCATCAGAGGAATCTGGTACTATCTCCTTGGCCTTGAGAGCAATGGATTTCTTCTTGATCTCAACCTCATCACCCAAGGTAAGCTCATGAGCTGAGATCTTGCCCAATAGCTCAGTGGGTGTGAGCTTCTTTAGATCACCGCTATTGGATAGATAAGTGATTAGGCTGTGATAGGCTCGAGGTAGAACCCTGATCATTTTCCTGTATACTTCAACATCATCAATTTTAGTTCCTAGACCCTTAAGCTCATTTATAATAGGGTTTAATCTAGAGAACATATTATTAGCATTTTCAAGAGGAAGCATTTTGAACTGATCAAATTTTTCTCTGACAACAAAATATCTTTCCTCTTTTACATTAGAGGTACCCTCATGAATTTCTTGAAGAGTAGTCCATATATCATAGGTAGTTGACAAATTACTAACTCTATCAAAAACTTCAACGCTAAGGCAAGAAAAGATAGCATTTCTAGCCTAAGCATCATATTACAAGTTTCTTATTTCTCCAGGTGTAGGTTCCGAGGATGAGGATTGCCCTTCAGGTATGACCCGTGGAGGCAAAGGTCTTTCTGTAACCCTCCACACATCATAACTTACGGCCTCAAGATAACACCTCATTCTAATTTTTCAAAAAGCATAATTTGTGCCATCAAAAACAGGGACCCTTCCTACACTTACTGTAGCTGACCCTAATCCCTTGGCCATTTTACCCAAGCTGTTAAGCTTTAAAGGGGTAACCTTGCTCTGATACCATTTGTAAGGACTAAGTTGGCCTAGAGGGGGGTTGAATAGGCAACTTTAAAACTTTCTATGTCTTTTTGAAAACCTTTCTCAATAAAACAGCAACAACAAAAATTATTGTAAAGACTTAGCACAACTTTGATTCAGTAAGATTTGTAAAGAGAAAACTTTGAAATAGAATTGACAAAAGAACAGTAAACGAAAATAAATCAATAACAGGGAGACTCAAAGATTTTTTCACCGAGGTTCAAAGCTTAATCACCTACGTCCCCATTAGAGCACTTCTTTAGAAGTATAGCTTAACCAAAAGCACTTCTTCAGATGTATTGCTCCATCAAATAACCAATCACAATGGCTTTTTGGTTTTCCACTATCTTGACTTTCACCACTCCTGGTGAGGTGAGTTTCAACCTTTCACAGTAATGATGGCCTTCCACAATCTCTGTTGGATAGGTCGCACCAACAACTTCTCCAACCGTCTAGGAACAGCTAGTTCCAAGAGTAATAGACTATCCACAAGCCCTGTCTCTTGGTTCAATACCTAGATGCAAACTAGACACAGCTTGGAGCAAGCACTCTATCAGATCAGAATGAGGGTTTTTGATTTTCTGAGTTGAAGTTCAAACTCTTTGATGAAATGAAAGCTCAAGAATTCTAAAGATCAAAGAGTTATATATGATTTGAAGGATGTCAACTGTGTTCAGGATGTCAGGAATGTATATGTGCAAGGTTCTACATTGTTTGAGAACCCAGGCACTCTATATATAGAGCCTGAACAGAAATAACCGTTGTATCTGCCATTTGCCCGTTGGGGTTGGTAAGATAGATAGGTTAGGTCAACTACTATCCTTTTTGTAAGAATTTCAAGGTGTATGAGTCATAAATCAAACTGCACACACGTCGGACTGAAATTTTTAGTCCGGGGTACATATGATTTGAGAAGCATTATTGTACTCATAGTGACCCATTTGCGCCGGATCGAAAATATTAGTCCGTCGTAAATACACTTGTCAAGGTAGATTGTGCCGGACTGAAAAAGATGGTCTGGTGTACACATACTTTGACTTATATTGATATTAGCAAAAACAATGTTTGCGCTGGATCGAAAAAGTTGGTCCGCCGTATACACGGTTTTACTTCTTTTGAGTACCAGCGAGTAACGTTTGCGTCGGACCGAAAAAGTTGGTCGGCATACTTGAAAAACGGCTGATTTTTTCAGAGTGAAGGATGTTTGCGCCGGACAGAAAAAGTTGGTTCGATGTACACATAAAATTCTGGTCCGCATCAAACTTCATATATTTGGTTTAAGATTTAAACAAAATAATTCTTAGCACAGACTAGAATTTAGAGAGAATATATAACTTATGTCGAACTAAATTTAAGAAAGAATTTAGATTGGTCTGACGAAATAGTGTACCCTTGAAATGAATCAAGGAAGAGTTCTTGACGCTGGACTGAAAAAGTCGGTCCGGCGTACATGGAATACGCTCGGTGAAGAGACTTCTCAGTGCCGAACTGAAAATATCGGTCCGACGCACATGGTGTGCGCTCGGTTGAGAATGAACTTTGATAAGGTTTGAGCGCCAGAAGGATGTTTGGTCTGGGAGAGAATTCCTTTTGGCTAAGGCAGAGAAAATTTGGATTTTTGATGAGAAAACTGAAATGTCCTATGCTCCAAGTAATCTTCATGATTTTGCATATGTACCAAGATTATTTCTTATGTATAATCCCTCTTAATAGTACGGTGAATCTAGCTATATGACTTGAAATAATTTCAAGCCAAAACTAAAACAAGTACCTTAGCCTTGATCTTTAAATACAGCTGTTGTCGATTTTTTTCTTAGTATCTTTTTTTATCATCAACATCAAAACCTTCATAATAAGCATAATTGACAAAGATAGGGAGCCTAGATGCTCTCAACTGTACACTCTTTGTTTAAATGTCATACAGAGTATGATTTTCGTACTCACCTTTGCTTATTGAACATATTTAGAGGATGTGGAAGTTGACCTGTTGTACGGTTACTTTTATACCATGGGTTTCAGCGATGAGGACATTGATTTCTAAGGTCTCGTCAAATTAGTTGCCTGTGGGTGGACTAGGAATGCTTGCTGGATTTTATCGTCTTTTGCTCTTTTTTCCACTACGTGCTTTTCTAATGGAATTTTTTTTGCCTAGTTAGCCCTTTTTATTATCAACGGTAGGGATGAAAACTGATCGGATAGTTTCTAACTGATCCGGATAATTTTTGGATACAGATTCTATCAGATCAAATATTTGTCAGATAGTATCAGATCGAAAACGGATAGGGATTTTTTTTCATCGGATACGGATTCGGTAGCTCACTATCCGTCGGATACGGATACAGATATAAATAATCTAGATATTTATGGGTCGGATTATCCAGATATACATGTGAGCTGGGCCAAGGCTACTGTTTTGTCCCAAAAAGGATTCTAAATTTCAAAATCGTTTTCTAATTTAATTAATCCACAAATCAAATGTTAATTATTAAAATTGGCAAACTAGCTCCAAAAATTAAGACTTTTTTGGGAGGTTTTTGACACAATCTAACATTAAAAAACTATTTTCAAGATTTTATCTACTTTTAAATTTTCTCAAAATTTCAAAAATTACCTCCTCAATAGGAAAATATTTTAAATAAGTAGTTAAAAATGCATAAAACTCATAAATATATAATTTAATATTTTAAATATAATTCAACAAAAAAATACAAATATTGGGTCATGACATGTTATTCATGAATTCTTGGAGCAAATAAACTAGGTACGTTTTTTTCATTTTGTGTGGACCATATAAATGGTTTTCATGTTCCGATAAATATTCCTGACTGTATTCGTTTCAATCCGTATTCACTCTGTATCCGTATTCGACATTATTCATATTCGTATCCGAATAATCCGTATTCGTATCCACATCCGAGAAAAAAATATGAAAAAAATATGGCAGAGCCATTATCCGTCCGTATTCGATCCGTTTTCATCCCTAGTCAACACTAATCATGTATGACTTAACTTCATATGCAGAATATTAAGTGTTACATTGCCTTTCCCATTGCGGAGATATAGTATGTCAATGTTGGATTTGTGTGCTAGCGACTAATCATGGCACTAGCAAGTTAAACACCAAGGTTCGAAAATGCAGTTTTTGGGTCCGACAAATATTATTTTGGCCAAGCTCATAAACTACAAAAAAAATGTTTGGTCCTGAAATTTTGCTAGTTGTAGAACATCTCATCCCCTATATCTGACATTTGTTTGGGTTTTTACGGGTTTTCAACTTTTAGGTGGCTGTCTATATAGATATGAACTATCTACACCACTACAGAAAAGGACATCATTGCCGAATCAACATCAGCATCACTACCGGATGTTGACCCGGCACTCCCTAACTGGCAGTGATAGTCGGGACTATCACTGCCGGTTCTTCAACCGACAGTGATAATAATATCACTGTCGGTTTATATTATACAACCGGCAGTGATAAGGCTTATCATTGCCGGATTTTTATCCATAACCGGCAGTTATTTTTATCCACAACTTATCACTGCCGGTTGTTATTTTTTAACCGGCAGTGATAACACATTATCACTGCCGATTGTTATTTTTCAACCGGCAGTGATAAGATGTTATCACTGCCAGTTATTTCTCTAAAACCGGCAGTGATAAGTACAGTGCCATATTATCTTCCAAAACCGGTTACATATTTTTTTGTATTATATGTATGATGTAACGCTGTACTATATATATATTGTACAGTACATGTATTCTGTACGGTATATGTTATGCGCAATATTAATGAAGTATTGGTAAAGAATAATTCAAATATATTAAACCATCATAATATTTAACATTGAATACTGAATACTCATTTAATCATGACAATATTAATGAAGTATTTGTAAAGCATAATTGAAATACAATAAATCATCGTAATATCTAATTATTACATTGTTCATTGACAATCGTTCACATTTCAGTTAATTGTAGCGTGTGGCTCAGAAACTCGCCCTTGGGTTGATCACTTCTAACGATGAACCCAACCATACGCTCTCGAAGGGCTTCAACCCATTTGTCAAGTAGGTTTGTTGGTGCGAGCTTCACGCTATTGTCATTGAAGAAAATAATGCATTAATTAATGTCGTAGTTTTTATAAAGAAAATTAGGCGTTAACATGTAATGATATACCATCTCGCCGTTGTAGTCAGTACTGTCGGTGACGAACGTGTGTATGTGTGTCATTACGTAGTATGCACATAAATTGTTCCCTTGCGGCTGTCTTAGGCACGGAAAATCGGTTTTTATTCTGAACTTCTTCGTGAATGGACGGTACCACGTGCTCTTCTTGCGGTATTTTGTGTACGCCCTGTGTATGGTTATGAATACTCATTAAACTTAATTAGGTGCAATTAAGTGCAATGGAATGGAAGATTACGGGAGCAATAACGCAACGACCGAGTTTACCTGTCTAGCAATTCTATTACTTCTTTGTAATCGTTTGTCGGTTTCCTCATTGAGTCCAACACAGTGATCGTGCTATCGTCTAACGTAATGACGAGAAGGATCCAGTGAAAGCTGCAGAAGCCCATTAGTCATGACATGGTGTTGCACATGATAAAACTGACTAGTAGGTAGGGAAACACGCACTGAAAGTTGTAGGGTAAAAGTACGTAGGTCTTGTCTTGTAACTTTAGCAGCGCCTTTAGTACGTACTCCTCGATCTCTCTCTCCGTCATTGGATCTTTAATAAGTTTGCAGTTGACAAGGCCGGGATCGAGGAATCCTACCCTTTCATTTAAGTCCGCTCTGAGTGTCATTGTCTCCATTCTACATAAGAAAGAAGTTAGACACTAAGTTTAAGGGTACGTGAATGTACAGTACGAATTATATAAGAGATTTACAAAGTCCACATTCTTAATACAGACACGTCCAGAGCATCTCGTTGGTACAACTGGTATAATTCGGGGGTTTCTACCCAGAAAACTCCATCCATATTGTGAAAATCCGTTTCTTTGTATTTGATGGGGAACGCGTCGTTTTTTGTCTCTTGGACAAACTGCCGATACCATTGATGTAGATGCCGTAACTGTGTCGTCAGTCTCTGCTCCTCGTTTGGATCAACCAATGCTTCCCCGTTAACGAACTTCCACCTTAGAGGGGGCCCCTGCCCTTTAGCACCCTTCCGTGCGGCAGCAGCTCTTTTACCAACTTTGTCCTTTAGATTTCGCCAGAGATGCGCTCGTAGTCGATCGTTGGCTAGGTTGAGGAGATTCGATTGCCGTCGATCTGTTTAACCGTCGCTATGTCTAGGAAGAAATCTCTTTTGGCAGCTTCGATTTCAACTTTATCAGGTGCTGTCGTCTTTTTGAAGTGAGCTGTCACGCTAGCGTCTACTTCCTTTCTAGTTTCTTCTTCGGTCATGTCATATGCTCGTTTCTTATCGAGTTGCGGCTTCACAGATGTGGCACTTTTCCCCGCTGACCGTGATGAATTTTGAGATCGCGGTGCTCTTTCTTGATTTTTCCGTGGTGCGGAGCCGGAGGCGGACTTTTTTTAGGTGACGGAGGAGGACTTTACTACCGGATAGGCGCGCCGTCATCATTAGTATCATCATCGCCATTGTCGTCATCGGATAAAACATTATGTAGCGCTTGCGCCACGCGATGAATGTGCCTGTGCTTTGTCCAAGAGTATTTTGCCCTCCTCGCCGGGATCGTACCTCAACTTCACGGTAATTGTCAACCACCCTATCTCATCGATACTCGCGTATCCTCAGAATTGGCGGTTATGCAACATCGCCCCGCCGCATGGCCAAGCCATCCCTTCAGCCACCTTAACGGTTATGTTCGCTAGAGGCAGGTGCAGACTGCAACGTGTCGGCTCTACGATTTTGTCCACGGGAAAACTACAGGCCGAGTCCTCTTCCAAATCTCACTATTAAAATCAATTAAATAATTGCTATTACTTATAATGGTCTGTCCGACAAATTTGCATTACTTACAAAAAGTATTAAATTAATATACACCAAGTAAAGAAACAATAATAAGTAATTAGATACAACTACAATTAATTATGTAGTGCTATCGTACTTAACATATTAAACGCAATCACTAATTTGGTCCTCATAAAAATTTAAATTCAAGCTATATCGGATGCCTCTTTATGTCGGATCGGATATTTGTCGGATAGTATCGGATCGGATAGAGATACGGATTATTTTTATAATAATTCGGATTCGGTACCTCACTATCCGTCGGATACGGATTCGGATAATCCGGATATTGATGGGTTGGATATCCGGATATACGTGTGGGCTGGGCCAAAACTACAATTTTGGCCCAAAAAGGTTTCTTAATTTTAGAATTGTTTTTTAATTTAATTAATCCATAAAGCAAGTTTCAATTATTAAAATTAGCAGACCAACTTTAAAAATTATGAAATTTTTTTGAGAATTTTTTTTAGAAAGTTCCACAAATAATATAACATTTAAAAATTTATTTTCAAGGTTTTATCACATTTTAAATTTTCTCAAAAATTCAAAACTTCCTCTTCTTAATAGGAAAATATTTTAAATAATTAGCTAAAAAGCATAAAAACTCATAAATACATAATTTATTATTTAAAACATAATTCAACAAATAATATAAATACTTTTTCTAGACACATGATATCTAAATAGTTACATACAACGACAATTAATTATGTAGTGCTGTCGTACTTAACATATTAAACGCAATCACTAATTTGGTCATCGTAAAAACTTAAATTCAAGCTACATCTTAATCTCACTAATCACTGCACATATAAAAAGGTGGTGAATTCAAATCTAGTCTCTAAATTAGAGCTCTAATTGTGCTCATTATGCAATCGATAATTCTCACAGCCAACAACCATATAGAACGTAATATCCAATAAAAACCAACTACAAAAAAAATGTACATCAAGATACGAACCGTAGATCACGAATTAGAAGTGAATTTCACCAAATTTGAGAGCAAAAATTCGCCCCCTCTCTTCCCCAACCGAGCAAGAATAGAGCTCCTCTCTGTTCTGGAGGTGGGGCAAGTACGAAGGGTATTTGTAGTGTGGACTTATCACTGCCGGTTCTTTTTCAAAACCCGCAAGAAATATATCGATGCGGTTCAATAATATAATTCGGCAGTGATACTCTCTGCCGTTCCCGCGTGAAAATTTAGGGTAAGTCTTATCACTGCCGGTTATTATTTACAAACCGGCAGTAATATATCACTGCCGGTTTTATAATACGAACCGGCAGTGATTCTGCTCTCCTGTTCCCGCGGGAGAACTTAGGGTAATCTTATCACTGCCGGCTTTTGTTTACAAACCGGCAGTAATGTATTACTGCCAGTTGGACAAAATGAACCGGCAGTGATATTGCTTCACTTCACGCGGGAAAAAACTATTGTGCCGGTTTTACTTGGAACCGGCAGTGATAATACAATCACTGCCGGGTGGGCCTCACCCGGCACTGATGAGGCGTCACGGATATACCCCTCTGTAGTAGTGCTATGTGAACCCATTTATATTTGAGTCTCCTAAATACGTTAGTTTTATTAAACACGCTAGTGTTCTTGGATGCCCCTGCAGTACAAATTTTTCCCTTTTACTTTTAATTGAAATTATGTGTAGTACTTTAGTGTTTACATGGGACTTTTTTTTTTTTTTTTTTGTAGAACTGCATTTGGAGGAATCTTTTGGGTTTCAAAGTAGGATGATGGGTCCCAAATCAATGAGAATGCGCGTGGGTTAGGAATTGACTGAATCTAAATTTGAAACGTGAAGATTACTAGTCGAACGAAATAGAGATACATTATATAGTTGGTCGTTCTTTTATTGTACACGTGGGAAATAGCAGGGGTGCCAACATCCGTGCTCCTGGTATAGGGTTCCTGTGCCACTAGAATAACTGCAACTTAAGACGTTGTGGCACGTCAGTACGAACAACAAAGCAATGAATGGTTCGAATCATGCTACAGTGACAAAGCCACAGTGTATCGGTATGGCAAGTTGCATACGTAGATACTTGTGTACAATATATATAGTTCACCAAACCTTTCCAGCAGAAATATTCAAAACCCTGAAGTCAAGTGTAGACAGGTTCTCAAACCCAATGATTCCTCTTCTAGAATTCTTCCACCTGCCTGCCTTTTCTTACCAAATCGTGGACTCCTTTTGTACAAATCGTCTTAACCCACTACAAGCCAGAGCAGGTAAGAAACATATACTAATTAACAAATATACAGAACGAAGATCTATAGCCTAGCCCCAATGACAAGGCGACATGAATCCTCGCCGAAAGAATGACAGGACGAGAGAAAGTAACATGGGAATTAGTAGTGCAAACCAAGAACCTGGTGAAATAATGCAAATATTTTTAAAAAAATATTTAGGATATAATGGTCCTCTTTATTTCTGTATTTTTGTAAATACGTTTTTTCTTTTATATATATTTAATATATACAATATGATATCCTTTGATGTTGTTTTCCTTCCAAAAAAATGCAAATATTTTTTCATGGTATGAAAATCAATTTTTTTGGTTGAGTATCAAATTAACATAAAATTTGTCCAACAATTTTTAGGACAAAAATCTACGGACCATTAATTGTACCATCCTTTAAAAATTGAAGTTTAAGGGTACTCCTATATCACCCTCATTCCCAAGAAAGCTTCCCCTGCAACGGTCAATCATTACAGGCCGATTTCTTTACTTAATAGCTCGTTGATGCTGATCACAAAACTCATGGCTAATAGATTCCAAGCGGTGATTTTGGTAGTGATTCATGAGAACCAATATGGTTTCATTAAAGGCATAAAACTATCCGGCCGGGACAGTCTCTCTTGGGCTTTTCAATTTCTTCATATCTGCCATCAATCCAGAAAAGAGATAGTTATTGTTAGCCTTGATTTTGAGAAAGCTTTTGATATGGTGGAACATCATGTTGTTTTGTCCTTATTTCGTAAGAAAGGTTTCAGTGATCTATGGCAAAGCTGGATCCAACACATTTGTAACATCCCATAAAATTCAAAAATATGAAAAATAAAAAGTTTAAATTTAAAAATGGAATTGAATAAAAATTTCAATTGGAATCAAGATTTTGGTTTTAAATAAATATCTTTTCCTCCTTTTCTTGTATTCTAATTTTAAAGAAAAGAAATATTTCAATATTAAAACTATTTCTTCCAAAATAAATAAACTATAAAAACGAATTTGATATATGATATTTGATTTGAATTTGAATTTTCTAAGTTTTCTGATTTATTGGTTCTTCTTGAATTTTGATCTAAAAAGAAAAGTAATATATATTGAAATGGTAAAATGGTAAAAGTAAAAAGATAAAAACACCATAGAAATAAAAATCTGCAAAAATAATATTAAAATATTAGAAACAGTCAAAGACCTTGTCATGCTGTCAAAAGTAATCTGAACACATTAAATAAAGAAAATATATTGTAATCATGAAAAGATAATCAAAATTCTGAAGTTACAAGATTTCTTCAGAAGTTATCTTAACTTAACTTGAGTTAAAATTTTAACCATGCCGACATGCTTGTCTTATCTATGTCTGGTAAAAATATCAAGAGGTTATCACATTATTTATTATTTTTAGAAACTCAAAAACAGATCATCAGATAACTGTAAATCTCAATGTCAGAATTATTAAAATTAAAATGCAAAATATAAAAATCTGAAAATTTTATATCATGTCAATAATTCCATTTAAGATCTTCAAAAAAAGTTTCATAAAATAATAAACTGATGTTGATCTTATATTAAATAAAACTCAGAAATGACAGAAAATGACAACTATGAATTGTCAGATTTATATAAATATTTTTATAAGTAATTTTTTATCTAAAAATTTTACTGGACTCTTATCTATTCCTTGCCGACCTATACAAATTTTTCTATAAAATACCAAGCATGTATGCTGACCTAAACCTTGATCTTTATCTCGTATTGCCCAGAGTTTTCGGCAGAATTTCCTGTCTCTCAATGCCATGTGGGCCCGACGCCCTGAGCTGGCCCTTGCTGACTTCTTCCTTTCTCTCCGCCAGCCATAGCCCACCTGTCAGCCAACCTCCCGATCCTTCTACTCTCTTCTCCCTTTGCTGATTTTTCTCGCGCACAGCCGAGCACCGCCTCTCTCCTTGTTATATTCTCCAGTCGGCGCCGCAATTCTCAGCCCACGTTCTCCCGTCGCTGACCTGCTTCTCCTCTGTCTCCCCACTGCTGCCACGACCAACCTGCCTGTACCTTGCGCTAAAGAAACCTCGCAGCCGCAACTCCATTCACACTGCCTCTCCCGAAACACTGCCTCGGCAGAACGCCGCAAGCGATTTCTCTGCCACGGCATGATTTGGGCAGCAAGTTGCAACTCAGCTGAACCATCGATTGCTCCAAACTGCCGCGGCAGCCATTCTCACCGATTTTCATTGCCCTGGCAAATATCTCGCACGCCAGTCATGCCGAGCCGCCGTTTCTTGTCTACATCCAAACCCTGTGCATGACCGATCCATCTATATAACCGATCAGTCATTCTCTGCTATCCAGAGCCATCGTCCAATGCTTCTTAGCCTCAAGCGTTGCCTCTGTGCACTCGTCTTCCCCATTTCCGACGCCATTAACGTGAAGTCCAAAAAAGGGGAGAACTTCAAATTAAGCCACACAAATGATCTTCCACCCGAATCGATTGAGCTAGAGCTCCCTCGTGGCATCTAGTACTCATCCCCATCCTCAATTGAAAGCATTTTTCTCCGGTGAGCCGCCGCACCAGACACCCTCCTCTGCCGTCGCCCCTCGCACGGTGAGAGCCCGATTCATTCACTCATTTTCATGAAGAAGTAGCAAAACGGAATCACCAACACTCACTGATGCTCATCAAAGCTTTTCTTCTCATTGATTCACCACAAAACCGAGCTTCTTGCCGCCGTCCATGGCTCCGCCGCCCCTCTCACGGTGGCGCGACGTCCCAGGCCATCTCCAGCCGAACCGTTGCCACCCATGGGTGCGCGCAACTTTGCTGATGCTCGCCAAGCTACCGATTCCGTCGCTTCGGCCTTCCTTCGCCGCCGGCAAGCTTCGCCACCGTCTCCTCTGCTTCGGGTCGCAGACGGGCGGGCCACGCCTGTCATTCTCTCTCCCGTGCAAAGTCTCTGCCGTGCGGGCCCCACGCCTCAGCCTCACGCGCGCACGGCCGGTCCCTGCGCCTGGGCCCGACCCGTCAGCACTTCAACCCAGCCAAGCCAAAAGGGGAAAGCGCATTCAGAGCCCGAAGGCGTATTTTCCATTTATGGTAATATTTTATTTTCTGTATTTTCCTAAACCGAATATATTCGAATGCTTATAACTTTTGAACTACCAATCCAAATGAAATGAGATAAATTTATAAATTCATGATAAATCCTGTAGATTCATAATATCCAAAAATATTTTGGATATGAACTATATTTAAATTTTAAATTCAGTTTAAAGAAAGGGGACAAAAGAGTGCCATATGTAGAATTTCTACAAATGAACTCCAATTTGCATGAAATCAATTTTGTTAGAAACCTTAATTCCTCAGGAACCTAAATATGCAAAAATTATTTATATTTTGACATGATTTACATCATTTTCTAAAAAAAAGTTGTTTCCAATGTATTGAATAATCAAATATGAATATCTTTTGCAAAAATGATTCAAATCTTATCAAACCAGTTCCTATGTGTTTAGAAGTTAGTAATCTACCTAGATATGCAAAAAAATGTATAATTGAATCAAGTTTGAATTAAATTGAGAATAGATTACTTTCCAATGCATAGAAGTCAAAATAAATATAACTTAAACATACAAGTTCAAATAATGGTAAAATGATTCCTAGCTCTTTAATAAAATCATAATACCTCTGTTACGCAAGAATATCTCATGTTTGTGCCTATTTTAATTAAGTACATATTGGACCTTAGTGTGCATTTATATAAAACACATCTCGGATAAAAGCAAAATATTGCAAAACCAACTTTAAAACATTTTTAGAGACATCCCCTATTAATGCTAGAAAAATGAATGAATAATCATGTAAGATTCGGTCGCAAACTAAGAATTAAAACTAAGCCTTTAACGTGTAGATTATAAAACTACTTAAGCTTTTTCAACAGTCCGTAGAATATCTCGTCTTAATGCAAATTTTATGAAGATCAGTTTAGAAATAATATTTAAGATATGTACTACCATAATCTAGAAAAATATTTTATTTTCAACTTGCTGTGTATCTGAATCCAAGTAGCCCAATACCCTTAAGTGATATGGTAGTTGTACCCCCTTAATATCATATAAGCTATTTCGGCAATGAATATAATGTCTCGTTTAAACACTAAAATGTATGAAATTAGTTTAGAAATGTTCTTCAAAGTATAGACTACCATGTTCGGAAGAAATAATCTTATTTCATCATGTTTTGTATATAAATCCTAATAGCCAAGAGACCCTAAGTATTATGTTTTATGGACTCAATTATATGAATAAGAAAACTTTGTAACAATGAATAAATATTTAATAAAGATATTTGTATCACCAGAACTTTCTTAAAAACCATAGATAAATCCAGTAACCTAGCTCAACAGATCTAACATATTCCAAGTCACTTCTTATGCAAAATCAATTAAAAAAGATTAAATGTTATTCATTTATAGCTTTCAGCTCATTTGTCTAATATGTTAATTCTATTAATCCAAATAATTTTAGCATCTATAATTCAAATATATAAATACAAAAATTCATAATTTTAGCCTCTTGAATTCGTAATTCAAGAATAGATAATATATCAAAGAAACCATGTTTGTTCATCATAAAAAGTCATTAACAATATGAATGTATAATTAACTAAATCATGAGGACTTGAAATCATAATCCTAACCCTAAAATATTCCTGTTTTCTTTAATGAATCTTTATTTGATTTTCTGTCTGTTTTCTTCTGCCTTATTGAAGTTGGATATTTGCTATGTTTCCGATTGAACGACGTGTAGAATCTGATGTCGCTACATCCGTCATCACCTCCGTTAGCCGTGGCATCGTCTTCGTCGTAAGAAATAAATAAGTAAGGCAAGCACCCCCTTTGATCATATTGATCCCAGTTTTATAAATGTTTTCATTAAATGTTTTACTAAATACTTTATTTTATTAAAGTCTGCTATGTGACGGGTATTGATAGTTATACCAGTAGCTACATAGAACTTCCTTGATAAGTTTGAAATTGTGAACCTTGATAACCCTAGAATAGCGTAGACAATAATTGATGTCAATTTGGGTTACTCACACTTAGTGTCAAGCTTAGCCATGCTTAAAGCAACCTAAAACTGTGACATGATTAAAAATGTTGGATATAACATTTGTTGGGTATGACCATTTTTATGGTTGGTGTTTTGGTTGGAAAATAAAAATAGAACTATGGTTTAGATGCGGGCAATTATTGGCAATAGCCGGGAGTGCATGTCTTTGCACGTAGTGTAGGGTGGAGATTATTGCCCGTGTCGGATTAAGGACCGAACTATGGGTTGTTTTCAGGCCAAGAATTACCGTACAACCACAAGTGCTGGTATGGGACAGCCTTAAACCAATTAAGTTATCTAGTTTAACTTTGCACATTGGAAGGCTGGAGTAGTACGAGCTGTTTCTTAATGAATTGCTCGAAGGGACGTCCACACCGAGGTGATCATGGATCAAACGTTTACCGATACACCGGTGTACGCCGTACTCTGGGAAAGTTCCATCATTTCTATGCTCTGAGTTCTTCTGCCATAGTATGGGTTTAACGTCCCGGAGTTGGTGTAAAGTTAACCTAGGTAATGTAAAGGTTTCCGTCATGAACATTCTGGCCACTACGCCAAAGGTGCGTGAACTATGCAGCAAAAGGAAAATGTCATGACTTGTGGGTAAAGATGTACACCTCTGCAGAGTGTAAAACTAATCGATTAGCCGTACCCGCGATTACGGAACTTGTAAAGTCATCACATAGTTAGCTGTTTTTATTTTAATAAAATTGGGTTCTACCGTGTGTCGGTAATTCCTACTGTTTGTCAGTGGGAATGGTTTGTGGATATGGTCAGGTTACCCAGGTTCGTGATTTCGCTTTTTCGTACTTTACATACTGTTATTTCAGTATTAAATTGCCTTTACTTAAATTCCGTTTTGCAATCTACTATTCTGTATTTACATTTCAAATTGGCTTTATGCAAACTAACCATACTAGCCTTTCCTTTGAAATGGCTTGCATATATCATAGGCTTTGCAAAAGTCTTATGAGTACTGAAAGTACTCACCCTTGCTTAATTGTTGTTTTTAGGTGAAGAATCAGATTAGCTCGATGAAACATATTTGTCGCAGGATTCGGGAATGATAACGATGACGTTTTTCTAGGGATTATGCCTTGTCGGTTGCCTGAGGGATTAGATGGGCACACTACAAGACTTTGCTTCTTTGCTGCTATAAACTCTGAATTGTAAGATTATTATGTAAATTAGCTTCCGCTTTAATAATATGATGTATGGTTGTGATTCCAATTGTTGTAAATGTGCGTACTAGCTACTGATCATGGGACTAGTACTGTTTGCACATGAGATTTCCATTTTTGCATTTATGTGAAAATGGGGGTCATTACAACATTCTTGGTTGAGGCACTTCTTCTGTACTCTTGAATGGAGTCCTAGGGAAGGTGTTTCATTGTGGCATGGTGATGTGTTGGCGTCAAAAACTTGAAGTAGGGTTTCTGACAGCAGCACACCAGACGAACACCTGGTTCAGAGCGTGCCAGACGATTTGACCTATAACTGACAAGGTAAAAATATAAAATTCACTCAAAGCCGATCGTAACGATTAATCAGCTTAAACTCAATCAGCTTGAAGCCGATCAAGATTAAGGTAACAAGATAAATCTAACTAGCCGATCGTGAAGATCAATCGGCTTAGATTCAATCAACTCAAAGCCGATAAAATCAAGATAAAAAGGGTAAATCTAACTAGCCGATTAAGGCTAATCAGAGGATAAAGGTAGATCGATTCAAGAAAGGCGCGCAAAGACAAAATCGTAATAAATCGAACCTGGGCGTAATTGATGGAGATCAACAATCGGCGATGCGCAACTTTATTGATCAAGATCGAATTACAAGAAGACTAAATTACATAAACTACTCCTAGTCGATGGAAAAGTAGACGCGAATTGGTTGATTGGCTCTGGGCAGCTTTTCTGATCACCTCTAGACCTCTTTTATACCCATTGGCCGATAGAGTCCTGGTACAACACGTTAGGAGTAGAATCTGTATCGGCCTCTATTTGGATGATGCTTTCCTTAACAACCTGTTCCGTTTCCAAATATCTTCAATCTGTATCCTGGTCGTATCTTGTTGATCTTGGATCGCCGAATCGATTTATCTCGCCAAATTTTGGTGCAAACATATGCCCCCCATTTTTGGGAGATAACATGTTATCTTTCAAAAAATTTCATCATCGGCTTGAACATATAATTTCTTATCATAGCCAAGATTTTAACTACATCGAGTTAATTTGGCTTTCAGGTTGGTAATCGGCCAACTTGTATATTCGTAGTTGAGTTTTAGCCAATCAAGATCCATCCAGTTCCTTAGACAAACCGATGCACACTATACGATCCTACGTCGATCGCTTACCAAATCGACTATCTTTCGAGCCGATGGATGGTATGGTTTTCCAGACTAGATCGGCTTTGTCGAACTAAAATCATTGGTCGAATCCATTTTTTTCTTCCTCCACTCCTTTTTCGCAATTTTAATCGGATGAAGCCCATTAAAAGTTTTACCCCTTTGTTTTTCTTGTTCAGCTTCCCTCATCTCTTGGGTCCTTAGCCGCTCAAGCCTTCTTCTTTGTGATTGGCTTAAACCTGGAGGAAACCATCTCGGCTTTGGGTCGATCGACTTACATATTTTTCTTACCAGATTCATACTAGCCACAGAGCTAGACCCTTCATCCTGGTTTTGTTTCTGACTTATGATTGACTATAAATCTTTTGTTGAACTAATCTTAAATCAGACTCATCTTGATCTTGTTTCCGACTTATAGTCGGCTTAGAAATTCTATCTTTAGCCGACCATCGCTGCCTATCACCTTGACATGTGTAATACTGCATTGGACATGTGTTTGGTGATGGCAAAGCTAATCCTTTCTTCCAGCAAAATTGCCAAAAAGGGCACCGCTGGTGAGCTCTTTCAGGGCCGCTTGGCCGATATTCATTAACTGGCCGATGTGGAGGACTTCGTCATGGCCTTTCATTCCTCCTTTCATATTTTGCTAGTAGTTGGGAAAAAGTGGGTTTCAACTTCTGTATCGGCTTATGTAGTGGCAATGCTCTTTCAGCCTGATAACCCTTTGGTGTGATTGTTTTAAAAATTTTCCCTTCACGGTCAGCTTTTATTTGTATAGAGCCAACAGTAATCACGAGTGTCTTATTGCTATCAGAATTTGATTGTACATCAGCTTGACACGTCATTTTTATAGTCGATGATATATGAATTTGATCCTTAGGCTCTGCATCTTCTGTTGGCTTTTCCTTCTTTTTAGAGCAATGGACCATGTTAATTGGAAAAGGATTAGCGTCCAGCTGCATCGTTGGCTCTTCTAAAAATTTAAATTGGTCATCCTCTATAGCCGATTGTATCTTGTCTTTATTATTCTTCAATTCATCTTTGAAGCCCTTTTCATTGAAGAAACGGCTTTCTTGGGCTGATACTCGTTGTAGGAGATCACTCAAATTGGTGAATTCGTGCTCGCCGAATTTTTCTCTTAATGGGGGTATCAACTCCTCGAAAGCTAAATCGGCCAACTGATTATCAGGCAGGGTAACACTAAAACATCTACTTCTCACTTCCCTGAATCTGTTAACATAATCATTTACCGATTCCCCGGTCTTCTATTGGACAGAACTTAGATCTGAAATCCAAAGTTCCAGACTACCGGAGAAAAAGTACTTATGGAATCGGCTTTCCAAATCGTTCCAAAAATGAACCGAATTTGGAGGTAAACTAGTAAACCAAGTGAAAGCAGCTCCCGATAAAGACAAGGGGAATAATCTAATTTTGAGTCCGTCGGATTGGGCAGCCTTGCCACATTGAGCAATAAATCGTCTGACATGTTCTAAAGTTGTGATTGAGTCATCCCCAAAAAATTTAGAAAAATCAGGGACTTTGAAGTTATGTGGATATTGCATGCGATCTATATAATCCGGATACAGCTTTCTATAGCCGATGACTCTACCCTTTGGTTGTAAGCCGAATTGATCTATCAACACGGTAGAAATCTGGTCAGCCCAATTAATGTTGTTAGCCGACATGATATCGGGGCTCTGCCAATGATCATGACTAGTATTCTGCCCCCCGAGTGCAAACTCGGGCTGCCGGTTAGACTGAGCCGACGGATTTTGTTGGTTTTGATCATACCCATCGTACCTCCTAACCGGTGGTTCTCGTACATAGACAAAGGGCTCTGCGTAGGTTATCACCTTATGAGAGACCGGATTCCTAGGCAGAATCGGCTCTTGGTACTGGACGTGCCTAATTTGTTCAATCGGCTGTGAGACCGATTGTGGGAAAATATGAAACGGAGCTGACGGCAGCAAAGTAGCTGACACGTTTAGTTTAGCGGCATCAGTGTATGCCTGATAATGTGTGACCCCGCTAGGGAGAGGGTCTCGCGGTAATATAACCGTCGGCTGAGTTGGCAACATAGAAGGTGTTGTAGCCGACGGTTTTGCAATAGCTGCCTTACTAGACTTCTGCGCTATCGAGTAAACAAGATATGTTGGCAGCGCTTGTGGCGCATCGAGCAGGCTCCCAGACGAAGCCAACTCTTGAGTAATAGTTTTAACGCTATTTGCAATCATCGTCTTGAGGGTAGTGACCAAAGCCGATGATTGGTTAATTAACGCACTATGTACTGATTGCTCAATCATAGCCGATAGTTCGGCTTGTGCAGGCACGTAATGACTTACCGGGCCAGTTGAGACTCTTGCATCGCCGAGGGGGTTTAGCGTCGGCAAAGCGGACTTCTGGGTAACTCCTCGTCGGGTTTTTTGGTAGCAACCCAACATCATCTCCTCCAAAGCAGCTTTTTGATCTTCAATTTCTTTGCGTTGCTCCGGAGTTAAATCGTCCAATGTGGGGACGATTATTGCCTCGGTGTTGAGATCTGACGGCGGAATTGATTTGCTTGATGATGCCATCTTGTCCCACCGGGCATGCCAAGAGTGTGTTGGCGTCAAAAACTTGATGTAGGGTTTCACGACAAAGACACCGCATTTAACACCGGTTCAGAGCGTGCGGTCGATTTGACTCAGAATCGACAAGGTAAAAAATATAAAATTTACTCAAAAGCCGATCGTAGAGATCAATCGCTTAAATTTAATCAGCTTGAAGCCGATCAAGATCGAGGTAATAAGGTAAGTCTAATTAGCCAATTAAGGCTAATCAGAGGATAAAGGTAGATCGATTCTGAAGAAGGCGATGCGCAGCAAAATAAGAATAAATCGAACCTGGGCGTAATTGATGGAGATCAACAATCGGCGATGCGCAACTTTATTGATCAAGATCGAATTACAAGAAGACTAAATTACAGAAACTACTCCTAGTCGACGGAAAAGTAGATGAAAAGTAGACGCGAATTGGTTGATTGGCTCTGGACAGCTTTTCTGATCACCTCTAGACCTCTATTATACCCATTGGTCGATAGAGTCCTAGTACAACACGTTAGGAGTAGAATCTGTATCGGCCTCTATTTGGATGATGCTTTCCTTAACAACCTGTTCCGTTTCCAAATATCTTCAATCTGTTTCCTAGTCGTATCTTGTTGATCTTGGACTGCCGATTCTGACTCTATCTGCCAAATTTTGGTGTAAACATGATGTTTTGTTTCCCCTATTATTTGTGTTGGCGTCTTACCTTCTACAAACAATTATAAATAATGCTTTCGAGGGAGGACTCTTTCGCTTCCAGTAGAATCCAATTTAACTCAAGACTATCCAATCATTCAATATGCGCAGATGATATGTTGCTGATTATGCCTGCAGATGCTCCGCAGCTATTTTGTTTAAAGTGTTTGCTTAGAACTTTTGCAGACTCAATGGGGTTAAAGGTTAATTTCAATAAGACCTCTTTGGTGCCAATCAATGTGACTGCAGGGAAAATAGAAATTTTGGCAAATACTATGGGTTATTAAATTGGACCCATGCCATTTACATACCCGGGTCTTCCTTTGGGAATCTCTAAACCAAGAGTTCATGATTACCTCCTGCTTATTGATCGAATAAGCAAAAGATTAACGGGCTTATCGCCTTTTTTTCTCTTATGGTGGAAGGTTAAGAATGTAAATTCAGTTCTTATTTGTATTGCCACTTACCATATGTGCTCTCTGAAATTGCAGCAAAAGTGATTAAGCAAACTGATAGTTTAAGAATGCACGGTCTCTAGAATGTCTCGGATATCAATGAAAAGGGTCGCTATCAAGTAGCTTTGAAAAATGTTTGTAAATCAAAACAAAAAAGCAAGACTTGGAGTGATCAATCTGTGATTGCATAATAAGGCGTTGTTGTTTAAACATCTTCACAAATTTTTTAATAGAGTTGATGATCCTTAGGTCAAGCTCCTTTGGTGCTCTTTTTATCATTCCTTTACTACCTCTCAAGCTGGCAGGGTGTTGGTGAGCTTTCTTTAGCTTCATGGAAAAGAGACTTTAGGGAAGCTTTTATTTAAGTTATCCATAGAATCAAACCATCTCTAAAGGATGATCTTATTTTCTTGTTGATTAGTTTCTCATATATAGACTTCTATCTCTTTGTATATTCTTTCTCTCGCTGCTTGTGTATATATTCCTTAATTAATATATCGCAGTAGGGACCTCCTGTCTTGATTTTCCTCCAAAAAAAAATGAAGTTTAACCTCAAAAACGAGATAGCAGAAATGAAAAGTAGAATTGTTTTCTTGCGAGGGAATGAAAAGGGAAGTTTGATATGACGAGTAACTTTTGTCCTTTCATTTTTCAATTTTAATTTAACTTACTGTCTGTCAGGGATTCTCTTGTTTTCCCAACGCAAACTGAGTTTTAACATACCTTCAATTTTTTAAGAATCTTTTCTGTTGATCTTTTCGAGGTGGAATATTTCATGTTGATTTGATACTGGAGCCAAAGTTGCTTGAACGATTGCACATAATTATTATGGAGATTTGGTGCTCAATATAGCCCACGGTATCAGTACGTACATGGATACATGTACAAGCGTTTTGTACGTAGGTATACACCATGCACGTATACCAGCTAAAGGTGCACACACTTAATTAGCTTATTGCACTCCACGGAGTTATATCACAATGCATTACAAACATATATATGTAACGTCGTGTGTACGTCATACAGCACTGATTACTCACACTCACGCATGCTTGCACCAAGTAAAGTGCATACGTGTACATATATGATCTAAGGGACAAAACAAGGGTTATATATATAATCAGCTGATCTCACGTACAGCAGTAATTAGAATCATGATCAGCTCATGAGCATGTCGTCGTGGTCGTTCGGCGGGAGCACGGGCAGCATGCCTTTCTCCTGGAGGCTCTTCACCGTCTCGTATAGGTACTGCAGCACCGGCACGAACTCCATCCCCAGGTCCTTGAGCCTCTGGTTCGTGAACTTGTACCCTTTCACCGGAGGGTTCACATCGTCCTTGCACCTGTGCAAATTCATCACAAAAAATTTAAAATGTTAAAAGATATATCGAGATCACCAAACCACTATAATTATTCACCCCTATTCTTTTTAGGGTTAATTGGATATATGCCACTGTAGGAACCGGTTATTCGAGATTTGCCATCGTTTCTTTGCTTATTCGAACGATGCCATTACGAAATCGTGCTTATTCGAAATATGCCACCGCTCGCGACACGTGTCCCGTCCGGTCAAACTGAGCGCAGGACTCAGCCCATTCGGACGATTTTGCCCCTCCGCACGTTCATGTAATTTCTCCTAAGTGAATGGACGTCATTTTAAATGTTAAACATTTTACGTTAATTTCTAATTTAATTGAGTAAACAACTCAACTAATATAGCAATTCTGCCTTAATTACACCAAATATAGTCTACAGAGTTTTAGTTTCTAAGTCATAACATCTTAATTGGATATATGCCACTGCGGAGGGGCAAAATCGTCCGATTGGGCTGAGTCCTGCGCTCGGTTTGACCGGACGGGACACGTGTCGCGAGCGGTGGCATATTTCGAATAAGCACGGTTTCGTAATGGCATCATTCGAATAAGCAAAGGAACGATGGCAAATCTCGAATAACCGGTTCCTACAGTGGCATATATCCAATTAACCCTTCTTTTTTTTAAGCGATACCTTAATAAAATCCGTTCTGTAAAAAGTTATAAAATTTTACCGCTAATATGTTTGTAGTTATCTAGATTAGCTACCTAAAAACTATATCATTATATTTATCGTTAAAAATATTTCATAATATTACAATTTTATTAGTATATAACAACATGAGTTTATAAAAAGTACTGTCTCCGTTATTTTTTAAGTTACACCCTAGAATCTGTGACTACTAATATGTTTAAAGTTATATAGATTGATTATATGGAAACTATATCATTAAATTTGCTGTTAAAAATATTTTTATAATATTACAATCTTATAAGTATATAATAAGAAAAAAGTTCGCAAAAGTAAATGTCAAAAGTCACATATCAAACACCATAAAAAAGTAAAAAATGTCACTTATTAAAAAAATGGGGCAAGTAGTGGTGAGATCTCGAAGATCCTAAAAAATAAAAAAAGTTATTTAAAAATGAACGGAGAGAGTATGAAATTTCAAAATAAAATAAAAAGAAAAATGATTAAATTAAGAAGAAAGAAAGAAGATTTACTAACTTGGTGGGTATGGGGTACTCGGGGAAGAGCTTGGCGAGGACGCGGCAGAGCTCGCCGCGGTGGAGGGTGCTCTCGGCGCAGATGTATCGGCCGTGCGCGCCGGGGGCCTCGTACACGCGGACGTGCGCCTCGGCGACGTCCTTGACGTGCACGTAGGCCTGCGCGGCGTTGACGTACGTCTTGGCCGACCCAGTGAGGTACTTCATCACGTGCTCCGTGCTCGCGTTCACCGTCGGCTGCAGCAGCGGGCCTAGCACCAGCACCGGGTTAACCACGATCAGGTCCACGCCGCGGTTCAGCGCCTCCTCCCACGCGCCCTGCTCGGCCACCGTCTTCGCGTAGCAGTACCAGTTCTGCATGCAGGCATGAACAATATAATGTCGTCCATGTACTCCTGTCCCTAGTTTGGCATGCACTTAATATATATCGTCCTGTCCCTTGTTTGGTAAAACCCTTTAATTCAAATGGACACACATTCAATCCTTAGGTACCTGTTAATCACGTACGTGTTCGATCGGGCGCACGTTTTCAGCACGGTGTGGTACTTAGCTTTGAGGTACATGTATGCCGTTTTAGAAATATATGTGTGCAGTGTTAGCTTGTAATTTGTGGCACAAAAAGTCATTGAGATGCGCCGGATACAATGATACAAAATTAGTTGTCTGGATCAAACATTAAAAATAGAAGAATTGTTCCCATTTTCTATCGGTGACTTGATATGAATTATTCATCTTTAAACGTGATGCAATGGAACACAAGACACATATTTCCTCAAATATTAATGATGACAAGAAACATGCACTTCAATTTCGCTTAACAAGAAAATTTTCAAATGTTGCATTTTTTATCACAAGAATTAAAAATATGATGATAGTGATCCCAAACAGTGGGAGCAAGATATATATATTATGTTTAAGTTTGGCCTCAACCACTAGGGATCCCGGATATATGTGCGGCAGTAGGTAGTGCAAAAGTATTTGGAGTGGTCTAGTTGGTGTTCGACGCATTGACAAAGAAACTACACCGCATGACCGATGCGGTTAACAAATCAACGTCGTCCTTTTTATCCTCGTTTGGTGAAGTTTGACATGAGTGCATCAACAAAAGCGTATTAGCAAATCATGAGCCGTAATTATTATTATTATGTTTTGGAGGTTTCAAAGGATAAGTTACTTCTTTAGCATCTCCGTCTGTCAACTTCTCGAACGAAGGTAATTAAGCTCTCAAACATAAGGTGCATCCATCTCTGTATACCTCTGTCCGCTTGCAGTAGTCGAGGTCACTCCAGCAGGTGCCGTCGACGGGCTTGTTGGGGTCCCGGTAGGGGTTCATGTACACGGTGCCGATGGACGACGTGAACACCACGCGCTTGATGCCGGTGTCGGCGGCCGCCGTGATCACGTACCTTGTCCCCCGGATCGCCGGCTCGATCATCATCTCCTGAGAGTTCGGCGAGCGTTCTTGGTCGGTCAGTTGATCAGTTCCCAAAGAAAGGTCCATGCATGCACAGCGAGTGTTATTCCAAATCAAGCATGTACGTACAGGATCATCGGTAACGGGTGAGGCGGCGTGGAAGACGCCATCGCAGCCGGCGAACGCCGCGACGAGGCTGTCGGGATCGAGCAGGTCGGCGCGGAGGAGGACGAGGCGGTCGGCGGCGCCGTCGAGCGCTCTCAGGTGGTCATTCTTAGGATCAACTGAGGATGCGCGCGAATGGCAGCACAGAAAACACGTACAATATCTTAGTTACACTTGGACGTGCGAAAGTTGATTGCAGCTGTTTGCAAGATGGATGAGCGTGCCATGCGCGTACCAGGATTCCGGACGGTGCCGCGCACGGTGTACCCCTTCTCGAGGAGGCGCTTCACGAGCCACGAAGCGATGAACCCGCCGGCGCCGGTAACGCACACCGTCCGGCCGTTGCCGGGGAGGGCCGGCACGGCTGTCTCAATCGGCATCTTATATATATTCTCAGAAGGATATATATATATGTGTGTGTTTGCTACTGGTTGGTTCCTAGCTAGGGACCGTCTGACAGATAGGTACCTGTGTTGTACTGTTCTGGGCTAGCTAATACAAACTTGTAAAGGTAAATAGGCCAGTGCTCCTTATGCAAGGGGCACGCATTGTGGCTGTATTTATAGAGAGGTGACACACCTGAGGAGAGCTAGTGTGGTTCAAGACGGTTGGAAATGGTGTGGCCGGCATGGACAGGACGGTCGTGACTAGCTTGAGAGTAGTTGGTGAGAAACTTTCTTTATTTGCTGCTGCCAATTGAACAGCCTGGTTAATTTATGCACAAGTGAGAAGCTTCCACAGCTAGGTATGCATGTCAGTATGTGCTGGGACAGAGAGACCTGTGCTATAATGAACCGGCCTGCGCAGTCGTACGTAGGCCAGCAGCCAACACCTGAAAAACTATAGAGAGGCGGTTACCAAATAATTAAGAAAACTACGTACGATCTGGGACAGAGAGACCTGTGTTAAAATGAACCAGCCTACCCAGTCGGCCAGTCCTACGTAGGCCAGAAGCCAACACAAGGAAAAACTTAGAGAGGTAACACAATAATTAATAAAAGTAAGATACGGGACAGAGAGTCAGAGAGACCTGTGCTAAAATGAACCGCCGTGCCCAGTTGTACGTAGGCCAGCAGCCAACACCTGAAAAAACTTAGAGATGTTACAAAATAATTAAGAAAATTACAATCTAACTTGACGTTTACGTAACATTCTAGTTTAAATTTCGACCAATGTCTTAGCCAACGGTAGGGTGGATCCGCATATTCGTAGAACCCGACTTATACTTTCATCCACGTTTTGTGTAAAAGGGTTAATTCGGAGGTACTATGTTTGGATCGAACATAAATTATATACTACTACAACTCACTTTAGACAAACATGTGTGATACTAATCCCACAACTACTTCACATGGGCCATTTGGACTTTCACATTAACGGATCGTGGTATTACACTCAACCTCCCTAAGGGCTGACGTCCTCGACAACACACCACATACACAGCAGATACCCATAATCACTCATGGTACATGTCCATGTGTCTAGTATGAGCACATATGTCATGCCGTGTGGCCACCACGAGTCCACACGCGCTATGCACCACATACCCACGCCCCTGTCCCACACGTGCCTGTGTAGCGAAGGTTGATGAAGGGTCGAGATGGCGATCAAAGGGGCGGTGAACGATCCCAATTTAAATTTTATCCCCCAAACATGACCACAAATGTAATTTTTCACCCAAACAAACCAAAACTACTACACAAATATGCATCACAATCGGTTCTTTTTTGTCATCACAGTCGATTCTAGTGGCGACACAAAGTCATTAGACAGAGATGAGACGGCGCTATCACAGTCGGTTCTTGCCCGATTGTGATGAGGGGATCATCTCAATCGGTTCTTTGAAAGAAGCGATAGAGATGAACCCTCATCTCTATCGGTTCTCACAAGGTACCGATAGAGATGAGGTCTTCATCTCTATCGGTTCTTTGAAAGAAACGATAGAGATGAACACTCATCTCTATCGGTTCTCACAAAGAAGCGATAGAGATGTTCACTTTATCTCTATCGGTTCTTACAAAGAACCTATAGAGATGAGCCAACCGATAGAGATGAGTCACTCATCTCTATCGCTTTCTTCTGAGAACCGATAGAGATGAGGTCTTCATCTCTATCGCTTCTTTCAAAGAAGCGATAGAGATGAACCCTCATCTATATCGGTTCCTTATGAGAACCAATAGAGATGTGGTAGTTATCTCTATCGCTTCTTCCAAAGAACCGATAGAGATGAGGGGTTCATCTCTATCGCTTGTTACAAAGAACCGATAGAGATGACCCTCATCTCTATCATTTTCTTCTGAGAACCGATAGAAATGAGGGAGTGTGTTGTTTTCCAATTCACCCTCTAATCAGCACATATTTCACATAGTATACACATATCGCATTCACACAATATAAATCATTGCACACATTATGCACATATCACATTCACAGAACACAGACATTTTATTACAACACATATCACATTTGTTCACAGAATAAAACTCAAAACATCATACGAAGTGGCGGGGGACTGGGAGTGAATTCACAATGTACAGTGCACTTAACCAGACTAATTTCTAATTTAAATGATCTAAACTATTAGAGATCTCTTCATATCTGATGACTGATAGTAAAATGAATCAGGAATATGATGTAATTTTTGTTGATGAGAGTAATATGGTCTGATGTTCAAGATGTACATGAAGAGGAACGCGGTATGCTACGCTAGCACAAAAAAAATCTACCGCATAACCAGAAAGCTACTCGCAAGACGGGGATCATAGATTAGATTACCACTAAACGCGCTGTTGCAGAATCCTTCACGCGTCGATGTAGTGGATCGTCCTTGCCGCAGTCGTTGTGTCGATGGAGTGGATCGTCCTCCCATGTTGCAGTTGCAGCAGCATCACCGCAGTAGTCCACACGTCCGGGGCTGGAACGCCGTGCGTTGGTGTGCAAGCACCTGGTCGCTCGGTAGGGGCAGCGAGAGGAGGAGGGTAGGGTTTTGGGCGAAACACTTCTAAACCGTAGGAAAGCACACCCTGCGCCCACCCTCCTCCACTTCTTATATAGACACGAGATGAAACCCTAAACCAGGGCCCATCAGAGTGCTAAGCCCACGAGGTCCATTAATTACGGATCCAATCCAAATTAATGCGTCCCGGCCCATTAAGTGTATGACCCTGCAGGTTCACGTACGTTTGGACATGGATTCGAAAAACTCCTTTTCAATCCAATAGTTGGTAGCAGCTCCTTGCAAAACATGCCAACTCCCAAACATACTATGATCAAATCGGACAGAACTTATCAAAAGTACACATGTAATAATCCCTTTGCCAAGAATATGAAGATTGAACTGAAGGAGAGAAGCATGTCATCCTTTGATGATTCAATCTATCTCTCGTATCCGTGATATATTAATAAGTTGTGATTGACTCCTCAATCACGGCATGGCCATGCCCTTCTTTAATTATATCACACGAGTGGCCTTGTCATATATCTCTATTTCATTGGAGTGGCAAATTCCATCTTGACTGCTCACTTCCCTCTGCACGTTTTATAGTAAACATGAAAGCTACCTTTATAACTATCCTGTTAGGAAGTAGTGTTTAATGGCCCCAAGGAAAACTATTACACATGTAGGGAATATGACAATCTCAGGTCAAAGGATCATACATTTACTATGTATGAGATACACTGATGACACATAAGAATATAACATTCTCGAAGTGTCCCATTGCGGGTCTATCTAACCCATGTTCTTCGACATGCGTCCACAATGTATAGATGATATCTCCATATCCCATGATCTACGAAGCATGATCATCAATCACTACATGTGTTGATCTATCATCATTGTCCTATACGATGATATCCGATCAGAGATATTATCGAATTACATCAATAAGTAAAGAGCTTCATAAGCAAGTCATATACTTGTTGATCAATACAATGATATACATTCATTGGACCAATAATCATATTATTATTCATAAACATAGTCATGTTACAATCATCTAAATGATTGCCTCAAGGGCATAACACTAACAATCTCCTACTTGCACTTGAGTCAATCAATTAAGTATCTAATACCAATAGACCTCGTGTGTGCCTCATGCTTAGGCTATGGCAGTGGCTTTGTCAACGGATCAGCCACATTGGCGTCCGTATGTACTTTGCATATTCTCACGTCACCTCTATCCACAATCTCGCGAATAAGGTGAAAGCGTCGAAGTATGTGTTTAGACTTCTGATGAGATCTAGGCTCTTTAGCTTGTGCAATGGCACCACTATTATGACAATAGATGTCCATTGGATTAGAGGCACTAGCGACCACACCAAGCTCTGTGATAAACTTCTTAATCCAACAGCTTCTTATGTGGCCTCCGAAGCCGCAATGTACTCTGCTTCTGTCGTAGAGTCGGCCACCATGTTTTTCTTAGAACTCTTCCAGCTTACTGCTCCTCCATTTAGTGTAAACACAAACCCGGATTGGGATCGGAAGTCATCTTTGTCAGTTTGGAAGCTTGCATCGGTGTAACCCTTTGCAACCAGATCTTCCTCACCTCCAAAAATAAGGAACATACCCTTAGTTCTTCTCAAGTACTTCAGGATATTTTTTACGGATATCCAATGACCATCACCAGGATCCGATTGGTATCTGCTCGTGACACTTAAAGCATATGAGACATCTGGGCGCGTGCAGATCATGGCATACATAATAGACCCAATAGCTGAAGCGTATGGAATCTTGCTCATCGACGGACACTGATTCTTGCAGAGACTGATTCCATGTGACATTGGCATGAAACCTCTCTTAGACTCATGCATATTGAACCTTTTTAATATCTTGTCAATGTACGTTTCCTGACTTAATCCAATTAACCTTTTTGATCTATCTCTATAGATTTTTATGCCCAAGATATAGCATGCTTCTTTCAAGTCCTTCATTGAGAAACTCCTTTTCAATGAAGTCTTAACATCTTCAAGCATAGGAATATCATTCCCGATCAATAATATGTCATCCACATACAAAATCGTAAACACAAAGCGCTCCCATCGCCTTCTTGTAAACACAAGGCTCTTCTTCGTTTTTGATAAAGTCAAATCCTTTGACTACTTCATCAAAACGAATGTTCCAACTCCGAGATGCTTGCTTTAACCCATAAATAGATCTTTGAAGATTGCATACCCTTTTAGCATATTTAGGATCAACAAAACCTTCAGGTTGTATCATGTATACATCCTCAGATAGATTCCCATTAAGGAAGGCTGTTTTGACATCCATCTGCCATATTCCATAATCGAAATATGCAGCAATAGCTAAAATGACCCGGACAGACTTGAGCATGGCTACCGGTGAGAAGGTTTCATCATAGTCAACTCTTTGAACTTGTTTGAAACCTTTTGCCACCAACCGTGCCTTATAGATCTGAACATTTCCATCTACGTTTATCTTCTTTTTGAAAATCCATTTGCATTCAATGGTTTTTACACCATCAGGAGGATCGACCAAGTTCCAAACTTGATTGTCATGCATAGATTGAATTTCGGATCTCATGGCTTCAAGCCATTTTTCGGAGTTTGGGTCCATCATTGCTTCTTCATAAGTCGTGGGCTCATCATTGTCCAACAATAATATGTCATGCCCATACCTTATGGGTACATGACGTGGCCTCCCCGACCTACGTGGGGCTGGTGTCTCTTCCACAGGTTGTACAACACTATGTACATCTTGTGAATGTTCAGTGGTGGCTTGAACATATTCATGTGATTCTCGAACTTCATCGAGGTACACATCACTCCCACTAATTTCTTTTGAAAGAAACTCTTTCTCCAAAAAGACACCATTTCGAGCAACAAAAACTTTGTTCTTGTTTCTTTTGTAAAAGTAATATCCTTTTGTTTCTTCAGGATACCCCACAAAAAATATTTTTCTGATTTAGGTGCGAGTTTATCTGATTGTAAACGTTTTACATAAGCTTCACATCCCCATATCTTGAGAAATGACAACATGGGTCTTCTCCTTGTCCATATCTTATATGGCGTCTTCTCAACGGATTTCGATGGGACTCTATTCAAAGTGAACGCAGCTGTCTCTACAGCGAAACCCCAGAAGGATAATGGCAGATCTGTTTGGCTCATCATTGACCGAACCATATCTAATAAAGTTCGGTTTGTCGTTCGGACACGCCATTCAATTAAGGCGTTCCTGGCAGAGTAAGTTGCGGAACGATTCCACATTGCTTTAGATGATCACCAAACTCTTGGCTCAAGTATTCGCCACTACGATCTGATCGTAAGTGTTTTATTGATTTGCCAAGTTGATTTTGTACTTCATTCTGAAACTCTTTGAACCTTTCAAAAGTTTCAGATTTATGCCTCATTAAATAGATATATCCATATCTACTAAAATCATCGGTAAAAGTTACAAAGTACTGAAACCCACCCCTAGCAGTCGAGCTCATTTTTCGACATACATCTGTATGTACTAGGGCTAATAATTCATTCGCTCTCTCACTAAAACCTGTGAAAGGGGCTTATGTCATCTTGCCAAGTAAACAAGACTCACATGTTTCAAATGATTCAAAATCAAATGAGTTTAGAAGTCCATCACCATGGAGCTTCTTCATGCATTTCTCATTTATATGACCGAAGCGACAATGCCATAAAAAGGTAGGGTTCAAATCATTAGGCCGAGGCCTTTTTACATTAATGTTATAGACATGTTTTTCTTCGAGTTCAAGGACGTACAACCCTTCCACCATAGGGCAACGACCATAATACATGTCATTCAAAAATATCGAACAAATAAAGTTCTTTATTCTGAAATCATAACCTTGATGTTCCAAACGAGAAGATGAAATAATGTTTCTACTCAAAGATGGAACATAATAACAATTATTGAGTTCTAAAACTAATCCTGAAGGCAAATGCAATGGGTACGTGCCAACGGCAAGACCAGCAACTCTTGCTTTATTCCCCAAGTGAAGATCCACTTCTCATTTTGCCAAGTCTCTACTCTTTTTCTGCCCCTGCATCGAATTGCAAATGTGAGCAACCGAACCGGTATCATATACCCATGAGCTGAGTGAAGAAGTAGCAAGATTAATTTTTATAACATTAATACCTGAAGTGAAAATCACATTTTCATTCTTCTTATCTACCAGGTACTTTTCGTAGTTCCGTTTCCAATGTCCTGACTTCTTACAATAGAAGCATTGGGTATCAGGTTGAGGGCCAACTTTAAGCTTCTGAAGCTTAGTTTTGAGGCTTGCGATCTCATCTTGAGCCTTGTCCTTGCCCTTGCTCTTTCCTGTTCCCCCAGCCTTGGCCTTCCTCTTTTTGAATGCAGTTGTTTTCTGAACCATCATCACATGATTGGGTTTTTTCTTAATGCTTTCCTCGGCAGCCTTGAGCATCCCATGTAGTTCGATTAGGCTCTTCTCCATGCTATTCATATGAAAATTCATAATGAATGGCTCAAAGCTCTGTGGCAGAGATTGGAGAATAACATCTGTGGATAAACCGAGGCTAAGGGGAAACTCAAGTTTTTCCAATCTCCCAATGTAACCAATCATCTTGATCACATGAGGGCTGACCGGACTACCTTCAGTTAGCTTACAAGCAAATAAAAGCTTTGAGATACCATACCTCTCAGCTCTTGCTTGATTCCCAAACATGCCCTTCAAGCCCACAATCATATTGTAATCAACCTGGTCCTCATATTGTTTTTGGAGCTCAGAGTCCATGGTGACAAGCATGAGACAGCTGACCTCTACAGAATCATTAACATGTTTTTCATATTAAACCTTCAAGTTGTGAGGAGCATTTTCGGCTGGTTCATCAGGAATTGGATTCTCTAGAACATAGTCCTTCTTTTCATGCTTGAGAACAATTCTCAGGTTGCGATACCAATCAACAAAATTTGTTCCATTAAGTTTTCCCTTTCCAAAACTGATCTCAAAGCAAAACCAGGTGTAGCAGGAGCAGGAGTAGACGGTGCCATTGAACTACAACAAAAACATACAAAGATTCTAAGCACTATGTTTATGTAATACTTTTATTAGATATTTTAATAAAAGACACTCCTATTTTATGTCCGTTTTATAGACACATAGTGAGTATTCAAGATCCATATTCATCAAACACTAGTGAGCTTTGGCATCACTGCTAGAAATTTAATGACATAGGTAAGCAACACCTTTACTAATTACATCTTATGTAACTCTTGTTGGTTGAGTATGAAAACAAGTAATGAATACCTCTATCAACTTGACTCATGGTCAGGTCAACCTGCCCCTAGGGCTCACATGAGAGAGGGAGCACTTCCCGTTTTCGGGTGCTAATTAAGAAACCTGCCTCATGTGTGTTTTCCTAGACACCAATTGTCTTGTATATGTTCCTTCATTACTGAAATCAAATCCCAACCACTTATGTCCTCAAGCCCAAAACCGTTTTGATAGCTTGATTAAATCTACCATTGTTATGCGTGATGTGTCCAACACATCCCTATCATCTATTAATATAGCCATTGATATACTACTTTGGCAGTCATATCAATAACGATCTAAATTCTTGATAGGTGCAACAATTGGATGGATATTTTGATTTAAAATTTTAACTATAGGGATGAACAATATCTACTATGAACATGGCATCACATGCAATGAGCATAAAGAAAATTGCAAGGATTAAACACACATCCACAAAAAATCAAAATTAAGCTGTGAAAATGCATGGCCCTTAGCATTAAGATCTCCATCATCATGCTTGTTTGTTCACCTAGCCACCTTGCTTGATTGTTCACCTAATCATAATGCTTGATACCATCGTCTTCATCATTATGGATGCAACGCCTTACAACTTTTGATAATGAATTTTATGTGATGGTTTGAAGCATCACAAGTCGACACGCAGGTCGTTATACAATTTAAATAGCCTTATGGCTTGACACGACAGGCAGGCCATGTGAAAATTACATGCATCACATACACATAGGCCATACTATTTCACATAATTTCCTACAAAAATGAGTTAAACAAAAACAATCCTACCACTCCAGGGTCTGAGGGGCAGTGCCCCCGACGACGGTTTAAGGGCAGCGCCCTTGGAAAATTTTTTAGAGGCATGTCTTCTATCAAAGGAAAACACCCTCAAAATTTCCATGGATCAACCAGATTGACCCAATCCGATCTAATCTGATTGGCTTGGTCCCATATGGTTACGTTTCAGAAACCCTGATGGCGGTAACCCTACCGGTAAGGGTAACATCGTACCATGAACGGACTCACCCAAATCAAGATTGAGTCGGTTTGCACTTTCCTCAAACCCTAAACCGATCGATCTCATCGATGGCTGCTGTCACCAATTCATCACATGAACCGGCTGAACATGTAATAGATCCAATCTACTAACCTCACACATCATATGTGCAACATCCAGATCACAAATCTATGCGGGATGGCTCTGGTACCACTGAAGAGGAACGCGGTATGCTACGCTAGCATAAAATATTTTTTTTTACCGCATAACCAGAAAGCTACTCGCAAGAAGGGGATCATAGATTAGATTACCACTAGACGCGCAGTTAAGGAATCCTTCACGCGTCGATGTAGTGGATCGTCCTCACCGCAGTCGTTGCGTCGATGGAGTGGATCGTCCTCCCACGTCGCAGTCGCAGCAGCGTCACCGCAGTAGTCCACACGTCCGGGGATGGAACGCCGTGTGTCAGTGTGCAAGCACCTGGTCGCTTTGCAAGGGCAACGAGAGGAAAATACTAGGGTTTCGAGTGAAACACTTCTAGATCGTAGAAAAGCACTACTTGCGCCCACCCTTCTCCACTCCTTATATAGCCACGAGATGAAACCCTAAACCAGGGCCCATCAGTTTGCTAAGCCCACGAGGTCATTAATTACGGATCCAATCCAAATTAATGCGTTCCAGCCCATTAAGTGTGTGACCCTGTAGGTTCACGTATGTTTGGACATGGATTCGAAAAACTCCTTTTCAATCCAATAGTTGGTAGCGGCTCCTTGCAAAGCATGCCAACTCCCAAACATACTATGATCAAATCGGACATAACCTATCAAGAGTACTCATGTAACAATCCCTTTGCCAAGTATATGAAGATTGAACTCAAGGCGAGAAGCATGTCATCCTTTGATGATTCAATCTATCTTTCGTATCCGTGATATATTAATAAGTCGTGATTGACTCCTCAATCACGGCATGCCCATGCACTTCCTTAATCATATCACATGAGTGGCCTTGTCATATATCTCTATTTCTTTGGAGTGGCAAATTCCATCTTGACTGCTCACTTCCCTCTGCACGTTTTATAGTAAACATGAAAGCTACCTTTATAACTATCCGGTTAGGAAGTAGTGTTTGATAGCCCCAAGGAAAACTATTACACATGTAGGGAATATGACAATCTCAGGTCAAAGGATCATACATCTACTATGTATGGGATACACTGAAGACACATAAGAATGTAACATTCTCGCAGTGTCCCATTGCGGGTCTATCTAACCCATGTTCTTCAACACACGTCCAAAATATATAGATGATATCTCCATATCCCATGATCTATGAAGCATGATCATCGATCACTACATGTGCTGATCTATTCATCGTTGTCCTATACGATGATATCCGATCATTGATATTTATCGAATTACATCAATATGTAAAGAGATTCATAAGCAAGTCACATAATTGTTGATCAATACAATGATATACATTCATTGGACCAATAATCATATTATTATTCAAAAACATAGTCATTTTACAATCATCTAAATGATTGCCTCAAGGGCATAACACTAACACCAACTACAGAATATGAGCTATTTTTTTGGTGGCGGTGGAGAAATATCATCTGAAACAACAACAGAGGAGAGTTCAGCCCAAGGAGTATAAAGAACCTAGCGAGACACATCACAGTCGGTTCTCATTTAAGAAGCGATTGTGATGTGCACACACATCACTATCGGTTATCACTTGAAAAGCGATAGTGATGTGATCATGTACATCACTATTGGTTCTTATGTGAAAAGCGATAGTGATATGAATTATCATCACTATCGGTTCTCACATAAGAAGCGATAGTGATGTTTACATGCACATCACTATCGGTTCTTTTGTGAGAACCGATAGTGATATGCATGATCATTACTATCGCTTCTCACAAAAGAAGCGATAGTGATGAGCACGTGCACATCATAATCGGTTCTATTTTGAGAACCGATAGTGATGTGCATGAACATCACTATCGCTTCTCACATAAGAACCGATTGTGATGTGTTCAGTGCTATATCATAATCACTTCTAACCTGAGAACCGATAGTGATTATTATTAACACTACTCCTAAGTCATCTATCACAATCGTTTTTTTGTAAAAATTTAAGAACCGACCCAGATGAAGCGATAGTGATGTACCATTCTTAGGTATCAAATGGAGGCGGAAGAATCAGTTTTCACAAATTTTAGCCTGAGGCCGTCACTACCGCCCATGTAGGGGCGGTACTACTTGAATACTGTAGCTACAGTAAACAAGCATATGAAAAGTGATTTTAGCACAAGTTCAAAAAGAAAAATCGAGGAATCTTTTGATCCATTGATCAAAACTCAATAAAACTTTGTGGACACCTTCCTATGGATGTCAGAAACCTATTCCAACCATCGATTGCAAGAGTTGACATCAAAATTATGACCTTTTCAAATTTACGGAAGGGTGCACAAGAACGGGTTCAAGAACAAAAACTTGGCCCTTAGCTAGCTCGTGGGTTCTTGATGATCAAGATGATCCTAGATGGCTGCCCACATGTCATAGCAAGATAGAACACAAGTCAAGAACACCAAAAACCCGATCTTCCAAGAATCATCTTCTCAAGAACAAAAAATCGATTTCTTGCAAAGAAGAATACAAGATTTGCCTAGATGATTCGGATATGGTCTGAAGAAGACTCATCCATCAATCATTCATCCTTAGCAAAACATCCAAAAGCATTTAGAAGGAGTGGAGGTAAATCCAACTTGCATGAAAGTAAATTGCAAGAATGTAAATTGCTGAATTTAAAGACATAATGCAAATACGGAAAGTAAATTCAGAATTGAGGGCAATAAATTTTTATTTCTGGAAGGGAGGTTTACAAAGCCACACAACCAAGTTGGCAAAGCTCAAAGGAGCATCAAAACCACTAAAACCTTCAAGAGGGGGAAGGCTACCCCTACCCCTCGACTTATACTACTCTTGGGCCACCTACCACCCTTGGATGAGTCCCTCAACCCTAGGGCACTCCATAAAGGGTAAGGATTGACCCACTCACACAGCCATACAAGGGCTAACCCAAAACCCACCAAACAAACTGGGTTTTCTTGCACTCTTTTCAAAGCACACTAACTAGACCCACTATCCTATCAACTAGACCGCGATCCGACGCCCCCCATTGATCCAAGCAGCTTCTAGCTAGCATCTCATCCCTTCCTTGTCTTCTTGGAATGCACCGAATTCATCTCCGATCATCTTCCGGCGATCCTTGACCGTCTGGACCTCCGGTGCACCTTGTCTAGTCCCGGTCATCCTCCGCTTCACCATGGTCAAAACCCGTCGTCCTGCAACCATTAAAAACAAGGAAACACATTACATAGCATTGCCCAAAATGATATGCAATAAATCTCACGCAATTTCAAAATTCAAACTCAACATCCGCTCTATGGCCCGACACTATCGCCTACTAGGGCCAGTAGTGCCGCTCGGCTGGCACTACCGCCCCAGCATGGCTGGTAGTTCTGCTCACCTAAAACCCCAGTGAATACCCTCTCTGGAATATAACTAGCGCTCCCTCGGCAGATCGCGCCGCCAGTAGTACCGCTTTGTCTGACAGGCAGAGTGCCGCTCTAGCCCTGTCAGCACTCAAATCGCTTAAAATTGAAAATCCAATTCAAATCAAACTCAAACTCAAGCACCTCATGCTTAAACACAGTCAATAACTCATCACCAACAAGGTTAGACCTCCACATGGTCTTTCAATCTCCCCCTTGATGAGTATATTGACAAACACTCGAAAAGGCATAAATTTGAGTTAGAAAGAGAGAGAAGAAAGCAATTTGAATGCAAAGCCAAACTTGGTCCAGAGAGAAAGAAAATAAGGACATGACCAAGTTGACAAGAAGGATTTTAGAGTAAGCCAATAGAAAGAACAAGTTTCCAACAAAAACTCTAAAATTCCAAGAAAAACTCAAATATACTTATGATCTTTCTAAGAATTAGCAAGTTTTTACCAAGATCATAAGAACCAACATGCAATCACATTTTTATCTTTTTAATAATGCCTTTTTCTACAATTTCTCCCCCTTTTGGCAATATAGGCATCAAGATGGCATTTTCTCCCCCTTTTCAAGCATGCATGAATGAAATGCATCTAAAAGAGATTTGAGAATTATCCAAGTGACCACATATACAAGGTATGACACCAAGCTACGCAAGATTAGATTATAGCTTAAGACATGTTCAAGTGCAAATACCAAATTTTGCTAGCAAGCTTAGTTTTGAATATGTCATTTTTAGCAAGATGAGACAAGTGCAACACTTAGCATTAGATTCAAAACTAGAAGCAAAGCCATTCAAAAGATCAAATGGAAAACCTAGAGTTCAACCTACTCAACACTTTGGGGAATCTAGAAGAGCATCCAGGGTCCTTCGAGCTCATTTTTTAATGCAAATTTTGCTTGAAGACTTTGAAAGACATAGCGGGGTGCAAATGTTTGACATTATTTGCATTCTTTACCCACTTATGTTTGCATTTTTTTTAAAAAAAATTGACTCAAGCCATATTCGACCATCTCAAGAAGAACTCTTAAGAGGATGGTCTTGGTCATACACGATAAATTCCAAGTTCATCCCAAGTGCAATGGGAGGCTGTCTTGTGAATGTAAGGTGTTAAGTCAAATGCATACAAATAGAGTCATTTTTTGCTTAATTTTCATTTTAGCACTTGATTTATGAGCAAATGAAGGACTCAAGTATGAATCATACATGTTTCACCCAACTTGCTATAGGGACTCTAGAGAAATCTAAAATTTCACAAATCATGGCAAATACACCTAAAGAAGAACTTAGCAAGTAAAAGCAACATGCTTCATCAAGTTTTCATTTAAAGCTTTAATTTTTAAATTTTAACAAGCTTAGCAAGACAAATTGAACTTGGACATATCTAAGCTAGTATTTTTCTTCATATGATGTAGCACGGTGTATAGCATGATGACTAAATCATTTGCATAATAGACAAAGCTCATAAAAGTAGAAAATGCAGTCTATATGCAATGCGTGAACAGATTCCCGAACTCCCTCTCAACAAGTGAGTCAATTTTAAGCACAAATCTGGTTAAACTGAGTTATTAGTAGAATTAGGCGCAAGGAAAACCCAAATGAACTCAATAGAAACCAGAAATACAAAATGAGGAGAGGATGTATAGAAACAACAAACTGGATGTCTATAGAGCATAGAAAAGATAGTAGATAACACTATGGCTCAGACTCGCTCTCATCTTCCCCAATGACTGACATAGGAAAGCTGCCTCTAGATCCCAAGCTAAGGAGTGCACATAGACCCTATCAACCCAGGGGGCCCAACACCTGCTAGACTTATAAGACTGTGAGGGAACTCAACCTAGAGAGAAGAGAGAACAGCTAATTGTGCATGATAGCAACCTACTATAGCATAAGATGAGAGGTCCATGCAAAGCATGCCAGAAGTCTAAGTGAAGTGAAATCACAACTCTAGAATTAAGCCCAATATCACCGAGAATATGCATGAAAAAAGGAAATGCTGGAATAAAACATATATAGTACATAATATACAAGCTAGCTCCCCCTCAAGACAAGCCGTAAGGGCACACAACTCCAAGCTCTCCTCTCAAGGACACAAACCTATAGCTATCCAAAGGTTTGGTAAAGATATCGGCAATGTGGTGGTTACTCTCCACAAACTAAAGCACTGTGTCTCCCTTCTCCACCTGATCTCTAAGGAAGTGATATCTAATATCAATGTGCTTGGCCTGGAGTGCTGCATTGGGATTTTTACAATGCGTATAGCAGAAGTGTTGTCAAAGAAAAGTGAAACACTCTCTATCTCTAACCAAAAGTCCTGCAAGGTTGATCTTATCAAAAGCACCTGACTACAGCAACTAGTTGTAGCGATGTATTCGGCCTCAGCGGCAGACTGTGCAACTCCGGACTGCTTCCTAGATGACCAAGAAATAAGAGAAGTACCAATGAATTGGCAAGTGCTAGAAGTGTTATTCCTATCTATCCTACTGTAAGATCGAGGATGCCGACTAGAGGGGGGTGAATAGGCGGCTTTAAAAATTCTTCTCACTAAATACACGCTCTATTTATCTCTATGTCAAAACGTAAACAATAATCAATGCGGAAGCGATAAACTAAGGTTTTGACAAATTAAAGCCTAAATCAACTTGGCTTACTAAGTGCACTAGCTAATTATGTCTCTAACAATAAATTACAATCTTAAAGACAAGCAAGCAATTTAATTCTAGGAATGTAAATTGCAACAATATAAATAAGGAATTGCAAGTATACATAAGGAGACACAATACTTTTTACCATGGTGTTCGGAGACTTGCAGGTCTCCCCTAATCCACGTTGAGGCAAGCCCAAACTACTTTTGACCGGCTCCATGAATTGAGCACCCGCCTCGATTCCACTAGTGGTAGCTCTTTCCCCCTCCGGGTAGGTGAGCTCCGACCTTCACAACGTTGTCGGGCCCTCTCACAATCTCCTTGAGAAGGTCACTGCGCACGACGTCTCCAGACGCCGTTTAGGTGTCGGCAAACACCAAGAGTAACAAGTCAAGCCCATTAGCTTGATCCTCACCAAGTGCAACACATGCACAAGGCTTCCCTCAAGTGCAACACATGCACAAGAGGCTCTCAATGCTCTCCTAAATGCAACACATGCAAATAGGGCTCACTCTTAGCTCAAAAACCAAATGGAAGAGAGCAACATATCCCACAAGACTCTCAATAAGTCCAACAACTAGCAAATGGCCCCCCAAGGCCTCCTTTTATAGCCTAACAAAGAAAACTAGCCGTTGGAGGGTAAAATAGACACTGAATGCACTGAAACTAGTCGTTGCTACAGTAACCCCGGCACTACCGCCCATCTAGGATAGGCACTACCGGCCTTTAGACTCCAAAACACCTTCTCTAGCAAATAACTACAGCAAGTAGGGCCGGTAGTGCCGCCCGAGCAGCACTACCGCCCATGCTGGGGCGGCACTACCACATTTTGATGTATAAAAAATGTCATAACTTTTTACTACGAACTCCGATTTAGGTGACTTTGATTCTATGCGAAGCTTATCACGAGGGCTACAATCTCCACCAATTTTCAAGATTTAAGCAACCATAGATATTTTAAATATCACAAAAACAAAGACTCTAATGTAGTCATTCAAGTCTAAAATCTGATTTCTCGAAATCCCTCACATAGGCTTGATCAAGAGCGTGACTACAAGCTAGAGAGAGTCAATAAGATCAAATATTGAACCATGTGATGATCAACTCATGATCTAAACAATTTTGCAAAATGTATTTGCAAATTTTAATCACATGCTCCAATATCAAATGCAGGAACACCAGTATTTTGCAAACCACATTTGCAAATATAAATCTTGTGAACAAGAGCAATCAAGATCATATCTTTGAGCCATGTGATGATCAACACATGATCAAACCAATTTGCAAACCCTATTCACATGCTCCAAGATAAGATTCAATTAAAACAACATTTTTGTAAAAACACATTTTGCAAACATAAAGCATAAATCTATCTTAGCCTTTGTGATGATCAACACATGATCAGTCACAAGCTAAGACTCCGATGCATGAGCTCTCTATTTGCAACACATACAAATATCTAGCTCCATACAAACAACCACTTAAACCCACTTGCATAAGCTATATCCCTTTTTCAACACATGCAAATCCATAGTTCTGTGCAAAAACCAAATCAAGATTCAATAAGAAGCAAGCATGAGCTTCCTTATTTGCAACACATGCAAATACTTAGCTCATGCAAAAACCAAATAAGAGAGTGAGTTAGAGTGAACATGCAAATCCATAGTTCAAGCTATAAGACTCGACCCCTCTTAATAGTACGGCAACCTATATTAGCAACCCGGTCTCCCATCCAAACATCGAGACCAGTAAAAGACTAGGAACATATCCTTAGCCCTAGCTAGTTATACTTTTGCCTATAACACATCCACTTAGAGCTTTTATGATTTCCATCATCTTCTCTCCAAGCCGGGTCCTTTCTTCTTGTTCATCAACACATGATGAACCTTCTCTAGCTTCACTTCACTTCGGGATTCATCCTTGAAGCTCATCAACACATGATGATTTCTTCTTCTTCCTGATTCTTTATTTTCTTGGACTCAACCTACTTCACAATTCATGGAAGATTGTTAGTCCAACAAACACGATTGCCTCAATCATCAATTGCACTCCATTAACACATAATGGATGCCCCTATGATCGATTGTGCACAACCCTAATCAATTTGAATGATTTAAAGGTGTCTTGAGTACTTTGATGCAACTAATGCTTCATTGTACTCAAGAACTTTCCGCTTGTCCTTAACCAATGAAGAAACACCATCAACACATGATGAAGTGTTCTTTGATTAATTGAAAGACAACCGAACTCAATTTAAATTTCATTTAAATTGACATGAGTATACATTAACTACACAAGTTTCATATACTCATTTTGATGGTTACTAAGTAATGATCCAAATTATGTTGGAGTGGTGGAAAGGGATCAATACTCTTAATACCATCAACAATAGAATAAACTCCATTAAATATGTGCATATAAATAATTGAACTTGGAATCAATATGCACATAATCAATCTTAGATAATATTTGAGTTTATCCTATATTAACATGAGTATACTACAACTACACAAGTTACATATACTCAAGGATTGTTTGAAAGTAATGATCCTTGATATAGAAAGATGAAATAGATCAATACTATTGAAACATCAAGGTAAAGTATGAACTCCCCCTAAATGTGTGCATTCATGTATATATGAAATTGAAACATTAATGCACATCTTGAGGTCTAAATAATGGTAGAGTTCATCCTTTAACTTGAATCCAAGGAATGCATCTAGAAATAACAGAGTTGTATTGGATGCATACCTTTGGGATTTCCATTTTTCAATGAGATAAGACTAATCAAAGATATACTCAATAAAAGAGTTAGTCTCATATTTAGATTTATCAATATGATCATGAATATTATATCCAAGGAATGCAACAAGATATGATAATATGAACTCGAATGCATACCTTTGATATTTCCATATTTTTCATCCAAAAGAGACTAAAGAGAGTTAAGCTCAACAAAAGAGTTAGTCTCATAAAAGGATTGTCATTAATTAACAATTGAGACTAATCAATATTATGATTATTAAAAGAGTTAGTCTCAATATTAGATTTGTCATTAACACTAAAACCAAACTAATGGAGCTTGAACTTTCACCTATAGCCAGCAAAGTCTGCATCGGAAAAGGCTCTAAGGGACATTCAAGAAGAGGAAGAGTACCAAATACCATAATCAATGGTAGCTCGAAGGTACCTGAATATGCTCTTCACCGCCTGGTGGTGAGAGGCGCGAGGAGAAACCTGAAATCGAGCGCACAAACACACAACAAAATGTATGTCTAGCCTTGAAATAGTGAGGTACAAGAGGGAGCCGATCATGCTTTAGAACTCCTTCTGATGAACTGGCTCACCATTCTCTTAAGAGTTCTTGAACTCCGTGCCACTACCATTATCACTGTGTATAGCTCGTAAGGCACCTAGGAGCTTGATAGACAACCTACTTACCAAACCCCTGAAATGAGAAAAAGTCTCATCCTTCGAGGCCATGAAAAACACCCAAGAATACCTAGAAAAATCATCAACAATGACAAGAACATACCACTTCCCACCCGCTGACTGCACTCTACCTGGATGTCGGGACCCGAATTTGCAAATCCGGACCCTCTGTGTATACCGCACTAGTCCAGGATCACGCTAGTGCACACAAGCTCAACATAGATGCTATCATAGTCATACACAGCGGAATATAGCATAACTTTAATAATTAATAGTAACTGTTGTCTTACATGATTATTGCCACACAGGGCTTATAAAAGAAATAGCAAATAAGCAAAGAACGAAAAATAAATAAGCGTAGCAGCTCCCCAGTTCACCGCAGGCAACTGATGAGGCTCGGACCCTAAGCATTCGCATCCATATAATCCTCCTCCACGAAGGGCGTAGATTCTCCCTCTTCTGAAGTTGTTGTTGTTGGGGTGAGTACATAAAGCACTCAACAACTTGTGCACAGCAATGCAAGTCTAATATTCTATATGCTTGGCTTAATCCAAAGGAATGGCTAATATGGCTATTTTGCAATAAAGCAGCATTTAACAAGAATATAATAAATAGATTGGAAAGCTGTAAAACAAATATAGTAATTAATAAATTCGGTATTTCTGAAATACACCAAGTTCCTAATCCTAAATCAATTTCCACCTTCCATGGCACCTTGCCATCCCAATAGGTTTTTGTTTAACAAAAGTCTAACCCTTAACTCTAATTCCCGAGCATTGCCCAATACCGTGAGCACGGCTATTCGAATAGATTGTACACTCTACAGAGGTTATGCACTTTACCCACACGATACAACCAAACACCACCAAGGCGAGTGATCGTAACAAAGCCTTTACAATGCTACACCTAGACCCAAGATCGCTCGCTAAGGTTTCAACATCAAGGGTTAAACCACCACAACAGGCCCCCTCTTGCGCCATGTGAGTTAAACCGTAACCGGGACTCACTATTCACCACGACAAGATCAAATCTAGGTTTCACAAATTATTCAGCTAGGCTGTCCCATTCCAGACATGTGGTTGCAAGAAGGACTCAGGTCAAAGGCTTGCAAGGTTAAGTCCTTAAGGTGATTAATGCAAGACTTCCACATACCCCTGCCAATCCTGGCCCACCTTGGCACACTGCCCCACTGCCCCTTGCCACTTGCCCCAATCTAAAATCATTACCACCCCAGTTGATTACCAAGCACCACATGCCATCAACATTTCAATCTAGATGTGTGACCTCCTTGCCACGACAACTTGATATCACTGTGTGACGACACATGACACACCAATTCATAAACATTGTTCCATATTCCATTAGTCAAGATTAAGTATCAACATTCGGACACATGTGATGACGTGGTATGGCTAAGCAATCTATGACGGTCTAACTAGCCCAGGTTGATTATCAATATTAACCAACTATAATTCCACATCCTAGGGTGACAAATAGATCATGGCATAAAATTGACAAGGTATGATTTAATTCAAATAGGCATATTATCTAATTCCCAGATTAATTGAAATCATTTATACATATAAAATATCATGCATAAAGTTTAAGAGATAAAATAGCAATTTTGGTGAAAATTAGGTGCAACATGATCAAAGCACAACTTGCCTTGGAGTAGGTGCTGGTCTTGATCTGAGCTTGGGTCTTGGAGCGACGAATCTTCCTCCGGATCACCGAGCAGTTCAACGTCTACGCGAAACGATGCCAAAATAGCAAATAAACACCAAACCCGACAGCAAACAAACTCCAAAAATAAAATAAAATTTACCAATAAATAGATCTTGATTTTACAAATTTTTAGAAATTTGAATCACTCAAATCCGAGTTAAAATGCAAAAGATATAGCCTTTTGAAGTTTGAATAAATCTGAAAATACAGAAATTAGAAAACCGATTTTCCCGAATTATTTTTCTATCGAAATTACCGACACGCGCAAGCGACACGTGGACCAATCGAGACGGACACGTGGCCTCGGCGCATGGACTTAGTCCACGAAACACGCTGGTCCACCGTGGACTCGAGATCTTGTCTTGTGGACCTACCGATATCGCGATGACGTCATCGCGATACGTGGGCCAATCAAATTGCGCCACGCCGCTCGGTCTATGGACCAAGTCCACGGCACACGCCTGTCCACGGTGCACCCGGTGCACGATGCTTCGGTACCCGCACCGACACGCGTCGCACATCTACGAGACGATCCAACGGCCGACACACTACGCACACGCGCCTCAATCCCTTAACGTCTATTCGAATCTAACGGTTAGAAATATACCCGAGCGTAACACCGCCAAGAAGCGATGTGGCTTGATCCGGACGGTTCGGCGAAGATCCAACGGCCGCGCCAAGCTCGAGACACGGCGGCGGGCTTGCACCGAGCGGAGGAAGACGACTACCGAACGGCGCCGCGCGATTTCGGCGAGAATAAGTGGCAGCCTCGACGCGTCTTGGAACGACGACCCCAGATCTGGAACCGATTCGGCGGGAGGAGGCTCGACGGCGGCGCTGCAAAGAACTACAGCGAGCTCCTGAGCGACGACGACAGCGAAACAGGCGAAGAGGCTAGAGCTACTGGCTGCGCAAGGGAACGAGGAACATTGGAGTGCGGGCTGCGGCTTTTATAGCCTCGGCATGCGCGCAGGGAAGGAAACCCTAAATCACGCGGCGACGACGGCAAGCGGCGGCGGATTCGGAAACCGAATCGGAGACGACGACCGAGCCGTCCGACCGCAACGAGAGGCCACGATTAGATCTCGGCCGATCCAATCCAATCCGCACCTTCCAAAATCAACGGATGCGATCAAATCTTTCCAAACCAACACCGCATGATCTTAACCGCACGATCTTGATCTAACGGCTGGCGCGCGGGGCGGCGACGAAGCAGCCGAACGGGCGCGCACGACTGGCTCACGACGCTGACAATACTGGCTTGGCCCAAGATCGCTCCAAGATTTTTCAAAAGCTTTTTGAATTAAAATAATTCCCGAAATTAGATTAATTCATTTAAGGCAATAAAAATATCAGGAAAAATCCAAGAAAATTCTCATAAATACCTTGAAACATTCTGAACTTAAATAAAATATTTTTGACAAAACTTCATATTATTCTTTTCTATATATAATTAGTTTTCACCAAAGGTTCAATATACTTAATTAAAATGAATTCGAATAATTTCTGAAAAATCCAATAAATTCAGAAAATCACAAAAATGCACGTGAGCGAAATTATTGGTCAAATTTTTGGGATGTTACACTGGACCAACAGTGTCTATATGTAAAAGTTATCTTGGTGCATCAGTCATCACAACAGTGACTGGAGGATGAGAAGCAGCAACCATCTTGCTATGTCGGTAAGGAGAGAAAACTAAGTCTTTGACCATCTTGAGTTTAGGCAAACTACGAATGAGATCATGGTTGCTAACTCTGGTCAAGTGATCAAAACCAATGTAACCAAGTCTCTTATGCCAGAAGGAGAGATCACGAGATTCAGAAGCAATCAAACAAGGAAGAGAGTCTCCAGAAGAAGCAGAAAAATCAACATAGAAGACTCTCTCAAATCTAGAAATCCCACAAACTAACTCCCCTGATGAATCAAGGATTCTACAAGTGCTACTCTTGAAGCTTACTTCGAAAGAGTTATCGATAAGCTGAGAGATAGAAAGCAAATTATATTGCAGCTTACTCACTAAGGCAACATCTTTAAGAATGAAATTGTAATTAATGCAGATAGTACCTTTGGCAATGACTCTACAGTACTACAGAACAATACATCACTGTCGGCTCGGGAACCGGTAGTGATAAGGGTTATTATTGTCAGTTCGGCCTACAACCGGTAGTGATATTGAACTATCACTGCCGGGTCAAACCAAAATCCGGTAGTGATAGTTCCATGTCATTGCCGGCTTGAACTAACAACCGGCAGTGATATATATCACTACTGGTTCTTGGACAGAACCGGCAGTGATAAGTCGTTCACCAAATGTTTTTATTGCATACTTTTTTTGCACTATATATTTTTATACAATATTTTTCTACAATGTGTTAATATAGTATATAAAGCATCATTAAATCATAATTCAAATATATTAAAGTATCACAATATTTGGTTTTTACAATAGTCTGTTTACAAATATAGTTTAACTACATCACATTCACTTTGATTTTGCACCGACTCCAGTAGAAGGTGTCGAAGTAGGCATGTCACGGGTCGAGACCGAAGGAATGAGACGATGAGGCTACTCATGGAATTCGCCGTTTGGATTGATGTCCTCATCATGAACGAATCTGGTGATCTGTTCTTGAATTGCTAAAATTTCTGTCAGTAATAACTTATTGGTTCTCAGCTTGGAGCGTAGTTATTGAAGAAATGAGAAAGTTAATTAATGATAATATATGCTAAATGAAATAAAAGTAGGCATCAATGTGTAATTATATACCATGGCTTCGTTATAGCGGATACTCTCTGTGACAATTAAATGTATATTTGTACATACATATTATGCACTTAAATTGTTTCCCTGGTCTTGCCGCATGCATGGAAAGTCGATTATTATTTGAAAATCTTTCTTGTAGGGACGATACTGAACACTTTTCTTGCAATATTGTGCGAATGCCCTATGAATGATTTTGAATAGTAATTAAACTTAAATGCAATAGAATAGAATATTACTAGAGCAATAATGCAATGATCGAGTTTACTTGTTCAGCATGTCCAAAAACCCTTGATACATATTAGTTAGTTTTCTTCGCGAGTCCAAGACAAAAATCCTACTAGCATCTAACTCGATAACGAGGAGGACCCAGTGAAACTTGCACATATATGTCAACGTAGCTCATTAGTCCCACATCGTGTTACGCAAAAATAGTAAAACGATATTAGAAGTAGGGAAATACATACTTAAAGTTGTATGATAAAAGTATAGAGGTTTTGTATTGCAGCTTCAAGAAAGTATTAAATAAATAGTCTTCAATATACTGTGGAGAGTCCTTCACAATTTTCTTGTTGATAAGCCTCAGATCGAGAAATGCTAACTTGTCATTGCCATTTCTTTTGCATGTCTGTATCTCCATTCTACATAAGAAAGAAGTTAAACTAGAGAGAGAATTGTATTCCCTATCAACAAGAATACTCTGAATTTTCTTGTCAAGTCCATTTAAGAATCTTATTTCCTTAGCTTCTTCAGATTCATCTAAATCACAACGCAACAACAAAGTTTCTAATTCCTCGTAATATTCCTTGACAGTTTTATCACATTGTTATAAACATTACAATTCATAAAGTAACATTTTAGAATGATAAGCAGGAACAAATTCATCTCTCAAAAGTCGTTTCATATCTTTCCATGTTTGTGGTACTGTCTTGTAAGCACAAAAATCATTCCACCAAATTGATGCACAACGAGTTAAAGCACTAGCGGCAACTCTAATTTTTTGTCTAGCACAAAGGTTACATTGCGAAAGAATTTTATCTACCTCTATTTCCCAATCAATATAAGCATCAACACCAAATCCACTATAAGAAGGAAGAACTGGAAAATTCTTACCTTTACCAGCAGAAGGAGATGAATTAAAGTTCGGTTGGTGCTTATACTCTTTTCTATCAAGTGCATTCTCCATGTTTTTAATGTGCTTGTTCGTAGTCTCATTCATCTCTCGAAGCATCTCTCGGAGCTCATTATGAAGAACACACTCGTTATCATCCTGATCCTCTGGTACCCCTGCCTTTGCTCGTAGAAAACAGAAAATAGCACAAAGTATTATCCCTATCAACTACTACGTACTGGACAGTAGGATCACAAACTCTCACGCGTCTTACCACACCCTTGCAAATTTTCTTACCAAAGCAGCAGGTGGTACAACCGGTGGCTGGTTCGTGATACCGTGACTGGAGCGTGAGTGAAACGATTGCAAAGGAGCACCTAAACTGATAAGATGTATGTGGAACTCGGAAGGCAATATTTAGTAGCAAGGAATAAGCAATATCGAAGTCAGATTAGCAAGCTGTATAAATGTCCAACGTACTTGTCATAGTTGCTGGCCTAAACGTGTTCCTAAAACTAGTTCAACCTAGTAAGGGATATATCAAAGCACATAGGACTCAAAGGATGCAAGCAATTTTGATTATCTACTTCTCTTTCCCTCTTTTTGCTTCTAAAATAGCAATAGGATTGCGGGTGAAAAAGGGTGGCCCGCAGTGCAGGGCAATTAACACAAGGCGGCTCACGACCTATCTAGGGCTTACGAAGCAACTCAATTCGATTCTAGGGATGGCGATGGCGAGATGACTAACGGTGCAAACAAGAACTAGGGCAACGAAAAGGGACAACTAGAAACTAAGATCACGAACTCAAACCAGCAACAAAACGATGACGATGGACACAAATTCAACAAAGCGAAACTGAAACGAAAATTGCAAAGGCACAAGGGGTTGTAGGATAGCGGAATCGATGATGAACTTTTTGTGGTGCAATTTTTCTGGACTTTAGGACAATGGCAAAACAAAAGTGGGGTACAAGAATTACCTATCGGGCAACCGAGGCTCTGATACCACTTGATGGGAATGGTGGTGCAATCTTCTGACAGGTAGTAGTTAATCGATTGGTGGAGAACTCGACGTTAATGATCCGGCTTCCAATTAGAACTGATTCGAACACTGCAATTGCTACACCATGGCTCCTTTGGTTATCAACTATGCACAAACATGGTTGACCTCGCTAAGAAGACTTATCCCTGCATGCGAATCGAGAACACAAGCAAGAACGTAGAAGATGCAATCTGAATATTGCTAATTACCAATGAAGAACTCGAAGTTGGGGTACCACAAACCGAACAAATGCCGAAACTATCTAAAACAGAATAATCTAAGCAAAACCCATCTATTCTAGCGACGGCTATTGAATATATATGAGGATGAAGGCAAGGGAGGTGGCCAAGGGGATGGCCGTGCAACCCTAGGTCGTACAAGGCATTTGGGCCCAAGTGGACGTGTCGCAGAACCCGACAGATTCTATTCGTCATATAGTTTTTGTGATTCCCATCGATCTAGAAGGAATTTGAATGTGAAACCACTTCCGTTGGAAAGTTCTCGTCGTGGGCTTGTCCGTAGAGTACAATAATGCCTCAATCGGACTTCGTATGACCCAGATATGGTTGTTTTATGTTGGACTACTCCTGGGGGCCGAACTGGACTTGTGAATGAATTGGACTTGATCTTGGAGCTCCAGAAGTTGTTGGGCCCTTGTCTTGGCTTGAGGTAGAAATATGGCTTACTGAGCCGGCATGATCACATCACATGCAATAAAATGGTACAAGAATGTACAATAATATACATAGAGACCTACAAAGTCCACAGCCTAAGTATATACACGTCTAGGGCATCTTGCTGGTACAACATATACAACTCCTCGAAACCCAACTAGATGATATTATCCCCATTGTGAAAATCCGACTCTGTGTATCTGACTACGAATGCCTCCATACCATAATTGGACTACTGCATGTACCACTGATGGACGTACTGCAGTTGTGTTGTTAGGTGGTCTAAATGAGCTGGATCAACCAACGGTTTCCCCATAAATAACTTCAACCTTAGATCTTGCTCGTGAGCATTATCTCGTTTAGCAGCATCTCCTTGAGCTTTCGACCTCAACGCGTCGGCACTAGCCGCCTTCAAGTATTGCTTTCTGGAGATGCGCTCGTTGTCTGACATTTCGCAAGGTTCAGAAGCCCACCCCGTCTTTTTCACTTTTCCCATACTCAAGAAAAACTTCTGCGCATTAGCATCAACTTTAGTCTTCTCAAGTGATGGCACCTTTTTGAAGTGAGATGTTACGCTAGTGTTTATTCGCTATTTTCGTTCTTCTTCAGTCTTCTCAGTTGGTAATTTCTTCTAAGGTTGTGCTGATGACACAGATAACTGAGATTTCTTAGACGACGGTACTGACTTCCGAGATAGTGCTGGTGTTCGATTCTTTTTATATTTCGGCGGAGCAGTTCAACTTTTTTTGGGTGGTGCCGACGGAGGAGTTGGACTTTTTCTGGGTGGTGCCGGCGGAGGTGTTGGACTTTTTCTGTGTGGTGGGGACAAGGACGGGAGGTCTCTGTGTGGAGAGTGTGGCTGATCATCATTTTCGTTGTCCTCATCATCTGAGCCAAACTTAATCAAGCTATTGAGCCACGTGAGGAAGCTATGCACGTTTTCTCCTAGTTTGTTGTTTCCATCCTCCCTAGGGATCTCTACCTCCATTTTACGGTATTGGCGGACTATACTATCCACTTCAACCCTGGTGAATCCTGGCAGTATCGGGCGATAATGCAAAACCTGTGACTCCTTGCATGGCCAAGCCTGCCCTTAGCCACCTTGATGGTAATGCCATGTGTGGACAAATGTAGCTTGCACGGTGTCGGTTCTATGATGTCATCCACAGGAAAATGGAGTCCATGCTCTTCAGGAATCCCTGTGGACACGCAGTTGCTCTTACGAGTGTTAGGGACTGGTTACGCCGCACAGGCAATGACCGCTGGGCCCGAGGTCACTCGACCAAGGCCCGAGCTCACTCGACCAAGGATTGAGCTCACTCGACCAAGAGCCCAGCTCGCCATTAATTTCGGGCTCGTAAGACTCGGTTGGATTGTGGAAACCGGCGGTTATCAAGTCAAGGAGGGGCCTTTAAAGGATGAGTTAAGGCGAACGTGGGAAATGGTTCCCAGCGTCATTACTGCCATACTACATTGTGCATCATGTCCAGATCTAGTGCCACTCCCCCGAGAATCTCACCTGGCCGTTTTATTGTAATGAGTTAAGCAGTAGAGGTATAAAAATCTTCCCCCTGCACGGGAAGAAAGGGACAACATAGAGACAGACAGGACACGACACATAGAACTAGCGCTCGACCTCGGCTCGAGCACCCCTTGTATTCAACCACAGTACATCATCATCTACCTTTCGCCTCCAGGCAAGACTGGAGTAGAGCTGTTACTCGTGCTGGGGTCTTGAACCAATATAACTCCTCATGTCAACTGCTCTCTTGTTCTCACCATTAGCGGCAATCAGAGTTCCTCCCTTCGGGCTAGCACGATCTTGGGTTCCACTCCTACATCACTACCCCCTTCTTCTTGCGGTCAGGCGATCCCGATCGTCAATAACAAGCACTTGGACTGATGAGCTGAGGGCTGCCATCAGGTGGCGATCGTGAGCTGAGAGCTTTCTGTACTACTTGCTCCACAGTCTTATCTATTTCTGCTCTCTGTTCCTCTAACGCTCTCGCCACAACAACTTTTATTTGACGGTCCAGTTGATCTTCTCTTATTCTCTTAGGACGCCTATACAACCATGCGTCAGCTGGGAAGCCTTCTTCCCGTGGCATCAAACCAATTCCTCGGGTGACACTAGGGTGCTCCTTGTTACCTAGGGCTACGGTTAGCTTGTCATTCTCCCTTCGTGGCCTGAAAGAGCCTTAGAAAGACTGCGATTTTGCACGACACTTCCTGGTCTCTATCGCTTCTGAATCTTAAGCTGCCATCATTTAAGATAGAAGCATCCCTACCAAGCAACCATTGCTTCGATCGTTCGCTCAACTCGGCCATCACAGGAATGATGCTGCTGCGGGTTAGTTCTTCTTTAGACCTATCCCATGCTGGTATTTTCTTCATGTACCCACCTATGCCTAGTGTGTGAGGGTAAATATTCTTATCTGTGTTTGCCTTGTTCTTTTGACTTACTATTTGGGCTTCTTTAGACCTCTTGTATGCCACAAAGTCATCCTAAAACTCCCTTATCTTTGGGTACGTGTCAAAATTTGGTGTTTCATTCTTCTTCACATAGTTCTTATTCAGTGTCATCTTCCAATTCTTCCACGCTGTGCACATGATGCATAGTGCACGTTTCTTTGCAACCAGCTCAGTCCCTTAGGGGAACTGGAAGACTTCTTTTAGCTTGTCCCACAGCGAGTTCTTCAGGTCATTGGGAACCACCCACTGGTCACCTCGACGGCCAGCCATGCTCTGTAGCTGATAGGCACATCATCCCTAACAAGAACACTGCATGCTGTCCTGTACGGCCCCAACAATGACTTGGGTATAGCAGGTTCCCCGACTACCGAGAGGTCCACTATGTCAAAAAGTCCCTTAGGCACCTTGCTCGGACCACGACCTACACGCTACCTCCGTTCATCATATGTCTGAGCCTACAATTTGATCTTCTTATTAGTCGTCTGACCCTATAATGTTTTGGGAACCACAATCTACTAATACTTTACCTCGTCTATATTAGTGACGTCAGGTTGGTCCATGGCTGTGGTGCCAGGTTGCTCCATGTCAGGATGCTGTAAGTTCAGGTAATACGTCGGGCTACCCATTCCTCCTTCGTCCATATTTAAGGGTCCAACTCTCTCTGGCATTTGTCCCTAGTCAGAGGCCATTCCTAGCAAGTTTATCGGAAATTTCAAATTAACAATGTCATATTTGAAAGACACATATACATTTTTCAAAAACATATACACATACAATGTTAACGAAGAAACACATAACGAGAAAATGAAGATAGACGTAACGAATGAATATATACGTTAAAGCATATGAGCCTGAGTATAGCCGCGTTGCCGGCTATACTATTCTTCTGCTCGTGATGCCGAACTTATCAATTCAAAGAAATAAAATTAATACACATATTTGAAAAAAACATACACATCTTTAAAGAACATATAGGCACATATATATTTTTTTTATCTTTATACACATACATCTTTCAAGGACATATACACATATACATCTTTTTTTTTAACTTTATACACATTAGTAGAAATGCAAAACACCTAAGGCCTTTCTGAACTTTTTTTGCTATATCTGCTGCTCTTTAGTTATGTTTACCCAATGCTTGTACACATATATACGCTCAAATTTCAGCAATATATATGTACATTTACACACATATCAAATGAGCAGAAATTTATTCATAACCTGATAATTGTCAAACAACAGTAACGGTAGCCACTCACAGATACATCCATATTAACGAAAGATCAAAAACAACAGTTAAACTACATCCTAGTCTTATACAGCAGGTTTACATTCAATCCTTAAATATTTTCAGAAATTCCAAACAAAGACAATTCTATTACAATTCTGTCCAAAAGCTTTATAAAGAGACCTATGCCCTGTTTTCAAAGGGACACAGTTGACTACCAACTCACTAAAACCAACCTCAGGACCATCCTATGTCATATGTACACACAAAAAGAAGAGGGAGGGGTAGGTGGCAAGCTGCATGCATGCTAAGGCATACAAATCTGCCACCTACACCCATCAGCCCACAGTTTTTCCACCCTTAGCCCATAGTTTTCACCTCTCAAAGTCGGTTCCACCCTCTATATAAGCCTCATCTAGCGTCTTTTCTCCTTTTGGCATGCATAGATTATTCTTATATCTAACATTTCAATCAACTAGAGTACCAGACCAAATGTGATAGCCTGAGGTCACCAATGCTGAATCTTCTCCAGGTTATTAGGTTTACAGAAGAAGCCTATTTATGTATGGAATCTGGATGCACTACCGATGCAAATCACCAAGCCAAACCAAGCAAATAAACATAAACTAAAAGCAAATTAGCTACCATTTATCATTCCTGCTAAAACCACAACTAAAGGTACATAGCAGACTGCCTTCAAGAAAACATATTTCATAGCATTTCTCAAATCCCAAGAACTGTATAACAAAACAACCAGAAATTCTGAAGTTTTTCTTACTTAGATGTAAGAATGTGCCAGAATCGTGCATACACTAACTAATCTTGGACCATTGTAATTTTGGGCAAATTATGAAGTTATATATTCTTTGCAGCTAAAGCTTTCACCAGGAGATGGGCACTAATTGGATGCAATGTATTTGGAAATTAGAACTAGCATACATGACATCATGAACGAAGCAAATCACCAATGCCAGATGATCCCAACACTTTTCTTAACCCTGATCATGCAACGTTCAGTGATACCTATACCATTTGTGCTCTGCAAGCGAGTGCAACGATGAGCCACCCAATGGTCTGCAAATTAGGCCATACAGTACTAGCAACTCAATCTGATAGAAAAAAAATCACAACATTCTTGACTTAATCTTAAGACAAACAGTTTCTACTAAATTACAACAGTCGAGAACCTTGGATACACATCAGGCACATGACTTCTACACCTGCTCAAAGGCAATGGCGGGGAGGTTTGAGGCGACAGCGGGGAGGTTCGAGGAGGCGAGAGCTCCCATGATTGGATCTGGCAAGGCGACAGCGTGGAGGTACGCGAGGAGGTGGCGGCGGAGAGCAACGGCACTAGGTTAGAGTGTAACTGAGAGGAGGGGGCGCGACATTTCAAATTTATAGGGATGGACTATCACTGCCGGCTCGTCACAACAACCAACAGTGATAGTCTATCACTACCAGGTCAGAAAGAGAGCCGACAGTGATAGTGGCCTTATCACTGCCGGTGCACTCCACAAATCGGTAGTATTAATGTACCCTGGTGGCACCGGGATTCATGAAGGTTAATGTGGATGGTGTACATGATAGTTTCAAGACCGTCCCACTACCGATGCCCCCAAACGACGAGATCGTGACACTAGGGGACGCCATTCGCACTTTCATCTAGTGGTCCAGCAACGGCATCTCCCTAGATGCCCGTCCTCCATCACCGGAGCTACCCCAACTGCCTGAGTGTTCTGGTGCACCTCAATAGGCTAGCAAATTAGCTCCTGTGCCCCCTACATCAAAGGACATTCAGTGGGATGGTGCCTACTCGTCTCCTGTGAAGACTCCCTATAGCAGAAAGCAAGTCAAGGGCAAAGCAAAGCAGATCATAAAGGAATTGGACTATCCGATTGCCCCGCTGGCCCGAGTATACCAGCTAGGAGAGCCTTTTGTAACGGGAGAGTGCCTGAAGAACCTTTCTATAGCTTGCGTTAGATTGCAGAATTGGTTCATGGAACAAGCTAAAAAGCCAGTGCAAGACCGCATAACGAGTATCTCGGTTAGCTTCAAGCCTGAGCATCTATACAACGAGTCATCGGGGGGCTTCTTCACAGCCGACTTCAAGGACCTATTTGACATCTTCAACCTCAACGCCCTCAACGCCGCGCTCTTGAGATGCTGGATATTGTAAGTGTGTGCAGTCACAGTCTACATTCGTGTAATACTGATAAATGTCATATATATATAACTCAATGCTTTCATTTATATAGATACATGATCCGTGAAACAAGACAGAACGAACAACCGATGGGTTTCCTGGACCCACACATAGTCTCCAAGCAAACAATAGATAAAGATTTACTATTTATCGATAAATACGTTGGAGAGGCCTTGACGGCTCAGAAAGATAAAGAGTTCATACTTTTACCCCACAACCCAGAGTAAGTGATGTACTACTTGCTATACTTTGATTTGTACTATGCACGCAACTCTATTTTGTTAATTGACCATGTCGACATACCTGTGTAGGTTTCACTGGGTTCTCATTGTAATTCATCCATCCATGAATCGGGTTATTTACCTTGATTCCTTACAGAGTGGCAGCCACGACTTAAATCCTATAGCAAAATTACTCACCAGGTAATTAATCATGTTTCCTTCATACATAACATGGTCATGTAGGTTGTCCAAGTTGTACGTTGCTCCTGGAATAGCTGAGGCCAACCTTTTGCAATTACGTAGGGTGTTCAAAGTGGAGAAAGCTTATGGAGGGCCTTCTGGCAAGGACAGGGCGAAGCTGAGGCATGATTTTAAGTTTTTGGTATCCGCTATACACAATAATCCTATATAAACTTTGTAATAATGACTTTGATCGAAAATAACCAATTCTATATTTGCAGTGCCACCAGCAGGGATAGTGAAATAACCATTGTAGATTTTACATTTGCCACAACATGGAACTCCTTGTCACTAAGAAAGCGCCCAATCAAGTAACAACTGCGTTAGAAGAGGTTGATCTGGAGCGAATTCGAGCACAGCTTTGTGCCTTTTTGCTCAGTCAAGTCTTAAATCCAAAAGGCGAGTTCCACGCTGCCTTATAACTTCAGGAGTTGTATTTTTTATGAATTACCATTTGGGTTAATCGTCAAACTTGTGTTGTGGATTTGTGAATTGTAGTTGTGCATTCAATTAATTGGTTAATGGTATTGACTTCCATTTGGTTAATATATCTGAGTTCATTTCTGAAATAGGTGTGTCGTGCAATATTAATCTATACGTAATATGCTTTGCGCTGTGATGTAATCTGAGTTGATTGCTGAAATGGATGTAATGTTTGTAATCAGAAATGGATGTAATGCCTATAATCTGAAATGGATGTGATGCTTGTAATGCCAGTTTTGTTAATCTGTAATGTGCTTTTTCCAGAGGGCATGGCTAGCATATCCTGAGGCTAGCCAATAAATAGAAAAATGGTTGTCTGTGGGAAGACTTATCACAGACGGTTTTTAATTAAAAATCGTATGTGATGTAATGATGTAACAGATGGTTTCAAACTAAAATCGTCTATGATATTATGATATCACAGATGGTTTTTAATTCAAAATATTCTGTGATGTTATGATATTATAGACGATTTTAGTTTGAAACCGTCTATGATATCTTCTATCACATACAGTTTCTAAACCGTCTGTGATATGCCGTAACATCACTGACACATGGTTACAGATGGTTCGGGAAGCCGTCTATGATGATGGTTCCGAATCGTCTGTGATGATCTTTTCTATAGTAGTGTAGGCCCGATATCATGTTTAATGTTTGCATGTGTGCTCTTTTTCAAGCTTCTCCTAAAGAGTGTCATTTAGTAGCCGTTAAGAGAATTGTTAGATATTTGATGCATTCATCAAATATAGGGTTATGGTATCCTAAAGGTGCTAAATTTGATTTAGTTGGATATTCGGGCTCGGATTATGCGGGTTGCAAAATGGATAGAAAGAGCACCTCCAGGAGTTGCCAATTGTTAGGTAGGTCCCTAGTCTCATGGTTTTCCAAGAAACAAAATTCCGTAGCTCTATCCACCGTCAAAGCCGAATATATTTCTGCCGGTAGTTGTTGGGCTCAATTATTGTGGATGAGGCAAATCTTAATGGATTATGGAATAAATTTCAAGAATGTGCCTCTATTATGTGATAATGAAAGTGCCGTTAAAATAGCCAACAAGCCGGTCCAACACTCAAGAACCAAACATATAGATATCCACCATCATTTCTTAAGAGATCATGTTAGCAAAGGAGATATTCTGATTAGTCACATTAGAACCGAAGATCAATCAGCGGATATCCTCACCAAGCCCTTAGATGAAGCTCATTTTTGTAAATTGAGGAATGAGTTAGATGCCATAGATATCTCTAATTTAGTTTGAATGTTTGCACCATAATTGATTTATTCAATTTGGTGTTTATTGGATTTTAATCGAGTTTTGGTTTGTTTAGATGAGAAACACATTAAGGGGGAGTATTTTACATATTATATGTATTCTACATCCCTAAAATGTGAAAATACCAAAATTAGTGCTATTATTCTTCAAAAGGTGATTCTAGACCATATTAGGTCAAAATACTTGAAATTATCCTACTTTAAATTTTTAAAGTGAAAACTTTCTTGAAATCTTCATTTTCAATCTATCATTATATAAATCTCATCCGTTGAAATATTTATCTTAATATATTATCTCTATATTGAAAATTAACTCAAAATGCCTCTTGACAAAAACTTTGTTTTTCACCAAATTACTATCAATCAAAATCTTGGTCTATATTGATCAACCTAATGCACATTGTGATTTTTCACCTTTGGAACTAGAATAACATAGTTTCTAGTCCATCAAAAGGTATTTTTCAACTCATACATGCGAATAAATCTCAATTTCACTTTTCAAGTGCTCATTTTAAAAAATATCTTTTAGTCATATAAAAAGAGCTATCTTAATCAAAAGCATTTTATAAAGTTGATTTCTTGGTCTCTTTTTCAAGTTGGGATGCTCATGTATGTTTCTCAACAAAAATTGTGAACATATGAGCTATTTCAACTCATTTGGCTCTTTTGGGCAAACTTCAGCTTGTCAGGCTGCCTAGTCCGGTAGGACCGCTCTCAGTTGAGCGGTAGCACTGGAAATATTGAGTTTGGGGGGTTAAGCCAGGCGCGGTGCAATCGCTTCCTCTTTTCTCTCTCCAACTCATTCCCACTTCATTCTCCACATCAAAATCTTTAAGAAATTCAAGATTCTTTTTCAACTTTTTGTTCCTAACTCAATCCTCACCCCAAGGTACATCTCTTTGCCAAAATCTCTGGATTATCCTATGCCCTAGGTGCTTGGTTTCATGTTTTTAGGGTTATTGTGAAATGCGACAAATTTTGTGCAAATTTTGTTAAAATTTGTGGTTAGAATGAGTGTTACGATGATTCTCTATAACATTATGTTAGTTTCTTTGAATCAAATCACTCAAAACCACAAGTTTTGTCAAAATTAGGGCATGAACCTCAATTGGCCGGTGCTACTGGCTCTGTGCGGTAGCACCGCCCTATGTTCGGTGCTACCGGTCTAGCATGTGCGGTAGCACCACTCCAAGCCTGGTGCTACCGGACTAGCATGGGCGGTAGCACCGAGATTGCAGTCAAATTATGCAGAAAAGTTTGGTTTTTTTCAAGATATCCTATCTCTGGGGCATATAACCTTGATCTCACTCCTTGAAATCTCTATATATCAAGTGATCATGCCGAAAACTCAAGGTTCTTCAACTCCTCGCGGTGGTGGTCGTTATCAAAAAATGTCCGCAAATAGAGTCATGCCCCACCTCCTCCTCAAGCATCTGATAGTGAAGATGACATTCCCATTGCCTCCAGACGACATGAGGTCAAGAAGAAGAGTCAGCGTGATATTGGCAGTAGTTCTATGGCAGATAAAAGAAAACAGATTGCATCAAAATCAAGCAGTGAGGAAACAGAAGAAGATGAGTTCATGGATGTTGATGATGGTGGAAATGGTATGCGGGATCAGGGCATGATCAAGAAAACTTCGATGATTTTGATCCATCTGTCGATCTGAGCAAAATTAGAGGTGACACTTATTCCTCTCTCAGACAAGCAAATCAGTTGATGCTGCCTAGAAATGCATCTGAGGATAGATTTAGGACCATCTTTCAGCAAAAAGTATATCATGATATTTACAAGAACAAGGAATTTGCTGATCATAAATGGGTCAACTGGGAGCATATTAGAAAGTCTCTGTTTGTGGGAGTTCCAGAATTATTTCATGGTGCTGGCATGTCAGATTTTGTGAGCAGGAAGTGTGATAACAACAAAGACATGGTGAAGCAATTCTATGCTACATTGCAAGTTTCTGAGTCTTTCGATCCCATCACCTAGATGATAGATGCCGGAGTGCACACAGTCACCAAGAATGAGATAGAGGTGGCATGGGGGATTTTCCATAGTGGGTATCTGAGTATACATAGTGAATATAGAGCGCATGACTGATAAGTATAGGATTGCTGAAAGTAAAGGCATGGGGGATTTTCCACAATTGGTATCTGTAACATCTCAAAATTTGCCTTAAATATCATTTTATTGATTTTTGTGCATTTTGTGATTTTCTGCAATTTATTGGATTTTTCTGGAAATTATTTGAATTATTTCAAAAAAATTATATTGTCCTTTTGACAATATTAATTAAATATATCCAAAGTTAATACAAAGTTTTGCCTAAAATATTTTACTTGAGTTTAAAATGTCCTAAGTATTTTTAAGAATTTCCTAGGATTTTTTCTAATATTTTCATTGCCTAAAAACAATTAAAATCGGGAAAAACGGTATGAACAGTACTGGGCCGAAGCCCAGCACTGTGCGCATGTGTGGCCCATTTATCGCGCGGCCCGTTCAGCCTGTTTTGGTTAGGGTTAGCGTCGACCGTTGGATCTTCATCACGTGGACTTCATCAAGCCATGTCACGTGCGTTTGATCGACCATTGGATCATGAAGGGATGTTTGTGATTTGAAGATGAGGTCGGAAACCCTAGCACCTATGAGCCGTGTTGTTTTAGGAAAGGATAGATCGCGTCCGTTGGATTTGGAAAGAGTGGATCAGATAGTATCATTTCGAAAGTAATCTCAGCCGTTGATTGTAGATCGGACGTTCCTCCGTCGTTGTCTCCGATCGGGTCTCTCTGAATCCACCGCCGATTCGAATCCGCCATAGCGTAGGATTAGGGTTGCGTGTAGAGCTCGAACGCCGAGGGTATTTAAGGGATGGGTAGTCGCCCGTGGTTCGCTGTTCCATTACGCATGTGTATCCCTAGCCATCGTCGCCTATTCCGCCGTCATCTGTGCGCTAGAGCTCGTCGTTGTTTCCGTAGCGCCGTCGTTCATTTTCTCGCCGTTGCGCCGCCGTCGAGACGTCTTCCGCCGCACCGGTTCCAGATCCAGTTTCCCTGTTCCAAGCCTTGTCAGAGCTGCCACTTCATCACGTCGAAGTTGCGCCGAAACGCCGTTCCGGTGGTCTTCTTCCTTCGCACCGGTGAAAACTCGCCGCCGTGCCATCTACATCGGGGAGCTTCATCGACTGTTGGATCTTCTTCGGACCGTTGGGATCATGCCGCGTCGTCATCTCAGCAGTGAACATTACCGGTAACGTTAGCCATTGGATCAGAGGTATCGGCCGAGATTTAGCCACATAGACCTAAATCTGTAGCTATTAGATCTAAAATAGACACTTGAAATTGTGCCATGTAGACATAGATCGGTGGCCGTTCGATCGTTGCGTGGATGCGTGACGCGTGTTGAGCAGTGTTTCGAGGTGTCGTGCGCTGGGTGCACGGTGGACTGGCACTATGCCGTGGACGCGGTCCGTAGACCGAGCGACGTGGCGCAATTTGACTGGTCCACGTGTCGTGATGATGTCATGCTGACATCAGCCAGTCCATGAGCATAGTACCTTAGGTCCACGGTGGGCCAGCGGGATTTCGTGGACAAGGTCCATGCGCTGGAGCCACCTGTCAGGCTATGGTTGGTCCACGTGTCACTAGCGCATTAATCGGTAATTTCCAGAATGAAAATAATTCGGGAAAATTTGGAATTTCTATTTTCAGTATTTTCAAGATTTATTAAAACTTTGAAAGCCTATAATTTTTGCATATGAACTTGGATTTGGGTGATTCAAATTTATAAAAATTTGTAAAATTGAGATATTTTTAATAGTAATTTTTTTATTTTTGGAGTTCATAAAATTTCTGTTTTGGTGTTTAATTTCTATTTTTGCATCGTTTCGCGTAGACGTTGAGTTGATCGATACTCCGGAGGAGGATTCATCGCTTCAAGACCCAAGTCCAGAGCAAGACCAAAACCTATTCCAAGGCATGTTGTGCTTTGATCATGTTGAACCCACGTTTACAAAATCACTATATTGTTTTTACCTTATTGCATATTATTTCACATGTACAATTGTTTTCAATTAAATTGGGACTTAGCTATTATACCAATTTTATCTATACCCTACCTTGTCGTTTGTATGCCATGATCTATTGTCACCCTATTATAGTTGGTTAATACTAAAATCAACATAGAAGGTTAGACCGTGTTAGTTGCTTAGTCATACCACATCATCACATGTACTTGGATCATCAAAGTTTAATCTAGACTAATGGAATATGGAACAATGATATGAACTTGTGTATCATGTGATGTCATACAATGAGATTGAGTTGTAGTGGCGAGGGATGTCACACAGCGATGTAGAATTGTTGATGGCACGTGGTGCTTGGTAATCAACTGGGTGGTAATCACTTAGATTGGGGCATGTGGCAAGGGGCGAGTATACCATGGTGGGCCCGATGGGCAGAGGGTATGTGGAAGTCTTGCTTCGATCATCTTCAGGACTTAACCTTGCAAGCCTTTGACCTGAGTCAATCATGTAACCACATGTCTGGAATGGGACAGCCTAGCTGATTAATTTGCAATATTTTAGCTTTGGTACTACCATCAGTGGTGTGAGTCCCAAGTTCATGGATAACCTCATATGGCGCAAGAGGGGGGCCCTGTTGTGGCGGTTTAACCATTCAGTGTTGAAACCTCAGCGGGTAGTACTGGGTTAAGGCAGAGCTTTGTAAAGGCTTTGTCATGATCTCTCCGCTGACACACCAAAGGAAGTGTATTAATTGTATGGCAGCAAGAGACGATCTTGTCGTGTGGGTAAAGTGCATAACCTCTGCAGAGTAAATCTGTTCGAATAGCTGTGCTCGTAGTTTTGAGCAATGCTCGGAATTACAGTTAAGGGTTAGTTTAATTAAATGGAAACTTGGTTGGGATGGCAGGTTGCCTTGGGAAGTTGGAACTTGATTAAGGATTGGAAAACTTGGTTTACATGAGAAATACTGAATCTATCTATTACCGTTATTTGTTTTATAGTCTTTACAATCTATTTATTGTACTTGTTCATAAATGTTGCATTATCGCAAAATAGCCATGATAGCCATTCCTTTGGAATAAGCCTTGCATATTGTTATATAGAATTGCATTCTATGCACAACTTGTTGAGTGCTTTATGTACTCACCCTTGCTAACAACATCAACACCAGTTGAATAGTCTACATCAATGGTAGAGGAGGAGTTCCAGGAGGAGACGAATGTTTAGGGTGTGAGCCTTGTCAGTTGCTTATGGTATTGATACGAGGGTGCGCCCGACCTTCATGGCGTAGGATCTGAGATACTCGCGAAACCTGACGAATCTTGTGCGGCCAACCGTTGCAAGCGCAACAACCTGCAGCACGAAGTTCAACCAACCTCACGTTGTCCACTCAACCAAGCCAAGTGGATTACAATCCTCGCTGCAATCACAAAGGAGTTTGCAAGAACAACGGGAAGGAATGCACAATCCACAAGAAGTTTCAGCCTGTGGCTAGAAAACCCAAGAACATGCATAGCATATTTGATTTTAGATTCAACAATAGTCTCCGTTCACACAAAGGGGTGCTTCCTACATACAAGAGGAGGGCAAAGGAAGACAAAAAGTCTACTAGAAAAGCCCAGGTCGCAGCACAAAGCTCAAGGGCCAAACATAATGGTGACGCATCACCCAATGCATAGGAAATAGTTTATGGCTGTCATACTTTTTGGATGATATCTCAGCACTCAGATTGTATTTGAGGGTGTGGTTGGATCCGTTGGAAAGCTTAGCTCGTTAGCTTTCTAGGTTGTGGTCGAACACCTCAATCGGACTCGGTTTGCATCCTCTATGCACATTTTTCTTTAGACTAGTCATTGGAGGCCGAGCTGAGTTCTTTTGCATTCACACCTTGCTTGTTGACTTGTCCATGATCCTCTTGATCTTCCCTCAGGCATTCACACCTTCTCACATTGTCTTCATACTTGAGAATAATTAAATTACTTGCATTAGGCAGCAGCCGACTCTCACAAGTAATATTATTCTTACTAAGGAGTGAGTTCACCTGTTGGTTTATTTGTTTGGCACGAGCACGGGTAATTGGTCCATGGAAATGATTCGAAGGCTCTTTAGCAGCGGTAGGTGAAGGAAACGATGATGGTGCTATGGTGCCTGTATCATCCTCCCCCTCTTGAAAAGGACTCGTCCTCGATTCTATTTCTTTCAGTCCAAAGAATGGTGACAAATCAGCAACATTGAACGTGGTACTCACATTGTAATCATCTCTAGGAAGCTCAATATTGTATGCGTTGTCATTGATCTTTTCAAGCACTTTGAAGGGACCATCAGCATGTGGCATCAACTTAGACTTGCGCTTCTCCGGAAAGCGCTCTTTGCGTAGATGTACCCAAACCAGATCACCTGTTCAAATAGCATCTTCTTCCTTGTCTTGTTTGCCCTTTTAGCGAAGTAGCGTGCCTTCTTCTCTATCTCTTCCTTGGTCTTTGCATGAATAGCTTTCACAAACTCAGCACGCTTTGTTGCCTCCAAATTAGCTCTCTCTTGAAGTGGAAGTGGCGTGATTGGTTTAAAACCATACACCACCTCAAATGGGCACAATTGTGTTGTTGAATGAACTGCCCTGTTGTATGCAAATTCAACATGTGTAAGACAGTCTTCCCATTCTTTCAAGTTCTTCTTGATCATTGTACGCAACAACATTGAGATTGTGCGGTTCACCACCTCTATTTGTCCATCTGTTTGTGGGTGACAAGTTGTGGAGAATAACAACTTTGTCCCAAGCTTGGCCCACAATGTCTTCCAAAAATAGCTCATGAACTTGACGTCGCGATCTGAAACAATGGTTCTTGGCATCCCATGTAATCCCACAATTTCCCTGAATAACCAGTTAGCTACATGCGACGCATCGTCGCTCTTGTGGCATAGAATAAAATGCGCCATTTTAGAGAACCTATCCACGACAACAAATATAGAGTCCCTTCCCCTCTTAGTCCTAGGCAATCCCAAAACAAAATCCATGCTAATGTCTTCCCAAGGTGAACTAGGAACATGAAGTGGAGTGTACAAACCATGTGGATTAAGTTTGGACTTAGCTTTATGGCATGTGACACATCGCTGCACGAACCTCTCAACATCTTGTCGCATTTTTGGCCAATAGAAGTGATCGGACAGCATGGCCAAAGTCTTTTATCTTCCAAAATGTCCCATCAATCCACCTGCATGCGATTCATGCAACAATAGCAAACGAACGGACGAATCTGGAACACAAAGCTTATTAGCATGGAACAAGAATCCATCATGGACATGGAACTACTCTCGTCGTAGAGTGTCTCGCAAAGCACAATATTCAGTCCAATTTATTGAAGCATCAAGATCACATCCTTCATTCACTGCATTGTCCCCTTGATCTAACATGGTTAGTTGTGCAAAAAATCAAGAGAAACACAATATGATCTATGGACAATTCTCTCAACCTCGCTTATCCTTACCACTGAAATTCTTACTCACCCTTTGCTGATTGATGAAGGAGATCACACTTCTGTGGTGAGATAACACAAAGTGAGGTTAAGTGAACTCACGACTGAGATCAAAGCCCACAACGGATTGATATGTGGATCTTGGAGGTTATAGTGTATGCCCTACACAATCTGAATTCTTGGTGTTGTTTCCATAAGTAAATATCCAAGCAAGAACACAGTGCCTAGTTGCTGAAAACAAGATTAAAATGAAGAACACAGCAACTCACACGCAAGGATGATGGAACCAAATGCAATCAAAGGAGTGAGCTAGAACAAGATATGAGCAATAACACAAATCAGCTCAAATTGCACTGGTTATAGAAAGACACTAGCTAGTTGCAAGGATTTGAACTAGGGCACAAGATTGCACAAGAAGATTGAATCTCATAACGGTGCAAAGATAATAATAGCTTTCTTTCTCCTTTTTTTCTCATTTTTTTTCAGCACATAGCAAATAACCACGGGATCTTTCTTTTATGTGATAGTCGGCTGTGCTACTGATTTTTAACAAAGATTCCAATCTCTCTTTTGATTTATTGCAACCGCGTGATCAAGATACAAAGAGGGCAGCCCTATGCAACAGATTAGCTAATCTTGATAGGAGCAAAGTATTCACAAAGGATAGATTGGCTATCAAAACAGATTCACCAATTTTCGTGATAAAACTGGCAGCAAGTTTCAAACCCAAGTTCGACCATTTCTAAGCTGAATTAGGAAATGTTGTCTCTATCAAATTTGTAGAGAATTTCATAAGCTTTTAATAAAGCACAAGAACATGAAAATCCGATATAATATCTGGAAGTTATGGCCCAAATAGTGAACTGGACAGATTGAATCAAGAAGTGACGCGAAGGAAGATGAACAGTTTTAGCAACAAGAACATGATTCAATGGAGGAAAACTTAGCAAAATGCACAAGATTAACAGGTCAGATACTAGGGTTCAATATTTTTGTGAGGCAAATTTTCAGATTAGGAAGAAAAACACAGATCCAACTAGAGGTGATATTTTTGTGTGGCAAATTTTCTGGTATATAGCTGAAAGTAAATCTAGAACTAAGGGTAAAGATCCTACTGTGACAACCAGAGCTCTGATACCAAATGATACAAGGGTTCACCCCGACCTTCACGGCGTAGGATCTGAGATACTCGCAAAACCTGATGAATCTTGTGTGGCCAACCGTTGCAAGCGCAACAACCTGCAGCACGGAGTTCGCCCAACCTCACGCTGTCCACTCAACCAAGTCAAGCGGATTACAATCCTCTCTGCAATCACAAAGGATTTTGCAATAACAACGGGAAGGAATGCACAATCCTCAGGAAGTTTCAGCCTGTGGCTAGAAAACCCAAGAACATGTATAGCATATTTGATTTCAGATTCAACAATAGTCTCTGTTCACACAAAGGGGTGCTTCCTACATATAAGAGGGGGAGAAAGGAAGACAAAAGGTCTACTAGACAAGCCCAGGTCGCAGCACAAAGCACAAGGGCCAAACATAATGGTGACACAGCACCCAATGCATAGGAAAAAGTTTATGGCCATCATACTTTTTGGACGACATCTCCGCGCTCAAATTGTATTTGAGGGTGTGGTTGGATCCGTTGGAAAGCTTAGCTCGTTACCTTTCTAGGCTGTGGTCGAACACCTCAATCGGACTCCGTTTGCATCTTCTATGCGCATTTTTCTTCAGACTAGTCATTGGAGGTCGAGCTGAGTTCTTTTGCATTCACACCTTGCTTGTTGACTTGTCCATGCTTCTCTTGATCTTCCCTCAGGCGTTCACACCTTCTCACATTGTCTTCATACCTGAGAATAATTAAACTACTTGCATTAGGCAGCGGCTGACTCTCACAAGTAATATTATTCTTACTAAGGAGTGAGTTCACCTGTTGGTTTGTTTGTTTGGCACGAGCACGGGTAATTAGTCCTTGGAAATGATTCGAAGGAACTTTAGCAGCGGTAGGGGAAGGAAATGATGATGGTGCTATGGTGCCCGTACATGTATACTGAGTGTTATCTACGTTTTTATTCTGCTGCAGTTTAATTTGTTGTTTAGCCTTGCGAGGCATAGTCATGTAAGTTGACCTTAAGATCATTCAACTAGTATTATTTAATATATGATGTATTTCACAATGTTCCCGCTATGTATGGTTGTGATGTTTACCGATGTTGAGCCTGTGTGCACTAGCGTGATCCTGAACTAGTGCAGTATACAGAGAGGGTCCGGATTTGCATATTCGGGTCCCGACAGAGGTGGTATCAGAGCCATACTAACTGTAGGTCTTGGCCCTAGATAGTATGGTCGTCTCTTTAGGATCTTCAAAATTATTTTTCTAATAAAGATTTAACCTGAAGGGATAATATGCTCTTGACTTATCTCGTTCTTCTATTCTTTCCCGTTTGCTGAAAATTCTTTCTCTTTGCCATGCTGGATCGAGTTAAAATCTTACCTGAGTTGTCTGGTAGTTAACAATATGCCACACCTTAGGAGGAAGCACTGAGTGCTCTGTTGCTACCCTAAAGATCATGAAGGAAGGAATTATCAAGCTCAAGAAAAGAGTAGATCGATGAAGTGTTTGAGAAGCTAGAAGACCCATGCTTCGAGTAGCCAGTTGAGACTCATGTGTCGCAGTTGCGTCTGCTAGGATAGGAGTGTCGCCCATGTAGACGGTAGTTTTGTATGTTTAGGTTGAATTGGTTCTTCCTTGATTGATGAGTGTGCAGTATGTGTTGCAGTTTGTAAGCAACCGTACCAAGTTATTAATATTGCTTGTTCAAGTTGTTTGGGTTAAACATATCTCCCCTGCAATAGGATTCCTGCTTCTTACCTATGCTATTTCCCTCTTCCCTAACCCTGTGAAGCAACCAAGAAGATGGTGCAGTCTGGTGGAAGCAGTGGAGTTAATGGAAGTGGAAATCAACACAGTGGGAACCCCAATGATGGATCAGTTTTTCAACCGTCAATACAGATGGATATATAGAGTTTTGGAGTATTCTTAGCTATTCAGACTCAGTTGATGCATGCAATAATGAAGCAAATGCAGAACATGACCGACCAAGCCAATGTCAACAGAGTGTCCCAAGTTGTTATCAATGATCCCTGTTCCTACTCAAGGTTATCAGAATTCATAAGGACTCGTCCGCCGACGTTTTAAGGAAATGTTTCACCTTCGAAAGCAGAAGATTGGCTTAAAATTATTGAGAGAAAGTTACTCATTACTTAGTGTGAAAGTGATAAGAAAGTCTTGTATGCTTCTTATCTGTTGGAGAGAATTGCTGCTGAATGTGGATGAAATTTTGTGCTGCCCATGAAGCCTTGCAGAAGATCTCTTAGGATGAGTTTGTTACTGCTTTTCGACATTCCTTTGCCTCACCAGATGACAGTTTGGTCACAGTGAATTTAGAAAAGAATGTTATCCCTGCACCCTATACCATATCTAGACATTATTCTCTGAAGTGTTATCATCCGAACAAGTCAGAAGATCATGCGTGCAATCGCTGTGGAGAAATAGGACATACTGCTGATGAACATGCAATCATTTGCTCTAGTTGTGAAGGAAGTCATTTGCCTGGAAATTTGCCCTATGAGTAATATCACATGTTACCTTTGTGAAGGTCAAGATCATTATCCAGTTCAATGTTCTTTGGATCCAATAGTTACTGCCGTGACCCAAAATCAGTGAGAGAATCTTTGAGCCGCAGTTGCTCAAGAACTATCAAAAGGAAGAGGAACACCCATTGTAAGTATTAAGTCATTTGAGGAGCTCTAGATGCATCGTTCCGACTGTTTCAGTCTCCATTAAGAAAGTAGTAAGTGGTAATCACCAACAATATGTTTTTGATGTGATGAAGAAGGTCATTGGGCTAGAGAATGCCCTATGAAGCAACTGTAATACCCTAATTTTTGCTCTAACTTAAATTTTGGAGTATTTTTATTTTTGTGATTTTTTTTGGGAATTTATTTAAATTTAATTGGATTTATTCAAATAGGGCTTTTCTTGAAAACAATTGAATAATGGAAAAGTTTTTGCAAAGTTTTATTGCAAATATTTTAATTGAGTTCCAAATATCTCAAAGTAATTTCTGGAATTTTTCTAGAATTTTTCTGCTATTTTAAAAGCACCAAATGATTTAATTGAATTTCTAGAATTATTTTAAATGTGAAATGATTTTAAAATCAGTTGAACAGTAATGGGCCGAGCCCATTCATCGTGCGTGTCGCCGCCCAACCGCTACCGAAACCCTAACGTCGCCCGGTCCGAGCCGTTCGATCCGATCGGATGCTCGTGAGTGAGCCACGTCGTCGCGCGCGCGGCGCCGGATCATCGCCGACGAACGGCCGGGAGAGGCCACGCCGGTCGTCTTCGCGAGATCACGGAGCTAATGCCGCCGACCGTTTCCGCTCGTTCGCCGCTCGTAGCGCGCACGCCGAGGCCCCTTAAAGTGCACCGGTAGCGCGTCGACAGAGCTCCTTTCGCTGCGTCTTTTGACTCCTCGCGCGCCGAGACGCTCTAGAGACCACGGAGAGCTCGCCGTAGTTGTTCCTCTGCGCCGCCATCGTTTCTCCGCAATTTGCTTCGCCGTCGGTCCATTTCCGCCGTCGCCGAGGTCACGATGCTCTGCCGAGTCAAGCCTCGTCAAATGCGCTAGATCTTCTCGCCGGAACCACCGAACGCCGTCGACTACGTCGTCTTCCTCATCTCCGCAAGCTTGCACCGCCGACGCCATCGCCGGACTCGAGCATCGTTGACCGTCGGATCGCAAGGAGGGTAAGGATCGTGCCACGTCGCCCTTCTCTGGTTACATTTAGTTTGTATCCGTGCGTTAGATGCGTTATGGACGGTGCGGATTAACCCTAAGGTTTACACGTTAGTTGATCTTGATCGTTAGATCTAGAAGCGAGCGGCTTGGATTAGATCTAGTTTCTGCGATGTGTTTTGTCTTAGCCGTTGGATCGTTAGTGAGCGCGTGAGATTGTGCCGCGTGGCGGCTGAATAATAAACTCGGTACCGTGGGCGTTGGATTTAGATCGAGCGGCGTTGTGAGTAGATCGGTGGCGCGGATTCGTGCGTTCAAATTTGAACGTCTGGCGGAGATGACGCCGCACCCCATCGAATCACGTGCGGACGCGTGTGAGCGTTGATCGAGGTGAGACCAGTCGCACCGTTGAGTTGGGCGCACCGTTGGATGGCGATGTGGGGCGTGGAGTGCGGCGTCGCCGAACAGCGGGGTGAGATCCGCCGTTGGATGAGCGAGCGGTCTGGATCTTGCCGCGTGTCGCGTTGGGATTGGCTGCGCATCGTCGCTGACGCCACGGCCTGCGTCACCCGGTGCATGAGCACAGTGCTGCCAGTCCACGGTGGACTAGAGCCGAACCGTGGACCCAGCCCATGAACCGAAGCAACGTGGCGGCACTAGAGGCTGCCACGTGTCGTGCTGACGTCATCGCTGACGTCATAAATATGTTATATATCAAAATATTTGGACCGAAATTCTTTTATGTTCTGACGTCATCATGAAGCAATGCTGATGTCATAAATGCGAATTTTCAGTATAAAAATAATTGGGAAAAATCGGATTACTTAATTTCTGTATTTTCAGATTTTATTCAAACTTCAAATGACTATAACTTTTGCATTTTAACTCGGATTTGGGTGATTCAAATTTCTAAAAATTCATAAAATTATGATATATTTAATGATGAATTTGATTTGAATTTTTGAGGCCATTTAGTCCTCTGTATTAGATTTTTATTGTATATTTTGTTTGTCCGCGTAGACGCAAATTTGCCGGAAAGTTTCGAGGAAGAATTCGTCACTCAAGACCAAGCTTCGGAACACGACCAGCAACTCTTTGAAGGCAAGTGATGCTTTGATCATTTTGATCCCAGGTTTTTAAAATGTAGTTTATGCTTTGAAACTATGCATGCTTATTTATTTAAAATGAATTTAAATGGATTTGGGATAATGTAGTTAATCAACCCATTTTGTTATGCCACCTTGAATTATTAATTGTATGCCCTAAATCTTTGTCACCCTAAGTTTGATTATATTAGTTGGATGTTAATATTGTGCCAACACGGGAGGCTAGACCGTGAGTAGATGCTTAGCCTTGCAACGAGTCATGAATGATCTTTCAGAAAAATGCTACAAAATTGACTAATGGAATATTGAATGTATTTTGGAAGTGGTGTGATGATGCCACATGATGTTATGGAAGTATGGTGACCTGTGTGGTTCCATATTGATGTTGAGTTATTGCTGGCATGTGTTGCACATTAATCAACTGGGTGGGAAATGATATAGACTGGGGCAAGTGGCAAGAGGCTGTGTGCCAGGTGGGCCTGTGTGGCATTGGGTTGATGAGTGTTGTGAGTCTGTGTGCCACAATGGGCTGTGTGCCACTGTCGAGTGTTGGAAGTCTTGCCTTGGTCAGTTAAGGACTTCACCTTGCAAGCCTTTGATCCGAGTCACCCGTACAACCACATGTGCGATATGGGACAGACCTAGTTGACTAGGGTTACGATATCTTTCCTCCGATACCTCGGGCGACAAGTACGCAGGGGTGTATTTGTATGGGGCGCACGTGCTACGGCTTGGTGCCCATCCAACGGTGATTGGCCGGTCCTATACTTGGCTCTGTGTGAGGGAAGTGATAGTGAAGGCAATCTGGAGAGGTTCTTTGGTTAAGGTAGAGGTTCTGAAAAGCTTTGTTGCGGACAATCACTGTGTGGTGGCGGTGTATCTTGTGGGTAAAGTGTACAACCTCTGCAGAGTGTCAAAACTATTCGAATAGCCGCGCTCATGTATTGAGCATTCTCGGGATTACAGTCAAGGGTAGATTTTCATAAACAAAATGTGGGAAGGGTGGCTGTGTGCCAAGTGTTAAAAATGGCTATTAAGGTGTGTGTCCGAGAATCTGCGATGAAAAACCATTTGAAGAAATTAGTATTACTTATAACTGTTCCAATGCTTTAATCTAATTAAGATCTTGGTTTAAAAATGCTGTTGATGCAAAAGAACCATTTAAGCCCAACCTTTGGAATAAGCTTTGCATATAGTAATAGCGTTGCATCCTGTGGATTACTTGTTGTGTGCCTTGTGTACTCACCCCACCTTGCTTATCAACCCCAACATCAGTGGATGAGACTACACCAGCTTGGGAGGAGGAGTACATCGAGGATTGAACAACTAGGGGCAAGCCCGTCGGTTGTCTCGTGGCAAGATGAAGGCTTCCACGACCTTTTCTTATGTTCATTGCTATTTCTTTACTTTGAATAATGTAAGCCCTGTGTGGCTGACTTATCTGTAAGGAGACCATAAGGTCGTACAACTCGGTTTATATACATGTTGGCACTAATTATTCTTATATCTTCGTGAATGTACGTGATGTGCAACCTGTATGATTGTGTGTGCTAGCGTGATCTGGGTCGCAGAATACACAGAGGGTCCGAATCTGCGAGTTCGGGCCCGAGCAGAGGTGGTATCGAGCAGTCGATGTAGGACTTGACCCTAGTTTGGTTGTGCCTAGGAGGGTAAAACTATTTTCTAAAGACCTAATCAACTTGAGCAAGAATATCAATGAAATCTTGACTTATCTCTTCTCTCTTGTTTCATACCTATCTTTGAATTTTTATTATTCTCTGTTTAATTTAAACAAGGTTTGTTTTGGAGATGAGGATGATCCATACCTATGGAGGCGCGACGGAGGATACGCCGCGAGTTATGGCGTATGATGCGATTGCTCGAAGGTTTTGACAGACCAGTATCGAGGACTTCGTGGTACAGGCGAGGACTTGGCGTCGCTGGGTGTCAAGATCACAGTGTATGCTCGGGAAAGGACGAGGCGAGCCGTCCTATCTACATCACGGTTAGGAGGTCTTCTTTTGAGGCGGAATCCGAGAGACAACACGACGAGCGTGCGGCGATTGCCCGCACTTACTCCGAGTTGGAGGCACCGTCTTCGTCACCATCCACGTCGAGACAATCGTTTGGAGAGGATGGAGCTTGCAAAGGAGGACGCCACTATCACCCACTGGCGAGGTGCGTCATCGCCAGAGGGCGCCTTGGGCGAGACAATCCAGAGCTACAGAGGACCCGCGGCGAGGTCACGGAGGCGAGATCCAGTGCGGGAGGCTTAGCTCATTCCATGCGAAGATCCAGGAGTTGGAGATGGCTTTATGCGGACCCGAGCCCGAGCGATCCGAGTTACGATCCAGATCCGGAGGAGCGAGCAGAGGCACCGGTGCGGGAGGCGAGCAGCCGGGACCAGCAGAGTCGATGGGGTCTTTTGCACCACGGTGAGAGGTCTTGAGATCGATTCGCCCGATGCGAGCACCCACGGTGTATGCTCGGGGGAGCCGCGGCGGGTTGGCTCGATGGTGATCGAGTCTAGCCGAGGGTAGTGTTGAGACTCGAATAATTGAGTCGCGTCTTTTTCTTCAGAGTCACCATTAGGTGTGAGTCGTCATGGATTCCTATGTCTGCTTACTTGTTTTTCGTTGTGAGTGTCTCGTATGTGTTGCATTGCTCTTAGGCACTTGTGAGCAACCATACTGCCTTATATTATATCAATAAAGTGGCTAAATAATTTAAGTTACACCTGTTTCCCCACATAAGTTCTTTTACTCGTCTGTGCTTTCTTCTTTTCTTAACCTTGGAAGCTTGCAACAGATGGTGAGGACACGTGGAAATGTTGGAGCCCAGTGGAGGTGGAGCTAACCAGCGGACAACCAGAATGAAGAGCCGATTCCTCAACCGCCGCAGGTCGATATGCAGAACCTGGGAGCCTTCTTGACTGCCCAGACTCAACTTATGAACACGATGGTTCACACCATGCAGCAGATATCCAACCAAGCTGCTGCGAATGTTCAAGCTGGGGGTAACCATGGACCACACCCCTACTCAAGGTTGTCGGAGTTTATGAGAACCCGTCCACCTACATTCTCAGGCAACGCCAATCCATCGGAGCGACGATTGGCTAAGGACAATCGAAAGGAAGTCGCACATTACCCGTGTGTAGGACATGAGAGGGTACTCTATGCCTCTCATCAACTCGAAGGGACCGCCGCGAGAATGGTGGGAAAACCTGCGCGACTCATGAGGACCCACAGAGTATCACGTGGGAGGAATTCACCTCGACTTTCGCCCGATACCATGTACCCGAGGGTATCATGGATCTCAAAAAGGAGGAATTCCGGAGCCTCAAGCAAGGGGGCCAGTCAGTGGCCGATTACCTGAACAAATTCACCCAACTGGCACGCTACGCACCAGAGGACGTGGCTACGGATAAGGCCAGACAATCCCGCTTCATGAAAGGATTGAATGCAGGGTTGCAGGTGGGACTGATCACCCACACATTCCCTGACTTCCAAGAGCTAGTTAACAAAGCTCTTATCTTAGAGGACAAGCGCCGAGAGTTGGATGACAACAGGAAGCGCAGAATGGCAAAACAAGGAGGTCGTCAGGGCCAGCAGAGGCAGAGGACGGCACCCCAACAGTTCATCCGGTACCAGCCCAGAGGCAATGATAGGGCACCACTGCTGGCAAATCGCCCGATGGGTCGAATGTTCGAGACTCGGCCCGGGCGTGGCACAAATGAAGGAACCTCTCGAGCGGTGGGAAGACGTTGCTATCATTGCAATGAAATGGGGTATTTTGCCAACAATTGCCCTAAGAAGGAGGTGTCACCCGGTCCGCTTTAACCTAGGGAACACACGGCAAGGACTCCCGCCAATTGTGAACCGGGGCATCAACAAAGAACAACTCCATCCCAAGGAGGCGCACGAGGCCGAGTCAACCACATTACGACGGATGAAGTGCGAGCGCCACGGATGTTATCTTGGGTAAGTTCCTAGTAAACTCGATACCATCGCTTTATTCGATTCGGGAGCTTCACATTCATTTATTTCCGAGATTTTGCTGTTCAAAATGATATGGATATAGTGAATCTTAAATGTGTGCTTATAGTCCAATCCTCGGATCGAACTCCGATCTAAAGTAGGATGTTACGGGTAAGACTAATAATTAATGGAGTTGAGTTCTAGCAAACTTAATCGTCCTTAATACCCAAACCTTGGATGTTATCACAGGAATGGATTGGTTAACCAATCACAAGGCGATCTTGGATTGTGGAAAAGAGTCATATCGGTCGAGAGCCCGGATGGAAAGAAGATTGAATTTGAAGCAAAATCGATGCGAGATGGACAATTGATGGTCAACAACATGAAGGTATCGACTTAGAAGAAGTTTCCATAGTCAATGAATATCCGGATGTTTTCCGGAAGATTTACCGAATGCCGCCAGATAGAGATATTGAGTTCGTGATAGAGCTGGTTCGAGGACAGCTCAATAGCTAAGAGACCTTACAGGATGTCCACAGAGGAATTGGTGGAAATGAAGAAGCAAATTGAAGAACTCTTTGGAAAAAGGATTTATAAGACCTAGTTCATCGCCATGGGGAGCACCTGTCTTATTCGTCAAGAAGAAGGACGGGAGTTTTAGGATGTGTATAGACTATCGTGCACTCAATGATATGACGATAAAGAATAAGTATCCGCTACCCAGGATCGATGATTTGTTTGACCAGCTGAGAGGAGCAGGAGTATTCTCCAAAATTGATCTCCGATCAGGATACCATCATCAACTGAAGATCCGATCAGAGGATATCCCGAAGACTGCATTTTCGTCAAGATATGGACACCACGAGTTTACAGTGATGTCTTTTGGTTTGACAAATGCACCAGCATATTTCATGAACTTAATGAATAAGGTTTTTATGGAATATTTGGATAAGTTCGTCGTCGTATTCATAGATGATATCCTTATCTATTCCAAGACGAGAGAAGAGCACGCCGAGCATTTGAGGCTAGTCCTTGAAAAGTTGAGAGAGCAACAGTTGTTTGCAAAATTTAGCAAATGTGACTTCTGGAAAAATAAGGTGGAATTTCTTGGACACATAATGACAGCAGAAAGAGTTGCGGTAGATCCAAAGAAAGTGGAGACGGTTCTACATTGGGAACAACCCAAGTCGGTAACCCAAATCCGTAGTTTCCTTGGAATGGCGGGGTATTACCGTCGATTCATCGAAGGATTCTCTACGATTGCGAGACCTCTTACGCAATTGTTGAAAAAGGAAAAGAAATTCTTATGGACGCCTGAGTGTGAGAAGAGTTTTCAGGAGTTGAAGAGGAGTTTAACATCGGCACCTGTATTAGTTTTACCCGACGTTCATCAAGGCTTCGACATCTATTGTGATGCATCGCGTCAGGGATTGGGATGCGTGTTGATGCAAAATAGGAAGGTAATTGCCTATGCATCGAGGCAATTGAGACCACATGAGGAGAACTATCCGACCCATGATTTGGAATTAGCTGCCGTAGTGCATGCACTAAAGATATGGCGTCATCATCTCATCGGAAATAGATGTGAAGTGTATACAGATCATAAAAGTCTTAAGTATATCTTCACGCAAGCTGACCTAAATATGAGGCAAAGAAGATGGTTAGAGTTAATCAAGGATTATAATGTGGGAATTCACTACCATCCTGGTAAAGCCAACGTAGTGGCGTACATATGAGCGTAAAGAACCACGGTGTGAATATCTTTGTTGGAAACAGTCGTGGAATTGTGTAAGGATTTCCAGAAATTAGAATTGGAAATGGTACCAGAAGGATTCATAGCAACTTTGGAAGTAAGACCTACCCTGGAAGATCAGATCAGGGAAGGGCAGAAAGATGATGATAAGATCAATAGAATTAAGGGCAAAATGGATGAAGGCAAAGCAAAAGATTTCAAACTGGATGAACAAGGTACTATGTGGTTTAAAGAGCGCATTTGTGTGCGAACAAAAGGAGTTGAAGCGATTAATTCGAGGAGGCTCATGACTCCAAGTACTCAATTCATCCAGAAGTGCGAAAATGTATCAAGATTTAAAGGAAAGATTTTGGTGGCCAAGCATGAAACGAAGTCGCGAATATGTTGCATTATGTGACATATGCCAAAGAGTCAAAGCTATGCACCAAAGACCAGCAGGGCTATTACAACCCCTAAAGATACCTGAATGGAAATGGGAAGAAATTGGTATGGATTTCATAACCGGATTGCCCAGAACGCAAAGTGGATATGATTCTATATGGGTCATAATAGATCGTTTAACTAAAGTGGCACATTTCATACCCGTGAAGACCACCTATTCCGGAGACCGGTTAGCAGAACTTTATATGGCACGGATCGTCTGCTTGCACGGAGACCGAAGAAGATAGTGTCGGACAGAGGTACCCAATTTACCTCCAGATTTTGGGGTAAGCTACATGAGGCAATGGGGACTCGTTTGAACTTGATCTGACCTACCATCCCAGCATGATGGTCAAAGCGAGAGGGTTAACGGATATTGGAAGATATGTTGAGAGCCTGCGCTTTAGCATATTCAACCTCATGGGACAAGTGTTTGCCTTATGCTGAGTTTAGTTACAACAACGATTATCAAAGAGTTCTGAGATGTCTCCATTTGAAGCTTTGTATGGTCGGTCTGTCGAACACCATTGAATTGGAATGAGACAGTGAACGACATGTTTTGGACCGACATTCTTCAGGAAGCGGAAGAACAAATCACCCTGATCAGGGAAAGATTGAAGATTGCACAATCAAGGCAGAAGAGTTATGCTGACAACCGTCGCAGGGAACTGAGCTTTGAACCCGAAGATTTTGTGTACCTTAGAGTCACACCTCTCAAAGGAGTTAGAAGGTTCCATGCAAAAGGAAAGCTCGCACCCAGATATATCGGACCATTCAAGATCTTGAGCCGCAGAGGTGAAGTTGCTTATCAGTTGGAGTTACCACCATCTTTGGCAGGAGTGCATGATGTATTCCATGTATCACTGGCAAGAAGTGTCTTGAGTACGGAAGAGCAAACACCTTTGGAGGCAATTGAGCCGCAAGAAGATCGACCTACAAAGAACATCCGATGAAGATTCGGACGTAATGGACCGAGAGACAAGGAACAAGTCAACACGTTTCTGCGAGAATTCAATGGAGCAACCATTCGAAAAGTGAAGCAACATGGGAGCGAGAAGAAGATCGAAGAAGGAGTTCCTAACCTATTTCGTAGACGACCACAATCTCGGGGCGAGATTCATTAAGGGGAGGTTTGTAACACCTAATTTTTGCTCTAACTTAAATTTTGGAGTATTTTTATTTTTGTGATTTTTTGGGAATTTATTTAAATTTAATTGGATTTATTCAAATAGGGCTTTTCTTGAAAATAATTGAATAATGGAAAAGTTTTTGCAAAGTTTTATTGCAAATATTTTAATTGAGTTCCAAATATCTCAAAGTAATTTCTGGAATTTTTCTAGAATTTTTCTGCTATTTTAAAAGCTCCAAATGATTTAATTGAATTTCTAGAATTATTTTAAATGTGAAATGATTTTAAAATCAGTTGAGCGATAATGGGCCGAGCCCATTCGATGTTGTCGTGTCGCCGGCCCAACCGCGCCAAAAACCTAGCGTCGCCCGGTCCGAGCTGTTCGATCCTGATCGGATGCCTGTGAGTGAGCCACGTCGTCCGCGTGCGTGCGCCTTCGGATCGTCGCCGCACGAACGGCTAGGAGAGGGCCACGTCGGTCGTCTTCGCGAGATCACCGGAGCTAATGCCGCCGACCGTTTCCGCTCGTTTCGCCGCCTGTAGCGCGCACGTTGAGGCCCCTTAAAGTGCACCGAGTAGCGCGTCTGACAGAGCTCCTTTCGCTGCGTCTTTTGACTCGCGCGCGCGTCGAGGCGCTCTAGAGACCACGGAGAGCTCGCCGAAGTTGTTCCTCTGCGCCGCCATCGTTTCTCCGCCGTTTGCTTCGCCGTCGGTCCATTTCGCGTCGCCGAGGTCACGATGCTCGCCCGAGTCAAGCCTCGTCGAATGCGCTAGATCTTCTCGCCGGGGAACCACCGAAACGCCGTCGACTACGTCGTCTTCCTCATCTCCGGCAAGCTTGCACCGCCGCACGCCATCGCCGGACTCCGAGCATCGTTGACCGTCGGATCTGCAAGGAGGGGTAAGGATCGTGCCACGTCGCCTTCTCTGGTTACATTTAGTTTGTATCTGTAGTTAGATGCGTTATGGACGGTGCGGTTTAACCCTAAGGTTTACACGTTAGTTGATCTTGATCGTTAGATCTAGAGCGAACGGCTTGGATTAGATCTAGTTTCTGCGATGTGTTTTTGTCTTAGCCGTTGGATCGTTAGTGAACGCGTGAGATTGTGCCGCGTAGCGGGCTGAATAGTAAACAGCTCGGGTACCGTGGGCCGTTGGATTTAGATCTGAACGGCGGCTGTGAGTAGATCGGTGGCGCGCGGATCCGTGCCGTTCAAATTTGAACGTACGGCGGAGATGACGCCGCACCCCCATCGAATCACGTGCGGACGCGTGTGAGCGTTGACTGAGGGTGAGACCAGGTCAGACCGTTGAGTTCGGGCGCACCGTTGGATGCGTGATGCGTGGGGGCGTGGAGTGCGGCGTCGCCGAATCGCAAGGGGTAAGATCCGACCGATTGGATGAGCGGCGATGCGATCTTGCCGCGTGTCGCGTCGAGATTGGTCGCAGATCGTCCGCCGACGCCACGGCTGCGTCACCCGGTGCATGAGCGCAGTCTTCGCCATCCACGGTGGACCGAGCCGAACCGTGGACCCGACCCATGAATCAAAGCAGCGTGGCGGCACTAGAGGCTGCCACGTGTCGTGCTGACGTCATCGCTGACGTCATAAATATGTTATATATAAAAATATTTTCACCGAAATTCTTTTATGTTCTGACGTCATCATGATGCAATGCTGATGTGATAAATGCGAATTTTCAGTATAAAAATAATTGGGAAAAATCGGATTACTTAATTTCTGTATTTTCAGATTTTATTCAAACTTCAAATGACTATAACTTTTGCATTTTAACTCAGATTTGGGTGATTCAAATTTCTAAAAATTCATAAAATTATGATCTATTTAATGATGAATTTTATTTGAATTTTTTAGGCCATTTAGTCCTCTGTATTAGATTTTTATTGTATATTTTGTTTGTCCGCGTAGACGCAAATTTGCCGGAAAGTTTCGAGGAAGAATTCGTCACTCAAGACCAAGCTTCGGAACACGACCAGCAACTCTTTGAAGGCAAGTGATGCTTTGATCATTTTGATCCCAGGTTTTTAAAATGTAGTTTATGCTTTGAAACTATGCATGCTTATTTATTTAAAATGAATTTAAATGGATTTGGGATAATGTAGTTAATCAACCCATTTTGTTATGCCACCTTGAATTATTAATTGTATGCCCTAAATCTTTGTCACCCTAAGTTTGATTATATTAGTTGGATGTTAATATTGTGCCAACACGGGAGGCTAGACCGTGAGTAGATGCTTAGCCTTGCAACGAGTCATGAATGATCTTTCAGAAAAATGCTACAAAATTGACTAATGGAATATTGAATGTATTTTGGAAGTGGTGTGATGATGCCACGTGATGATATGGAAGTATGGTGACCTGTGTGGTTCCATACTGATGTTGAGTTATTGCTGGCATGTGTTGCACAATAATCAACTGGGTGGGAAATTATTTAGACTAGGGCAAGTGGCAAGAGGCTGTGTGCCAGGTGGGCCTGTGTGGCATTGGGTTGATGAGTGTTGTGAGTCTGTGTGCCACAATGTGCTGTGTGCCACTGTCGAGTGTTGGAAGTCTTGCCTTGGTCAGTTAAGGACTTCACCTTGCAAGCCTTTGATCTGAGTCACCCGTACAACCACATGTCTGATATGGGACAGACCTAGTTGACTAGGGTTACGATATCTTCCTCCGATACCTGGGTGACAAGACACTGGGGTGTATTTGTATGGGGCGTACATGCTACGGCTTGGTGCCCATCCAACGGTGATTGGCCGGTCCTATACTTGGCTCTGTGTGGGAAGTGATAGTGAAGGCAATACCGAGAGGTTCTTTGGTTAAGGTAGAGGTTCTGAAAAGCTTTGTTGCGGACAATCACTGTGTGGTGGCGGTCAGATCTTGTGGGTAAAGTGTACAACCTCTGCAGAGTGTCAAAACTATTCGAATAGCCGCGCTCGCGGTATTGAGCATTTCTCGGGGATTACAGTCAAGGGGTAGATTTTCATAAACAAAATGTGGGAAGGGTGGCTGTGTGCCAAGTGTTAAAAATGAACTGTTAAGGCTGTGTGCCGAGAATCTGCGATGAAAAACCATTTGAAGAAATTAGTATTACTTATAACTGTTCCAATGCTTTAATCTAATTAAGATACTGGTTTAAAAATGCTGTTGATGCAAAAGAACCATTTAAGCCCAACCTTTGGAATAAGCTTTGCATATAGTAATAGCGTTGCATCCTGTGGATTACTTGTTGTGTGCCTTGTGTACTCACCCCACCTTGCTTATCAACCCCAACATCAGTGGATGAGACTACACCAGCTTGGGAGGAGGAGTACATCGAGGATTCGAACAACTAGGGGGCAAGCCCAGTCGGTTGTCTGTGGCCAGATGAAGGCTTCCACGACCTTTTCTTATGTTCCGCTGCTATTTCTTTACTTTGAATAATGTAAGCCCTGTGTGGCTGACTTATCTGTAAGGAGACCATAAGGTCGTACAACTCGGTTTATATACATGTTGGCACTAATTATTCTTATATCTTCGTGAATGTCTGTGATGTGCAACCCTGTATGACTGTGTGTGCTAGCGTGATCCTGGACTGGCACAGAATACACAGAGGGTCCGGATCTGCAGGTTCGGGGCCCGACAGCAACCATCCTTGAATTACAAGAAAGACAATAATGAGCATACAATTACAACCAACGAAGCACAACAAGGGGTACATATGTGCTGCAGATGTCGTGAGAAAGGTCATTATTCTAATCAATGCCCTCAGAGAAGACAAGCATCTCCTGCAGACGTGGTAATACCAGAAATTACCTCAGTCAAGTTCATAACGCCAAGAGTGAGTGGTGAAGCTGCAAGAGAAGTTGGTCCAGATAACCAGTTGAAGAAAAGATATCTGAGTGAAGATAGTACCCCGGTCAGCAAATGCTCAAGAAGGAAAGGAGTTGTCCCTAAGCTTTGTTATACCTGCAACAAGCCCGAGCATTTTGCCAGAAATTGCCCTCTGAAGAAAGCAACCATGCCGATTCAAGTCAATCTCAACTCCGTCCCATTCAAGACTTCAGCGCCAACGCCAATCGAGGAAGTTTAGATCAATGATTTTACCCTGTGTAAGTGTCATATCATCCCCTGTAGACGAGAGTGATTAGTGATGAATTCCATGTAAAGATTTCCTTGTTGAAAGAAATAAAATAAAGATGGTTGATATGCTGGTATATGAAGTTTTGAAATGACAGCAATAATGACAAAAAACGAAGGGTTAGATGTTTCTTTGAGTATTCACCCTGTGTTGATGGTTCACCTGAAAATGATGTGTGTGCAAGGATGTCAGTGCAGTGGTATTCAGCGTAAAGCTTATCAGCCATGAGATTTATCATTGTCAGTAAGTACTCAGTTGTGGTCGACTTAACCTGGGGTGTTTGGAGGATCGGTTGTTTATTAATGGAGTAGAGTTCCAAATAAATCATATTGTGTTGGGTACTCAAACCCTATACGTTATTCTTGAAATTGATAGGTTGTTTGAACATGAAGCTGTTCTAGATTGTGGCCGAAGAGTAGTGTTAGCGGGAAGCCCTAATGGAGAGAAGGTGGAACTTCAAGTAACTATAGTTCGTGATGGTCAGCTGATGGTTAATAGTGTGGAAGTTACCAGTTTAGAAGATGTGCCAGTTGTTGGAGAATATTCAGATATGTTTTTCGAGGATTGTCTAGTATGCCACCAGATCGAGAGATCAAGTTTGTTATTGAGTTAGTGCCTGGTATAGCACCAAAATCAAAGAGACTTTATCGAATGCCTACAGATGAGCTAGTCGAGATGAAGAAGCAGATCGAAGAGTTGGCAGGAAAATGTTTCGCCAAAACCAGTTTGTCACCATAGGGAGCGCTAGTCAATTTGATAGATGGGAGCTTAAGGATGGGTATCGACCATCGAGCATTTAATGAAGTGACGATTAAAAAAATAAGTACCCGTTGTCTAGGATCAATGATTTGTCTAATCAGTTAAGAGGAGATGGAGTTTTCTCTAAGATAGATATTAGATCGAGTTATCATTAGTTAAAGATTCGTGCAGAGAATGTTCTTAAGTCAGAGTTTTCTACACGATATGGACAATATGAGTTTACAGTTGTGTCTGCTAGAATGATCAATGCCATTGTATAATTTATGAACCCGATGAATGAAGTTTCATGGAATAGTTGGAAAAGCTGTTGTTGTGCACATAGACGATATTCATGTTTACTCTAAGTCAAAGGAGGAGCATGCAGAACATTTGAGATTGGTTTTGGAAAGACTGCGAGAGCAACAACTATATGCTAAGTTCAGTAAGTGTGACTTTTGGAAGGAGAAAATGGAATTTCTTGGCCATGTGATGAATGCTAAAGGAGTTGTCGTTAATCCAAGCAAAGTAGAAGCAATGTTGCATTGTGGAGCAACCAAAGTTTGTTACTCGGATTCATAGTTTTCTTGGGAATGGCAAGATATTACCGTTGATTCATAGTAGGGTTTTCCACGAATGTGAGATCTCTTACGCAGTTGTTGAAAAAGGGAAGGGAGTTTGCATAGATGCCAGAATGTGAAAAGAGTTTTCTGGAATTGATGCGTGTTGATGCAGAATGGAAAGGTTATTGATTAAGCGTCGAGGCAATTGAGGCCACATGAAGAGAATTACCCATGTACAATTTGGAATTAGCTGCCGTAGTGCAGGCTTTGAAGTTGTGTCACCATTATCTCATTAGAAATAGAGGTGAGATATATTTACAGACCATAAGAATCTAAAGTATAAATTCACTCAGTCGGATCTTAGCATGAGACAGAAGATATGGTTGGAGTTGATCAAGGAATGTAACGTCGGAATCCATTATCATCCAGGAAAAAATAATGTGGTAGTTGAAGCCTTAAGTCGAAAGAGTCGCAATACTAATATGTTGGTGTTAAATGATCAGCTGGTGTCATGTAAGAAATTTCATAAATCGAAGCTGGAAGTGGTTCTACAAAGATTTGTAGCTGCTATGGAGGTAAGGCCAACCTTGAAGATCAGATCAGAGAGGGTCAGAAGGATGAAGGCTTAGCTGAGGATTTTACTGTGGATGAGCAAGGTACCATGTGTTTTAAAGGTCGAATATGTGTACCGAACAAGACAGAGCTTAAGCAGTTGATTTTGGAACAAGCTCATGATCCCAAGTATTCGACTCATCTAGGAAGTGCTAAAATGTATCAAGATCTTAAGGAGAGGTTTTAGTGGTCTAAGATGAAGCATGAAGTTGCTAAAAATGTTGATTTGTGTGATGTGTGTTAGAGAATAAAGGCAATGCATCACAAATCAGGAAGTTTGTTACAGCCGGTGCAGATTTCTGAGTGGAAGTAAGAGGCAAATTAGTAATAAGATCTGTAGCATTGAGAATTGCTGAAAACTCAGAGAGGTTATGATTCTGTTTGGGTCATCGTTGATCGTTTGAACGAAGTTGCTTCTTTCATACCTATGAAGACTACCTATTCAGAAGATCTCTTGGCAGAATTATATATGATAAGGATTGTGTTTTTGCGCTGAGTGCCTAAGAAGATTGTGTCAGATAGAGGTACCCAATTTACCTTGAGATTTTGAGGCAAGTTGCATGAAGCAATGGGAACTCATTTGAATTTTAGTACAGCGTATCATCCACAGACAATGCACAGATTGAGAGGGTCAATCAGATATTGAAGGATATGTTAAGAGCTTGCGCATTAACTTATGCTACATCAAGGGATAAGTGTTTGCCGTATGGAGAGTTCAATTATAACAACAGATATCAGGCTAGTTTGCAGATGTCACCATTTGAGGTTTTATATGGACGTGGCTATCATACCTCGTTGAATTGGAATGAGGCAGGAGATCGTATGGTATTTGGACCTGATGTTCTTAAGGAAGCCGATGAGCAAGTTACTATGATTAGAGAGAGGTTGAAGATAGCCCAGTCAAGACAAAGGAGTTACGTTGATAATCATCGTCATGGTTTGAATTCGAGCCAGATGATTTCGTGTATCTTAGAGTTACCCCTCTCAAGGGTGTTAAAAGATTTCATGTGAAAGGGAAACTTGCTCCTAGATATGTTGGTCCATTTAAGATCTTGAGTCGTTGTGGGAAAGTTGCTTATCAGTTGGAATTACCGCAGTCATTGGCAGGTGTGCATGATGTATTTCATGTGTCACAACTTAAGAAATGTCTTTGAGTACCAACAGAGCAGACCCCATTGGAAGCAATAGAGTTGCAGGAAGATTTGATTTATAAAGAACAACTGGTAAAAATTTTGGAAGTCATGGATCGCCGAACCAGGAATAAGTCAGCTCACTTTTGTCGAGTTTAGTAGAGCAATCATTCTGAAAGCAAAGCCACTAGGGAGTGTGAAGAGGATTCGAAGTCAGAATTTCCAAACCTATTCTCTAGTTAACCCTGATTCTCAGGGTCGAGATTCTATTAAGGAGGAGGTTTGTAAAATCCCAAAATTTGCCTGAAATATCATTTTATTGATTTTGTGCATTTTGTGATTTTCTAAAATTTATTGGATTTTTCTGGAATTTATTTGATTTTTTTCAAAATTTTGTATATTGGCGTTTTGACAAAATTAATTAAATATATCCAAAGTTAATATAAACTTCTGCCTAAAATATTTTACTTGAGTTCAAAATGTCCTAAAGTATTTTTGAGAATTTTTTGGGATTTTTCCTGATATTTTTATTGCCTAAAAATAATTAAATGAATTTTTGGAATTATTTTAATTAAGAAAATCGGGAAAATGGTATGAATAGTACTGGGCCGAAGCCCAGCACTGTGCACGTGTGTGGCCCATTTATCGCGCAGCCCATTCGGCCTGTTTCGGTTAAGGTTAGCGTCGACCGTTGGATCTACATCGCGCGGACTTCATCAAGCCACATCGTGTGCGTTGGATCAACCGTTGGATCGCGATGGGACGCTTGTGATTTGAAGATGAGGTCGGAAACCCTAGCGCTTGTGAGCTGTTGGATCAAGATCGGGCGGTGCCGATTGAGCCGCGTTGTTTTAGGAAAGGATAGATCACGTCTGTTGGATTTGGAAAGAGTGGATCGGATCGTATCGTTTCGGAAGTAATCTTAGCCGTTGATTGTAGATCGGATGGTCCTCCGTCGTCGTCTCCGATCGGGTCTCCAAATCCCGCCGCCGATTCGTCTCTACTGCCGCGTAGGATTAGGGTTGCGTGTAGAGCTCGAACTCCGAGGGTATTTGAGGGATGGGTAGTCGCTCGAGGTTCACTGTTTCATTGCGCACCCGTATCCCTAGCCATAGTCGCCTGTTCCGCCGTCATCTGTGCGCTAGAGCTCCTCGTTATTTCCGTAGCGCCACCGTTCATTTTCTCGCTGTTGCGGCACCGTCGAACTGTCATCCGACGCACCGGTTCCAAATCCTGCTTCCTCGTTCCAAGCCGCGTCGGAGTCACCACTTCATCACACCAGAGTTGCGCCGAAATGTCGTTCTGGTGGTTTTCTTCCTCCGCTCCGGTGAAAACACGCCGCCATGCTGCCATCTACGTCGGGGAGCTTCGTTGACCGTTGGATCTTCTTTGGACCGTTGGGATCGTGCCGCGTCGTCATCTCAGCAGTGAACGTTATCGATAACGTTAGCCATTGGATCAGAGGTATCGGTCGAGGTTTAGCCATGTAGACCTAAATCCGTCGCTATTAGATCTAAAATAGACACTTGAGATTCTGCCACGTTGACATAGATCGGTGGCCATTCGATCGTTGCGTGGATGCGTGATGCGTGTCGAGCAGTGTTTCGAGGTGCCGTGCGCCGGGTGCACGGTGGACTAGCACCGTGCCGTGGATGCGGTCCTAGACCGAGCGACGTGGCGCAATCTGATTGGTCCACGTGTCGCGATGACGTCATGCTGACATCAGCCGGTCCACGACTACAGTACCTCAGGTCCACGGTGGGCCAGCAGGATTTTGTGGACTAGGTCCATGCGCCGGAGCCACCTATCAGCCTATGGTTAGTCCACGTGTCGCTAGCGCATTAATCGGTAATTTCCAGTAGGAAAATAATTGGAAAAATTTGGAATTTCTATTTTCAGTATTTTCAAAATTTATTAAAACTTTGAAAGGCTATAACTTTTGCATATGAACTCGTATTTGGGTGATTAAAATTTGTAAAATTAAGGTATGTTTAATGGTGAATTTTTTTTTTTATTTTTGGAGTTCATATAATTTCTCTTTTGGTGTTTAATTTCTATTTTTGCATCATTTCGCGTAGACGTTGAATTGATCAATACTTCAGAGGAGGATTCATCGCTTCATGTCCCATGTCCAGAGCAAGACCAGAACCTATTCCAAGGCAAGTTGTGCTTTGATCATGTTGAACCCATGTTTACAAAATCGCTATATTGTTTTTACCTTGTTGCATATTATTTCACGTGTACAATTGTTTTCAATTAAATTGAGACTTAGCTATTATACCAATTTGATCTATACCCTACCTTGTCATTTGTATGTCATGATCTATTGTCACCCTAGATTGGTTCATTATAGTTGGTTAATACTGAAATCAACACAGAAGGTTAGACTGTGTTAGTTGCTTAGTCATGCCACGTCATCACATGTACTTGGATCATCAAAGTTTAATCTGGACTAATGGAATATGGAACAATGATATGAAGTTGTGTGTCACGTAAGGTCATAAAATGAGATTGAGTTGTAGTGGTGAGGGATGTCACACATCGATGTTGAAATTTTGATGTCACGTGGTGCTTGGTAATCAACTGGCACTACTATAGAAATATACATCACAATTGGTTCTTTTTCGTCATCACAGTCGGTTCTGGTAGTGATACAAAGTCATTAGACAGTGATGAGGCAGCGATATTACAGTCAGTTCTTGCCTGATTGTGATGAGAGGGTCATCTCTATCGGTTCTTTGTAAGAACCGATAGTGATGACCCCTTCATCTCTATCGGTTCTTAGAAAGAAGCGATAGAGATGAGGGTCATCTCTATCGCTTCTTTCTAAGAAGCGATAGAGATGGCACCGATAGAGATGATGGGGCCATCTCTATTGCTTCTTAAAATGAACCGATAGAGATGACACAATCATCTCTATCGGTTTTTAGAAAAAAGTGACATCTCTATCGCTTCTTTCTAAGAAGCGATAGAGATAGTGGGTGTGTTGTTTTGTAATTCACCCTCCTAAATCAGTACATATTTCACACAATATGCACATATCACATTCAGACAACATAGATTACACACATTATGCATATATCACATTCACAGAACACAAACACTTTATATTATATTTTGACATCATTAAGCTCTAAATCTACCAAATCTAATATATATTATATTCTACTGTTTACCTTTCTAATCAACTATTTTCAGTTCCGACCAGTCATTTAAGGAGATGGTTGCAATGTGCTTGGTCAAAGATCAAACAAAGAGGCCAACAGCTGAGAAGTTGCTAAAGCATTCATTTTTCAAAGATGCAAAGCCTCTGGAATTGACAATGAAGAGTATCTTAACTGATTTACCTCCTCTATGGGAGCGTGTAAAGACACTCCAGGTATACTACCTCACTATGTTCTTTTTTTGTCTTGATGGTCAAGGTCAAAACAATGTATCTTGTCTCTGAAGTTTTTGTATGTTTCCAGCTTAAAGACGTAGCACAGCTGGGATCACCTTTTGGTTGTGACAGTTTTAGTTTTATATACCTTGTGATTAATTGGTGTTTTTATGACCACATGACTAGATATCAACTAAACAAGGCATAATACTAATTGGTTAAATGATTTAAAAATGGATTGATTATATAACAAATGTTAGCTTATAACATGACCTGTTTAAAATAGACCAATCAACTAAAGTAATACAACAAAGTTCGCAACTTGACAATTCATGTTGAAATAGAGAATGACTATAAGATATTTCTAAATGATTTTAAGCACTTGCCTTAATGATCTTTCTATTGTCCTGCCCATTTTAACAACCAATTATAATGATAAGGGGAGTTCTTGATGCGATCACCACGTAAAACTTCTCCAAGGTTTTCTGCAGACAATTATGTATACACTCATTAGAGCACACGCAAGTAAAAACAATCACGAATTGATTTTAAAATCTAATAGATTAACTCTAGCAAAGATAACTGCATCTGGTAGGCAATACGTTATAGTATCATTTTTGCTTGGGAAATGAAATGAAATCAGGCACTGGGAAGACTGAAATAACTGAATAATCAATCTATGAGTGAGACAACGAAACTATGGCAACTTCAGTTCAATTTGCATCATACGGCACAGCCACAACTACATATCGCTGGTACAAGCAGAGTTGAGTTAGGAAACTTGTTGGGATCTACCCAGTGTGGAACAGAACTACATATAGTCTCCAAATGTGCTTATAGAAAAAGTGGAGGCTTTAATTAATTACTAGAAATATTTTCGCGGCGTGCCACGCCGCATTCCTTGTTTTTTCCATAACAATGGGAGGCCTAAATACAATTTTAGAATTTTCAAAGGGTTTTTTTCTGCGAAAAAGCCAGTAGAAGACTCGAAGATTGATCACTTATCAGAACAATGGGAGGTAAATCAAACAATTAAGTTCTGTACCAAGTTAAGTTGTTCATGGAAATCTTAACAGCTACAAACCACACCTAAACTTCATAGCATGAGTTATTTAGCAGTCAATGAAAACACACTATGCTTGTCCCTGCTAAACCGTTACTGAGCTGGAATAATGGAATAATGACAGGAATTTACCAAACAAGAAGCACAGATTAATCGATTGTGTTTGTGATATTTTGGAACATAATGAGGAAAGAAAATATCTTCCTTGTTATTTTCGAATCTTTTCTATCTACATCTCTTGATTTCCGACAAGATTGTCATTAATCTGGAAAAAAATCAAAGTAACCATGTTAATAAAGTCACTGATTACGCTAAGTCTTAAGCTCCAATCTGTAACCATGAGTACATATGTTAATAAAGTCACTGATTACGCTAAGTCTTAAGCTACAATACTCAGATTTAGCTTTAACAAAGAGTCAGGTGCTTATGTCAGCAATAAACTTTTCCCCTTTTATGTGCTTATCAAGCCTTGCTTGAAACTCTTGTTGTTTTATACTCACAGCTTTCTTAATAGTAGCAGAAATTTACTAAATTATTACCAAAACAAAAAAATAGTAATAACGTAACTTAATTATCTTCTCAAATACTATATGTGAATGATTTGATACACGTAAGTCCTATAAATATAGACGGCTAACAATAAGTAGTACAGCAGCATTCAGGCAATAATAAATATGTACCAGACAAGCACAAGAATGTATTGACTTACATCTGTTTGTTTCTAAAGCTGAGATGTTTGTGTACAACTTAACAGGGAGATCCAAAGTAACAAGGGAAAAAAGCAAAGAATCGCTCAAGTAAAAGTTCAACAGCTAGTAGGTTATTCTGAAGGGAGAATTACCACTGTAGAAGCCAAAGGCAGTGAATGATCAGAATCACATAAGAAGTCCTTGTTGAAAAAAGTACTCCACGATCTACAAAATAAGCACAGAGAACAAAAATCAAATTCAGAGCTCGCACATTCCTGCTGTGCATCCTCCAGTGGTCCATCTGCAATGACAAGAAAACAAAATCGACATCAAAAGAAGAAACGTTAAAAAATACAGCGCTTGCAAGATGCATGCATGTATCAAAGCTCTGAAGCCAGCAACTGCCTGTTTGTCCCGCAGGATGGTCTGGCCGTTCTGGAGGTCACCGGCGCTGAAGAATATTACGGCACTAACCTTGGCATCATAGAGCATGCCGATCTCGTGGGCCTTCTTCAGTATCCCGGCCTGCCTCTTGGAGAACGTCACCTGCCGGTTCGTCAAGCGAGGAACGGAATGGGGATGGTGAGCTCGAGGAGGGGAAAGAAGGGGAAGGGAACGGAAGGAGCCAGAAGGAAGCGAGGTGGGAAAAGGGGAGCGGACGGCAACGGAGAAGAAACGAGAAACTCCTCCGTTCGCGAAACATGTAGCAGAAGACGGCGCAGCACCGCGAATTCCATAGAGCCGAAACTTGCTCCATGGGGAGACGGCGCCGGTGGGGGAGGTCGCCCAGCTGCGGGGGCGGCGGGGACTACCGGGGCGACGGGAACTGATCGAGAGCTAGGGTTAGGATCGAGGCTGCGTGCGCGGAGAATAAAATGTCTTGGCGGCTGCGGGAATGAAAGTAATAGGTAAGATGTATATCACTATCGGTTTCAACTAAACACCGATACAAATGATTACCAAAATACTATCGGTTATTAGACAAAACCGATACAACTATGATATATATCACTGTCGGTTTTAATAAAAAACCGATACAAATGAGAAACTTATAACTATCGGTTATTAGACAAAACCGATACAATTGTGATATATATCACTGTCGGTTCATAAAAAAAACTGATACAAATGAGAAACTTATCACTATCGGGTTATAAAAAAACAGACACAAATGATATTAAAACATCACTATTGGTTTATTAAAAAACCGACACAAGTGACGAAAATACCAGTATCATTTTTTTCAAAAAACCGACACAAATGCATGGTACTGCACAAATCCGTGTATAGAACATCACTGTCGATTTATTAAATAACCAACACAAATGACGAACATATCAGTATCGGTTTTTTTCAAAAAAAAACCCACACAAATGCATGGCACTGCACAAACCCATCTATAGAATATCACTATCGGTTTATTAAAAAACTCGACACAAATGACGAAAATATCACTATCGGTTTTTTTAAATAAAACCGATACAAATGCATGGCACTGCACAAACCCGTGTATAGAACATCACTATCGGTTTATTAAAAAACTGACACAAATGACGAACATATCAGTATTAGTTTTTTTTTCAAAAAACCGAGACAAATGCATGGCACTGCACAAACCCGTCTATAGAATATCACTATCGGTTTATTAGAAAACCCGACACAAATAACGAAAATATCACTATCAATTTTTTTTCAAAAAACCGACACAAATGCATGGCACTGTACAAACCGTGTATAGAACATCACTATCGGTTTATTAAAAAACCTGACACAAATGACAAAAATATCAGTATCGGTTTTTTCAAAAAACCGACACAAATGCATGGCACTGCACAAACCGTGTGTACAACATCACCATCGGTTTTCTTAAAAAAAACTGACACAAATGTATTCTACTACACAAACCCATGTATAGCACATCACTATCGGTTTTTTAGAAAAACCGACACAAATGTTGTCCATAGCACTATCAATTTTTGGGTAAAACTGACACAAATTGGGTATCACAATCATTTTTTAAAAAGAAGCCGACACAAATGTTGTTCAATGCACTATTGGTTTCTTCGCGACATATCGAAATTACATAGTGCAAAATTGAAGGGGTTTGAAGGAATGCTCACATTTTGAAGAAAACCACAAATTCTACAAAATAAGGAGAAATCTCCTGAGGGTAGGCTTCAAATTTACCCTCTTAGGCCCTGTTTGGTACGGCTCCAGCTCCACTAGATTCATGGATCTGGTGGAGCTGGTTATTTGTAGCTCCACAGATCCGTGAAGCTGGATCTGTGGGTATATTAAGAGTGTTTAGGTAGGCCATATTATTTAATTTTGGACTAAAAATATAAACTTAATTCTATTCACTTTAGCCTACAAGATTCAGATCTGACGTGAAGCCAGAATCTGGAGCTCTACCAAACAGGGCCTTAATACTCACCCTTGAGGATTTCAATTTTTCTCACCCAAGAATTACTTCCAACCACATAATATGAGCTATTTTTTCGGGTGGCGGTGAAGAAATGTCCTCTGGAACAACAACAAAGGAGAGTTCAGCCCGAGGGGTATAAATAACCTAGCGAGACACATCACAATCGGTTCTCACTTAAAAAGCGATAGTGATAGGCACACACATCACTATCGGTTCTTACTTGAAAAGCGACAGTGATGTGATCATGCACATCACTATCTGTTCTTATGTGAGAAGCGATAGTGATGTGCATTCTCATCACTATCGGTTCTCACATAAGAAGTGATAGTGATGACTACGCGCACATCACTATCGGTTCTTATGTGAAAAGCGATAGTGATGATCATGCACATCACTATCGTTTCTCACATAAGAACCGATTGTGATGTGCCTATTGCTACATCACAATCACTTCTAATCTAAGAACCAATAGTGATTATTATTAACACTCCTCCTAAGTCATCTATTACAATCGTTTTTTCCTAAAACCTTAAGAACCAACCCAGCTGAAGCGATAGTGATGTACCATTCTGTAGTAGTGTGGGGTGGTAATCACTTAGATTGGGCAAGCGGCAAGGGGAAAGTATGCCAAGGTGGGCCCGATGGGCAGAGAGGGTATGTGGAACTCTTACTTCGATCATCTTAATGACTTAACCTTACAAGTCTTTGACCTGAGTCAATCATGCAACCACATGTCTGGAATGGGACAGCCTAGCTGATTAATTTGCAATGTTTTAGCTTTGGTACTACCATCGGTGGTGTGAGTCCCGGGTTAACGGATCAACTCACATGGTGCAAGAGGGGGGCCCTATTGTGGCAGTTTAACCCTTCAGTGTTGAAACCTCAGCGGGTAGTACTGGGTTAAGGTAGAGCTTTGTAAAGGCTTTGTCATGATCTCTCCGCCGACACACCAAAGGAAGTGTGTTAATTGCATGGCACCAAGAGACGATCATGTCATGTGTGTAAAGTGCATAACCTCTGCAGAGTGTAAATCTGTTTGAATAGCCGTGCTTGCGGTATTGAGCAATGCTCGGGAATTACAGTTAAGGGTTAGCTGAATAAATGCCCAACGTATTTGTCACAGTTGCTAGCCAAAACGTGTTCCAAAAACTAGTTCAACCTAGTAAGGGATATATCAAAGCACATAGGACTCAAAGGACGCAAGCAATTCTGATTATTTGCTTCTTTTCTTTTCTCTGATTTTTTTTCAGTGCGGCTCTTTTTTTTGCACAGGCCTTTTTGTTTTCCTTTCTTTTAACTCAAAGGAAAAACAAAAATCGCACGTTTTGGTAAAAACAGCATAAGAAACTTCCATGGTAGCTCGGTGCTATTGGGCAAGCGGTAGCACTGGCCTCTTGGAGCGGTGCAAAAATTTCACAGGGGGTTGCCGCCTCCTAGACGGCTTGGAGGCGATCGTGCGCGGTGAGCTTCTCAACGGAGATTGTGAGAAGCCCCGGCAAGTTGTGAATGGCAGTGTTCGCCTACCTAGAGCGAGGAAGAACTAACTTAGTGATCGAGGAAGGCTCAAGCAGGTGGAGCCGGCTTTAAGTTGTTCAAGTCACCTCAACGTGGAGTAGGGAAGACTGGCAAGTCTCTGAGACCACGGGTCAAAACTCTTGTCTCTTGCTCTCTTGTGATTTGCATTTACACTTCTAGTGTTCAATTCAGTCTTCTAGCTTTTTAAGTATATTATTTGTGCTTAGCTTTATTTTTATTCATACTTGAATTGCTAGAGTACTTGATACTTACTAGAGAACTTAGTAGCAAAATTGAAGAAAATCACAATTCTTGCTTAGTGTTTTAATTTTTTGAATTTAGAATAAATTTTTTTTGAAACATCCTATTCACTCCCCCTCTAGTCGGTTATCCTTGATCCTACAATGATACCGAACACTTTTCTAGCAATATCGTGCGAATGCCCTGTGAATGATTTTGAATAGTAATTAAACTTAAATACAATAGAATAGAATATTGCTAGAGCAATAATGTAACGATCGAGTTTACCTGTTCAGCATGTCCCAAAAGTCCTGATATAGATTAGTTGGTTTCCTCCTCGAGTTCAAGAAAAAATCCTGCTAGCATCTAACGGGATGGCAAGGAGGACCCAGTGAAACCTGCACATATATGTCAATGTAGTCAATTACTCCCACATCATGTTAAGCAAAAATAGTAAATGATTAGAAGTAGGTAAATACATAATTAAAGTTATAGGGTAAAAGTATGGAGGTTTTATATTGCAGCTTCAAGAAAGTATTGAATAAATAGTCTTCATTATACCGTGGATGGTTTCTCACAAGCTTCTTGTTGTCAAGCCCTGGATCTAGAAATGCTAAGTTGTTATTGCTATTTCTTCTACATTTCTGTACCTCCATTCTACATAAGAAAGAAGTTAGACATGCAATTAAACGATACAAGAATGTACAATAATTACATAGAGACTTACAAATTCCACAGTTTGAGTATATTCACGTCGAGGGCATCTTGTTGGTACAACATATACAACTCCTCGAAACCCACCTAGAAGATGTTATCCCCATTATGAAAGTCCGGCTCTCTGTATCTGACTGCGAACGCCTGTATAACATAATTGGACCGCTGTATGTACCACTGATGGACGTGTCACAGTTGTGTTGTTAAGTGGTCTAAATGAGCTGGTTCAACCAGCGGTTTCTCCATAAAGAATTTCCACCTTAAACATTGCTCGTGAGCATCATCTCGTTGAGCAGCATCTCCTTGAGCTTCCGACCTCAACGCGTCGGCACTAGCCGAAATCAAGTATTGCTTTTTGGAGATGCACTCGTAGTCTCACATTTCACAATGTTCAGAAGCCGCCTCATCTTTTTCACTTTTCCCATACTCAAGAAAAACTTCTGCGCATTAGCATCAACCTTAATCTTTTCAGGTGATGGCACATTTTTGAAGTGAGATGTTACACTAGCGCTTATTTGCTTTTTCCGTTCTTCTTCAGTCATCTCAGCTGGTAATTTCTTCTGAGGTTGTGCTGACAATACAGATGACTGAGATTTCTTAGACGACGGTGCCGACTTCTGAGATAGTGCTGGTGTTCGATTCTTTTTAGATGTCAGCGGAGGAGTTGGACTTTTTCTGGGTGGTGCTAGCGGAGGAGTTCGACTTTTTCTGGGCGGTGCCAGTGAAGGTGTTGGACATTTTCTGTGTGGTGGCGACAAGGGCGGGAGGTCTCTGTGTGGAGAGTACAGCTGATCATCATCTCCGTCGTCCTCATCGTCTGAGCCAAACTTAATCAAGCTCTTGCGCCATGTGAGGAAGCCATGCACGTTTTCTCCTAGTTTGTTGTTTTCGTCCTCGCCAATGATCTCTACCTCCATTTTATGGTATTGGCATAATACACTATCCACTTCGATCCTGGTGAATCTTGACGGTATCGAGCGACAGTGCAAAACCTTCGACTCCTTGCATGACCAAGCCCTGCCCTCAGCTACCTTGATGGTAATGCCATGTGCGGACAAATGTATCTTGCACGGTGTCGGTTCTATGATGTCATCCATAGGAAAATAGAGTCCATGCTCTTCAGGAATCCCCGTGGACGTGCAGCTGCTCTTACGAGCACAGGGGTTGATGAGCTGAGGGTTGTCATCGGGTAGCGGTCGTGAGCTGAGAGCTTTCTGTACTGCTTGCTCTATAGTCTTATCTAGTTCCGCTCTCTGTTCCTCTAACGCTCTCGCCACAATAACTTTTATTTGATGGTCGAATTGATCTTGTCTTGTTCTCTTCAGACACCTATACAACCATGCGTCAGCTGGAAGCCTTCTTTCCACGGCACCAAACCAACTCCTCTGGTGCGACCAGGGTGCTCCTTATTACCCAAGGCTATGGTTAGCTCGTCATTCTCCCTTCGTGGCTTGAAAGAGCCTTGGGAAGACTACACATGAGCATCTGTGATTTTGCGCGACACTTCTTGGTCTCTATCACTTCTGAATCTTAAGCTAACATTATCCGAGATAGAAGCACCCCTCCCAAGCAACCAGTGCTTCGATCGTTCGCTCAACTCGGCCGTCGCAGGAATGACACCGTTGTTGATTAGTTCTTCTTCTAACATATCCTATGTTAGAATTTTCTTCACGTACCCACCTGTGCCTAGTGTGTGAGGGTAAATATTCTTATCCGCGTTTGCCTTGTTCTTTTGACTTACTATCTATGCTTCTTCAGACATCTTGTACGTCACAAAGTCTTCCTAAAACTCCCTTAACTTTGGGTACGTGTAAAAATTTGGTTTTTCATTCTTATTCACATAATTCTTATTCAGTGTCGTCTTCCAATTCTTCCACGCTGTGCACATGATGCATAGTGCACATTTCTTTCCATCCAACTCGGTCCCTTGGGGGAACTGGAACACTTCTTTTAGCTTGTCCCACTGCGAGTTCTTCAGGTCATTGGGAACCACCTACTGGTCACCTCGGCGGCCAGTCCATGATCTGTAGCTAATGGCCACATCTTCCCTAGCAAGAACCCCGCAAGCTGTCCTGTACATCTCCAACGATGACTTGGGTATAGCAGGTTCCCTGACTGCCGAGAGCTCCACTATGTTAAAAAGTCCCTTAGGCATCTTGCTTGAACGATGACATGCGCGCTACCTCTGTTAATCAGACGTCTGAGCCTGCAATTTGATCTTCTTATTAGTCGTCTGACCCTACAATGTTTTGGGAACCACAATCTACTAATACTTTACCTCGCCTACGTTAGTGACGTAAGGTTGGTCCACGGTGGTGGCACCAAGTTGCTCCATATCAGGATGTGTAAGTTCAGGTAGTACGTCGGGCTATGGTTCGGGCTACCCGTTCCTCCTTCGTCCATATTTAAGGGCCCAACTTCCTCCGGCACTTGTCCCTGGTCAGAGGCCATTCCTAGCATGTTTGTCGGAAATTTCAAAAAGAACGAAGAAAGACGTAACGAGGAAATGAAGATAGATGTAACGAATGAACATAGACGTAAAAGCATATGAGCCTAAGTATAGCCGCGTTGTTGGCTGTACCATTTGTATGCTCGTGATGCCAAACTTATCAATTCAAAGAAATAAAATTAATACACATATTTGAAAGACACATACACATCTTTAAAGAACATATACACAAATATATTTTTTTGATCTTTATACACATACATCTTTCAAGGACACATAAAAATATTTGAAAGACACGTATACATCTTTCAAGAACATATACACATATACATCTTTTTTTTGAACTTTATACACATAATGGAAATTCACTCGAATTCCTAAAACAGATTACAATATATTGTATTACTTGACTAGTCCCAGGTTAGTACTTGACCATGAACAGAAATATACACATACACATATACAGGATATATACACATACACAGGAGATTACAATTACAAGAGTTGATGCAAGTTCTGGTCCTAACTGCGCAATTTGGTGATCGATTCCAGTTGGGTCGGTGTTGTCAATAAATCTTATCTGACATATCCAGTAGAGAGAGAGGGTAGATCACACATTACTTTGAGTGGTAGAAGAGCTGGTAGCAATACAAAACATTGTAAAGAGATCACTATGCTTATGGAAAATAATGATCACAAACAAGTAAGCTACAATGTATAGTTTCAAGACGTGATACCATATATAGCCTCCATGGTATGAATCATTAGCAACCCTTTCATGTATACGTATGGCTTGTAAGCACGTGAAACAAGGAAGCAACTTAGGCCTCATGAATACATATGCAAAACAGAAGGCATGATGCATAACATATCAAAAGACTAAGCAGTAAAAAAAATGATATTATATCAGCACACACCCAATTTAAAAGAGACAATTAAAATTCAACTCAATCCCCATACTTTTCGATCTAATTCACTCATTGTCAGGTTCACCTTCCTCTTTCCTCCCTTCCTGGAAAAATCACTTCTTTACCTTACTCCACATGGTTTCTTTCCATTATTAATAAAATCTAACTCATTATTCAAAGAAATTCCATAATGTTCCAAAACCCAAAAGGAAGACACTTCGAAAGGAAAAAAAACTCCACTTTCTAACAAAGCTTTCTGTACCATACTTCCACTTCCTTGAAAGGATGTTAGTCCATTTGGCATTTTAATTTTAACTGGACTTAATTCCAGCCAGCAACTAAAAAACCTGTCAAAACCAAAACTTTATATTTGAGACCAAACCATTAAAAACTAAATTAGCAAACTAATTCACACATTTCAGATATAGCTATACTATATTTATTTTTCTCAATAAGAATGGCCAAACCCCTGTGGAACAAGATTTTTTAAATGATCATTCATATACATGACTTAGTTTTTTTAAAATGATCATTCATGTACATATGGGTTGTTTGCTTTAAGTCTTAATATAAGCTAGCATGGATTCTTTTGCTTAAAAAACATGGAGATTAATATTTGCACGTTACTTAGGGCAAACTTACAACTGAAAGGAGGGCGACCAACAGAGGAACAATTTTCAACTCATGCATATTTGTGAGCATATATAGTAATAGAAGATTTAAAATCTAAGACCATCATTCGTAATATATGAATTTCAGTCTCAAAATACTCACTCAATTTCATATATAGTTTTAGAATGTGAAATATGGATAATTCTGAAGTGTCATTATCTATCTATATCCAACGATTGCAATCTTTACCGATTTTTTTGATATCTTACGCATATGCCACATGATTAACACTATCTCTACCACGCTTCATTGATACTTTCAACAACATTGCTGTCACCCGCACATGATGAACATTAACACTGGCAAAATAGAGCCTTAATCAGTTGTACATTATTTGTACATTTTGCGCATATTAACCTGTTGTACATTATTTGGTCAAGCCATCATTTCATATTACAAAATTGGAAAGGGTATAAGCAGAACAATATTTTACATACATTCCTTAGATTGGTGTTGTCCCATATGTTCACATTTCACACTTGTGAGTGCATCTGTATCTTGGATAAAATGATAAATATTCTGATTTTTTACAATCAAGATTTCGAGAGTATCACCTAAGCGAGAACGCGAAGGTCCGAGGCGACGACGGGGAGGTCCGAGGCAGCCGAAGTCACCATGGTTGGATCCGGCAAGGCAACGGCGCGGAGGTACATGAGGAGGTGGCGGCGGAGAGGAACGGCGCTAGGTTAGAGTGTAACTGAGAGGTGGGGGCGCGGCCTTTAATATTTATAAGGGTGGACTACCGGGCTCGCTACAAAAATAGGCAGGGATAGTCTATCGCTGCCGGGCTAGAAAGAGAGCCAGCAGTGATAGTGGCCTTATAACTACCGGCCCACTCCACAAACCAGCAGTAATACTAGATTATCCCTGCCGGGTGGAGCTCCACCAGGCAATGATAGTACTTATCACTGTCGGTTGAGACTAGCAACCGGTAGTAATAAGCCACATCACTGCCAGTTTTATGAGGCAACTGGTAGTGATAAGCTGGTCTCCGGTCAATTAAGTGAAACTTTCAATTTATTTCAATTGAAAGGCTGAGTGCTTTGGGATTTTTGAAATCCTATCAAATTTGATCCAAATTTTCTGAAAATTTTTGGAGGCATACTGCAGGACATCTACTATTTTATCTAAATATTTCCCCTAATTTTGACCCAGTTCTAAAATTTTAAAAATCCAGATTGCTCACTGTTTTAATATTTTTAGTATTTTAAAAATCAAATAATGCTTCAAAAATACACACAAATACAAAAAATCACACAAATGTAGTCAAACTGACACAAATTCAAAGGCAGTTAAAGATTTGCACTCAAATCTTGGATCACGCTTTTCTTCAAGCTGCCAAAGAACAGAGAGAACCAGTTCCGAGCATAACCTCTATTTCCATTACTACATATAATACATTAATTGTTACATATGAGAAAATAAACATGTCGTTCATACAAAAGAAACCATATATTTCATTAATACAACTAAGCTACGATTCAACCTTTCTTATGATCGTGGCGTATGTACATAGCTTCCTCACTCTCTTTCATGAGACTTAGGTCAAAGTCCTCTCCAAAAGGAGGAAGCTCATCGAATTGGTTGTACTATTCCTCGTCGACAACATTCTCAACTCCGATAATCCTTCTTTTTACTTGAATAACCACTTGGCGCTCCTTGTTAGCCGGGTCAGTTACAAAGAAGATTTGTGTAACATAATTATCAAGTACGAATGGTTCTTCTCTGTATCCGACGAGTTTCAGGTCCACGGCAGTGATACCGTACTTGTCGATGTTCACACCCCCTAGAAGTCTGACCCATTGGCACCGAAAGAGAGGGACCTTCAAAGGTCCATAGTCAAGCTCCCAAATCTCTTATATGAATCCGTAGTTGGTTTGCCTATTTCCATTGCTATCATAGGCATCTATACGGATACCGTTGTTTTAGTTGGTGCTCTTTTTATCTTGTGCTCTTGTATAAAGTGTAAAACCATTTATGTTGTATCCTTAGAATGTCTGAATTGCAGTTGACGGTCATTGAGCCAACACTTTCAACTGAGAATACTTTGCCTCCGTTGTTAGATCATGTGTGATTGATGTGATGAATAATTGGCAAAAAGAGTTGTTTGAACTAATGTGGATCAAATTGGGATGAACTTGTTTCCGGAAGATGTTTTCGTTGTCTCTGATGCGCAGGTTAAGCGAGGAGGTGATCATGGTGTGTGACGAGGGATAGAGACTAGGATGGGGTTTCCGAGGTTGGAGTCGGTCGATTGTCACCGGATGATCGTGTTCTAGCTTGGGTGCATGAAGATGATGGAGGATGTGGAACGGGGAAGTTCTACGCAATTTAGTTCCGTGGTGTTCGGACACGATGAAATTGGGCTGGCTAATGGGCTGGTAATGGATCGTTGTCGACTTTTGTAGTCGGCAATAAAATTATGGGGCAGACGCTCGATCTCAAACTCGAAGGTCACACAAGACAGGGATTTTAGATGTGTTCGTGCCCTCAAGAATGGAGGTAATACCCTAATCTGTGCAGGCTGGAATTATGCGGATCTCTTGGATCCGGGTTACTCAAAGCGCAATATGCTCTGGGCGATATGTGGTGTTCTAGGCTCTATGGCTTGATGCCTTGTTGTTACCCGCCCTCCCCCTTATATACTGGAGGTGGTGCGGCTTACAGAGTCCTGATCAGTTTGGAGATTCCGATCGGTTACAAGATTCTAGTCGGTTAACAGGATAGAGTTTACATCTTCATCTACCCTATTAACGACTCGGATTACAACCATATCTATCATATCTAAATATATGTTCAACTATCTATGGATGTATTTCAGCGCACAGCAATGTGGCTCAAAAGGAGACATCATCTTGGGCCTTCCTCTTGGGCTCATCCTCTGACGTGTTCAGGCGGATCGTGAGGGTACCCGGATCCTTATATTCCACAGTAGCCCCCGAGTGCTTCATGATCCGATCGCTATGTTTCCAATTTAAATTTCTACTTGAATCGCTATTCCTGACTTCTTGTCTGAGCTTCTGACTGGTTCTGCCATTCAGTTGGAAGGCTTCTTCTTACAGCGAGCAAATTATGAAGGGCTCGAATATGATCCTTAATATTTGCCTCACCTAAGTGTAGTTTTCTATCGGGCAGGCTTTATCGCGAGTAGCCTCGTGGATCTCTTCTCGTATTACGAATGTAGATTGGATATTTCTCCCGCCCGAAGTTTTAATCTTCATCGTAGATATTCATCGGGCAGTTTTTGAGGTCGTCTTGTTTTCCTGCGCCAACTTGTTTGCTGAAAAACTCCTCGGCTTCTGAAGTTACATTAACTCCAAATCTCTTTGGCTTTCGATACTAAATATCTTCGCATTTACTTCAATTTCGCTAAATCGGCTTATAAAAGGCAGACCAGCGCTTCTAGGATGTATCCCTTCGCTCTTTGCCCTCCACTTTCATGCTTCAAGCTTCTACCTATGTCATACCGCGGTGGTATCATCAAGCAAGGGTGCACCCCAGACTCGCCGAGCTCTGGGAGGATTTCGACAGGGCCGTGGACGAGCTGCTTGAGGAGAAGGCGGTGGAGCGCAACTGCGCAGCTGTCGAAGCATTCCTTGAGGTCTTCCCTACCCTTTACAGGGTTAGGGAAGCTCTTGTCGAGGCGCTCGGCCGGGCGCGCCGTGGGGAGGTGTAGCTCTCCTGTAAATGTAATAGTTTCCTAGGTGTAATGCCTAGGGAACCTTTTGTATATAATAAAGAAGTACCTTTTGTCCATAAAGTTCTTGTCTGTCCTTTGATTATGGATTAGACCCGTTCTAGGGCGTCTCGGAACTCGCATGTTACTTGATTCTGATGACTTCTGCGTCCATCTGGCTCAAGGCCAATGATATCCATGCCTGACGATTGCCGGATATAGCTTAGTCCTAACTTGGGGTGCATCGTGGCTCTTGGCCGAGCGATACCCATATTCGACTGCTGCAAGATATAGTTTTACTCCGACTTGGGACGTATCAAGGTTCTCCTGGCTCATGGCCCAGTGATACCCATATCCCTAGGACATGGCTTAGGCTCGATTTGGAGCGTACCATGCTTACGTGGCTCTTGGCCGAGTGATACCTGTACCCGACTGGTGTAGGGTATAGCTCAGGCTCTCTTGGAGCGTATCAGGATTTATACGGCTCTTGGCCGAGTGATACCCATATCCGACCGATGGCGGACACAGCTTGGGCCCTCTTGGAGCGTATCGGGATTTACATGGCTCTTGGCCGAGTGATACCCATATCCGACCGATGGAAGACACAGCTTAGGCTCTCTTGGAGCGTATCGTGTTTTCATCCGAACGGTATCCATACTTGTTTAATACGATGCACAGTTTTCCAACCTCGTATGCGTTTCATTGATTTGTGCTCGCTTAGGCTCGACTCGTGGTACATGATTCCGTCATGCGGTAACCACCTAACGACCCAGCGTGGAGCGTACCACGAGAAGACATGTTTTTATCCAAATTGGAGATCGTCCACGTCCCGCTTAGCACGGAAAGTGGAGAAAATGCCCCGTTGTGTGGAGCGACGCGCCCCCAATATAACTTGGTCAAACCCTGTCAAACTCCGTGAGTCAAAACGACAGGCCTGCAAATCATTTATGGGGAATACGGAAGGACATGACGCTTCTCAATCTTTTTCTCGTCGATTCGGTGGAGACCTAATTTTTCCCCCTTTTTAAAGGTTTAGGCCGTACGACGCCTGACGATTCACTCTCTTGCTGCGCCCTCGCTCCTTTTTCTCCCTTGCCTTTCCGACTTCTCTTTCGAAGATGTCTTCCTCTTCTTCACCGCCTTCGCCGCAGGATTGGATGACCTCGACGACGACAGAGGAGAGGCTACAGTCCATGGTGGAAGATGGGATTCGCGTATGAAGGGAAAGGTGACCCGACCCGGGAGCTGCCCGACGAGCTGTCGAAGGAATAGATATGCGCTCGGGCTAGAGAATTCTTCATCCCGAGCGTCGACATATTCTCCGTTAGGTGCCCGAAGTCTTTGACCGCTTCACACCCTCCTCCTGAGGTAGGCGGGTTTGGCATTCTGATTTTGTTTCCCTTTGTCTCTGAATATCTTCTAACTCTTAACCTTCATTTGCAGGATCGTATTGCCTTCTTCATCGTCGCACCTCTTCCGAAAATGCCTACTCGCATAGGCGATTCCCCGAAGTGACGAGCGAGGTCTCCTATGGGAAATCCCGCTACGAAGAAGGGGAAAAAGACATTGACCGAAGATCCCGCGGACGCCCCGACGCCCTACGGCAGATCCTAAGATTCAGACCCATCACGAGCCCCAGCCGCTCGGCTGGCCTCCCCGTGAGCTCGTGGCTCACCTGTCCCACGCAGATGGACTCGGTTTTCAAGAGGAGTCCTGTGCACTGGGCCGGAAGATCCCGAGTGGTCCTTCCGGGGGCGGCCCGACCGCTCGGAAGAAGCCCTCGATGAAGATGAGGAAGTCCGACAGGTTTGTTACCTTGCCGACTTGTCCTCCAAAATAAGAGCCTTGTTAACTAGCTCTTGAAAGTCAGGGAATGTGTGGGTGATCAGTCCCACCTGCAATCCCGCGTTTAATCCTTCATAAAGCGGGATTGTCTGGCCTTATCTATAGCTACGTCTTCTGGTGCGTAGCGTGCCAATTGGGTAAAGTTATTCGTAATCGCCACCGATTGGCCACCGCTTGAGGTTCAAATTCTCTTTCTTAAGATCCATGAAACCCTGTACATGGTATTGGCGTAAAGTCGAGGTGAATTCCTCCCACGTAATACTGTGGGTCTTCATGAAAGTCGCGCAGGTTTTCCCACCACTCTGCGGCAGTTCCTTCAAGTTGATGAGAGGCATAGAGCAACCTCTGATGTCTCACACACTGGGTAATGTGCAGCTTCCTTTCAATTGTCCTTAGCCAATCGTCCGCTTCGATCGGATTGGCGTTGCCGGAGAAGGTGGGTGGATGAGTTCGCATAAACTCTGATAACCTTGAGTAGGGGTGTGGTCTATGGTTACCCCCAGGTTGAACATTCGCAGCAGCCTGATTAGATATTTGCTGCATGGTCTGTACCATCGTGTTCATAAGTTGAGTTTGGGCAGCCGTAAAGGCTCCTGATTCTCGTGATATCGACTTCGCGACGGCTGAGGGATTGGCCTCATTCTAGTTGTCACCGATTCACTCCACTCACTGCTCCAATGTTTCCGCGAGTCCTCACCATCTGTTGCAAACTTCCAAGGTTAAGAAAAGAAGAAAGAATAGACAAGTAAAAGAACTTATGTAGGGGAAATAGGTCTAACTTAAATTATTTAGCAATTTTATTGATATAATATAAGGTAGTATGGTTGCTCACAAGTGCCTAAGGGCAATGCAACACATACGAGACACTCACAACCAAAAACAAGTAAGCAACGTAGGACTCCACAACGACTCACACCTAATGGTGTCTCTGAAGCAAAAGACGCGACTCAAACACTCGAGTCTCGACACTACCTCGACTAGACTCGATCACCATCGAGCCAACCCGCCGCGGCTCTCCCTGAGCATACACCGGTGGGTGTTCGCATCGGGCGAATCGATCCCGATGACTCATCGCACTGGTGCAAATGACCCCATCGACTCGTTGGTCCCGGCTGCCTCTCTCTGTGCCGGCGCCTCGTGACCGGTGCCTCTCGCCTCGTTCCTCCGGATCGATCGCAGCCTGTGGATCGCTCAGCTTGGGTCCATACAGAGCCATCTCCAACTCCCGGATCTTCTCGCATGGAGTGTGCTAAGCCTCCCGCAGCTGGATCTCGCCTCCGTGACTCGCCGCGGTCCTCTCGCGCTCCGGACTGTCTCATCCAAGGTGTCCTCTCGGGCGGCGACATACCTCGCCAGTGAGTGATCGTGGCGCCTTCCTCCAAAAGCTCCATCCTTTCAAAACGATTGTCTCGCGCGGATGGTGACGAAGACAAGTGCTCTCCAACTCTACGGAGTAGGTGCGGGCAACCGTCAGACGCAGACGCGCCATCTCCCGGATCCCGCCTCAAAAGAAGACCTCCCGATCATGATGTAAATAGGACGGCTCGCCTTGTCCTCTCCCCGGCATATATCAGTAATCTTGACATCCCAGCGATATCAAGTCCCGCCTGCACCACCATGGTCCCCATAAAGCGGTCTATCAAATCCTCCGAGCAGCCGTGATCATACGCCATAACTCAATGGGCGATCCTCTAATGCGCCTCCATAGGTGTGGATCATCCTCATCCGCCAAAACAGACTTCATTTAAATTAAATGAAAATAATAATAAGAATTCAGATAGGTATGAAGCAAGGAAGAAAAGATAAGTCGAGATTTCATTGATATTCTTGCTCAAGTTGATTAAGTCTTAGAAAATACTTTATCCTCCTAGGTACAACTAATCTAGTTTAGGTCAAGACCTACAACACCGCTCGATACCACCTGCCGGCTCCGAATCGCAAACTGACCCTCTGTATTCTGTGCCACCCAGATCACGCCAAAGACACACAGCCTTACAGGTTGCACATCACAAACATTCACAGCGTTATAACAATAAATAGTGCAAACACTTAAATAAACTGAGTTGTACGACCTTATGGTCTCCTTACATAAAATCAGCCACGCAGGGCTTACATTATTCAGAGTAAAAGAAATAGTAGTGGAATAAAATAAATGTCGTGAAAGCCTTCATCTTGCCACAGGCAACCGAGTGGGCTTGCCCCCTAATTGTCCGGATCCTCATTGTACTCCTCCTCCCACGCTGGTGTAGACTCCTCCACTGATGTTGGGGTTGATAAGCAAGGAGGGGTGAGTACACAAGGCACTCAACAAGTAATGCACAGAATGCAACGCTATTACTATATGCAAAGCTTATTCCAAAGGATTGGCTTAATTGGTTCTTTTTGCTTCAAACAACATTTTTAAAGCGGAATCTTATTTAGATTAAAGCAGTGAAACAATTATAATAATACTAATTTCTTCAAATGGTTTTTCTTCGAAGATTCTCGGCACACAGCCTTAACAGTTCATTTTTAACACTGGCACACAGCCACCTTTTCCACATTTTGTTTTTGAACATATACCCCTTGACTGTAATCCCCGAGCAATGCTCATTACCACGAGCACGGTTATTCGAATAGTTTTGACACTCTGCAGAGGTTGTACACTTTACCCACAAGATACAACCGCTCACCCACAAGGTATCAGAGGAAAGATATCAGAACCCTAATCAACTAGGTCTGTCCCATATCAGACATGTGGTTGTACGGGTGACTCAGATCAAAGGCTTGCAAGGTGAAGTCCTTAACCCACCAAGGCAAGACTTCCAACACTGATGCTGGCACACAGCCCATTGTGGCACACAGACTCACAACACTCATCAACCCACTGCCACACAGCCCACCGCACACGACCTCTGCCACTTGCCCCAATCTAAATCATTTCCCACCCAGTTGATTATTGTGCAACACATGCCACAATAACTCAACATCGCATGTAACCACAGTGTCTCAGACTCAATCTCATCATGTGGCATCATCACACCACTTTCAAAATACATTCAATATTTCTTTAATCAGTATTGTAGCATTTTCCCGAAAGACCACTCATGATTCGTTGCAAGGCTAAGCATCTACTCACGGTCTAGCCACCCGTGTTGGCACAATATTAACATCCAATTAATACAATCAAACTTAGGGTGACAATGATTTAGGGCATACAATTAATAATTTCAAGGTGGCATAACAAAATGGGTTGATTAACTACATTATCCCAAATTAATTTAAATTCATTTGTAATAAATAAGCATGCATAATTTCAAAGCATAAATTACATTTTAAAATCTGGGATCAAAATGATCAAAGCATCACTTGCCTTCAAAGGGTTGCTGGTCGTGTTCCGAAGTTTGATCTTGAGCGACAAACTCTTCCTCGAAACCTTCCGGCAGATTTACGTCTACGCGTACAAACAAAATATGCAACAAATAACTAATACAGAAGACTAAATGACCTCAAAAATTCAAATAAAATTCACCATTAAAGAGATCACAATTTTATTAATTTTTAGAAATTTGAATCACCCAAATCCGAGTTAAAATGCAAAAGTTATAGCCATTTGAAGTTTGAACAAAAATCTGAAAATACAGAAATTAGAAAATCCGATTTTTCGAAATTATTTTTATACTGAAAAAATTGCATTTATAAAGTCAGCACAAAAAAGAATTTCGGCCAAAATATTTTTTGGAAAAATGACGTCAGCATGACGTCATCTGACATGTGGCACTCTCTGGTGCTGCCACGTCGCTCTGGTCCATGGACCCGGTCCACGGCTCGGCTCTGGTCCACGGTGGACTCGGTCCACGAAACAGAGCACCTGGCCCCCTCCAGATGATGTCAGCATTGACGTCACCGCTGACGTCAGCCGACTGCCTTGAGATTCGTGCACGAACACGTGACACTATCTCGACCATCGCTCAACCTACAGCCAGATCTTAGCCACGCGGCGAAATCGTGGCCGTCAAAGGATTCCACGGCCAGATCTCACGCGCACGTTCGGCTCGGTGGCGCCTCGATTTTCGCGCTACCACACGACACGCATCTGACGGTGCGTCTGAATCCAACGGTCAGGTCCCGCGCACGCCTGGCGACGCCTCGGCTACTCAGCGATACGTGGCGGAATCGCGACGGCGCACCCGAAATCGACGGCTGGATCTGGTCTCCGCCCCGGTCAAAACGCCCACGCGTTAACACGCGATTTGGCGAGGGTACGGCGCCATCACCGCCGCACGTTCAAATCTGAACAGCGCGGATCCTTAGGGCAAAACCAGATCTGAACTCAACCGTTCAGATCCGATCCAACGGCGCAGATACTGGAGCGGTTTACTGTTCACCCTAGCGATGCGGCGCAATCTCACGTGTACAGCAACGATCCAACGGCTAAGATCTAAACAGGCACAGAAACTAAATCTAATCATCACCGTTCAATCTAGATCTAACGGTCAAGATTAACGCTGGGTAAGAAAAGGGAGCAGCGACGTGGACGTACCAGAATCGTGCGATGCAGATCGAACGATCGACGGAGCTCGGTGAAGACGACGGCAGCGAGGAAGCGAAGCTTGCCGGAGCTGGGCAAGACGACGCAGCCAACGGTGCTACGGGGCTTCTCCGGTGTGAAGAACTGGCACGTTCGACGCGTCTCGGCGAGAGCGCTACTCCGGTGGCCTCGGCGACGGCGGAGACTCAACGGACGGCGAGAAAAAGGCGAAAGACTACGGCGGTGTTAACTCCGGCGATTACGCCCGGTCGGATCGACGTGGCTCCATCACGGCCGTCCAAGCAGTGACGATCCGATGGCGCACATTCGCGGGCGACGCGGCGCAACGGTGATCGTTGGATCTCGATCCGACGGCTCGATAGCGCGGCGGCTAGGGTTTCGGTGAACTGGGCCGAGCTAAGCACAGTGCTGGGCTGGCCTAGTACTATTCTTTCGATTTTTAAAACATTTCTGATTAGAAATAAATTAGATAAATAAACAAAGCCAGAATAAATAGCAAAAATACCTGGAAAAATTCTAGAAAATACTTTGAGACATTTGGAACTCAAATAAAATATTTTCAATAAAACTTTACATAAACTTTTCCATTATTTAATTGATTTCAAGAAAGGCCATATTTGAATAAATCCAAATAAATTTCAATAAATTCCCAAAAATTCTCAAAAATAAAAAATACTCCAAAATTTAAATTAGAGCAAAATTTAAGGTGTTGCAGATCCTTCGCTCGATGTTCCCGTCGGGACATCGTCTATGGCCCCTGTGGAGGCTGAGCCCCCGGAAGTGCCTCCCAGTCCTCCGGCATCGTCTCCTACTCCTCCCGCCTTGCCGGATCCTCGCCGCCTCGAGCCGCCTCCGCCCATCCCCGAGGTCGAAGAGATCCACCGAGTCCCACCACCCCCGCCGCTTCGACTCATAAGCGAGGCCGCATGGATTGATGAGGAGGAAGGCTTGAAGCTCTGGAAGACCCGGAGGAGGAGGAGAAGGAGAGGAACGACTTTATATTCACACCGCGCTTGCGCTGCAAGCGCCTGTAAGCACTCCTCTACAACCGCCAGATTCTCGCTCGCCGCTTGTCATGTGGTTACCTTTTCCCGTGACGACACGTAAAATAGGGAGCATTTCAGCGTAGCCGAATACTTCCGTAAGATGCTCCCTGAAACCGGACGCGCCAGGAATACTTGGACGACTTGGAACACGTCAAGGCCGAGCATGCGGCCGAGCTGCGATCCCTTCGGTCCGAGGTCCAGGCGTCGCGGGAGGAGCAAAGTGCTCTGCGCCAGGAGAGCTAGACGTCGTTGGCTCCCTTCGAGGTAGCTATTTACTGGGCCACCCCGTTTTTTTTATTTAATCAACTGGCTTCTTGATCTTCTGGTCTCCATGTCAGCTCGGGACTCTGCCTTTGCAAAGCTCCAAGAGCAACTCAGAGCCGTGGAGGATTCCAGGACAAAACTGGAGAAGGAGTTTGAAGGTACGTCCGGCGTCTCGGCACTATCATGCCTCCATTGCCCTTTCTAATGTTTTGCCTTGCAGATTATAAACTCAAAACATGGGCGCAGTACGCCGTCTTCAGTGAGAGGGTCGAAGCCCTTGAGGCGTCCTGCGCCAAGCTTCAGGAGGCCTCTGGGCTGCTGCTGAGTTCGCTTCATCCCATGGGAAAGAGGCCACTTAGCAGGGACCAGGTCATCTCTCGGCTGGAGGAAGCCCCCGTGGCGCTCAAGAACCTTTTGAAGGAGACGGCGGCCAATGGCGCTAGCCAGACTTTGGCGATTACCAAGTCACTTTATCCCCGAGTGGATCTTGAGGCCGTCAAGGAAGGTTACGCCCGCAACGTAGATGAAGACCGGGCCGCCGAGCTCTGGGAAAAAATCAGGGATACCTCTTTGTCTTTTGTAGAAACTTTAGACCTGTGAATTGAAAATGTATAAAGGTGTTTCCTTGCTCTTGTGTTATCAGAATGTAACATGCGTATATGCCCGAGTGGTTTTGACAACTTAGAGTTTCGGTCCAACTGGGCATCTCGTCCGACTGATTCAGCCCCTAGGCTCTGGGGCATGGTTTATGACGCATGTACCTGAGTCTTATCATAGGAGCAAAGCACTCGGATGGATGATTATAGGGAAGGTTATATAAAAGCAACTTTCAAATTGAACTTTCATTCATGGAAAAACAATTTGATTACAGAATTTAAGCGAAAAAACGACGTAGCTGTTCTATGTTCCAAGTATTGTCGACACGTGCCGCCTTCGCACTTAAGTCCAGAAGCTCCGGGCAAACCACTTCATCAATGACATAAGGGCCTTCCCACTTGGGGAGAGTTTATGTCGCATTTTGATTCTTTCTTAGAACCAAATCTCCTTTAGAGAACGCACGGCCCCTTACATTGCGGCCATGATAGCGGCGTAGGCCTTGAAGGTACTTTGCCGACTGAATTGTTGCGATGTCCCCGGCTTCTTCCAGTCGATCGAGGTCTTCTAGCCAGCTGTCTTTCGAAGCGATTTCTTCATAGCTCCGAACCCGTGGGGATCCGAACTGTAACTCGGTGGGAAGGACTGCCTCCGAGCCATACACCAGGAAGAAAGGTGACTACCCGGTTGCTCTGCTGGGGGTGGTTCGGAGTCCCCACAGTACCGATGGTAATTCTTTCACCCACCGAGTGGCGTGCGGCTTTAGCCGATCGAAAATTCTCGCCTTCAGGCCCTGTAGCACCATGCCGTTGGTACGCTCAACTTGTCCATTGCTCCGAGGGTGCGCTACTAACGCAAAGTAGATCTTTATTCTGAGTTCATCGCACCAGTCTTGAAATTCGCCGCTCCTGAATTGGGTGTCATTATCCATGATGATCCGATTCGGGACACCGAATCTAACCACGATTTTGTGAAAGAATTCTTTGGCCTTGGCCGCCATAATTGCGGCGACTGGCTTTGCTTCCACCCACTTGGTGAATTTATCGACGGCTAGAAAGAGATGAGTATGACCGCCTTGGGCTTTCTTCAAAGGTCCTACCATGTCGAGCCCCCAGACCGCAAACGGCCAGGTTATGAGGATGGTCTGTAGTTCCTGTGCCGGTTTGTTCATCTGTCGCGCAAAGAACTGACATCCTTCGCATGTCCGGACGACGTCCTCCGCGTCGGTGACGGCAGTCGGCCAGAAAAAACCCTAACGATAGGCCTTGCCAACTAGGGATGACGACGCCGCATGATTGCCGTAGACTCCCGAGTGGATTTCCTTAAGGAGATCTCTTCCTTCTTGTTCTGATATGCACCGTCGTAGAACACCAGAGCTGCTCTTGCGATAGAGTTCTTCTCTGATCACCACGTAGCTTTTGCTTCGGCGCATTATTCGCTCTCGGCTCGCACGCATCTCGGGTAGCTTGTCCTTCATCAAGTAATCCAGATATGGAACTGTCCAATCGGGGGTAATGACTAGGACTTCAGCCTCTAATTTTTTCTCTGCCGGGATGTCCGGCTTTGTCCAAGTGCTAGTCGTGGGCTTGTGAATTTCCTCAACGAGCACCCCCACAGGTACTGTAGACAGACAGGCTCCCATTTTCGCTAACTCGTCAACGGCTTCATTATCTCAGCGGAGCACATGAATGAGTTCTAGTCCATCAAAGTTGCCTTCCAATTTGCGTACCTCCTAGTAGTAGACAGCCATGTTATCCTCAACGCAAGACCATTCTTTCTGCACTTGGTTGACCACGAGCATTGAGTCTCCGCGCACCGCCAAACGTCAGATGCCGAGTGATATGGCGATACGGAGCCTGTGGATGAGTGCCTCATACTCGGCGGCGTTGTTTGATGCGGGAAAAAATATTTGAAGGAAGTACCTCAATCTTTCCCCATTCGATAATATGAGCACGATTCGAGCCCCCGCGCCGCTGAGCATGAGGGAACCATCGAAATACATCATCCAATAATCGAGTTCCTTAGTGACTGCCGGGTTTTGGTGTTCTGTCCACTCAGCCGTAAAGTCGGCGAGTGCTTGAGACTTAATGGCGGTGCGAGGCTTGAATAAGATATCAAAAGCTCCAAGCTCCACTGCCCACTTTGCAATTCTCCCGGTGGCCTCCTGATTGTGGAGAATATCGCTTATTGGGAAGGAGGTGACCACCGAAATCATATGTTCTTGGAAATAGTACTTGAGCTTATGAGATGTGAGGAGTACTGCATATAGCAATTTTTGAACTTGTGGATACCACACCTTAGATTCGCTAAGACTCACGATTTAAATAAACCGGTCTTTGGACTTTCTCGCACGTAGCCCCGCTCCTCCTTTCTATTTACGATCGCAAAGATCGACTACATGAGTCGTTGCCGCGATGTATAGCAAGAGGGGCTCCTCTGGCATCGGTGAAACCAGGATTGAGGGCGTCGTTAAGAAAATCTTCAAATCTTTGAACGCCCGCTGTGCCTCTGGAGTCCACTAGAATTTGTCCAGTTTTTTGAGGAGTTTGTAGAATGGCATACCTCGCAAACCCAGTCGGGAAATAAACCTGTTGAGTGCAGCCATGCATCTTGTAAGCTTCTGGACATCCTTTTGTCAAGTCGGCGGTTCCATATTTGATATGGCCCTGATCTTCTCTGGGTTGGCCTCAATGCCTCGTTGGGATACGATAAACTCGAGCAGTTTTCCCGAAGATACTCTAAAAACACACTTCTCGAGATTAAGCTTCATGCTGAAGGCCCTTAGGCTCTCAAACGTCTCGGTTAGGTCGGTGATGAGGTCCTTCCTTTCCCGAGTCTTGACAACGACGTCATCCACATATGCCTCCACGTTACGTCCGAGTTGGTTGTTAAAGCACCATTGTATCGTGCGTTGATACATCGCTCCAGCATTCTTCAACCCGAATGCCATCATGGTATAGCAAAATGCCCCGAAGGGCGTGATGAACGAAGTCTTGATATGATCTTTCTCTTTTAGCTGAATCTGATGGTACCCTGAGTAGGCATCAAGGAAACTCAGGATCTCGCACCCGGCGGTTGAATCAACCACTTGGTCAATCCGAGGTAACCCGAAAGAATCCTTCGGACATGCTTTATTGAGATCGGTATAGTCAATGCACATGTGCCAAGTTTTATTCTTCTTTTGAACAAGTACAGGGTTCACCAGCCAATCTGGATGATACACTTCTTTTATAAAGCCTGCGGCTAAAAGCTTGGTGATCTCCTGTTTGATAGCTGTTCAAATGATCCGAGCAAACCACCGAAGCCTTTGCTTGTCTGGTTTCGCACTTTCGTTGACGTGCAAAGAATGCTCGATCACCTCCCTGGGAACACCCGGCATGTCGGATGGTTTCCATGTGAAGATGTGTTTGTTAGCTTGGAGGAAGGTGACGAGCTCGCTTTCCTATTTGTCCTCAAGCCCTGTCCCGACCACAGTTGTCTTTGATGAGTCGGACGGGTCGAGAATGATTCTCTTGATTCCTTCGCCGGGCTTCATTCCTGACGTGGCTTGATTTTTGGATGGGATATCTCCCTCTTCCCGCATCATGGTCGCTTCTACTTGGATCTCCTTCCTCTCATCGGCACCTTCATGCAACTCGGCGAGCTCATGGTCCTCTCGGTTGCACTCCAGGGACCGCTTGACGTCACTGCGAACCGTAATGACGCTTTTTGGCCCTGGCATCTTCATCATCAAGTAGGTGTAGTGCGGGATTGCCATGAACCGAGCCAGTCCGGGTCTTCCCAAGATTGCGTGATACGCCGTCTCGAAATCCGCCACCTCAAAATTTATGTACTCGGTCCGATAGTTGTCCTTGGTGCCGAAGGTGACACACAAGGAAACCTGCCCGAGTGGAAGGGACGATGCTCCAGGAATCACACCGTGGAACGGCTGAGTGCTTGGCTTTAGCTCGGAGAGGGGAATGTTCATGTCATTCAAGGTTTTGGAGAACAAGACGTTGAGTCCACTCCCTCCATCGATCAGGACCTTCTTGAGCCTCACGCTGCGTATAACAGGGTCGAGTACTAGAGGAAACTTACCCGGATGTAGAACCCGGTTGGGGTGATCCGTTCGGTCGAAGGTGATTGGTACCTCGGACCACCTCAGATATTGGGGGCCGCTGGTTCCCCCGCATTGATCTCTCGAGCGGTAAGCTTTTGCTTCCGCTTGGACTCGTATCCGGTGGAGCCCCCGTATATGTAGTTCAACTCGTGCTCGGGCTCTTGAAAATCGTCTTCGTCTGGGAGGTCTTTCTTCTTTGCTGCCTCCTCCTTTGCTGGAGCGGGCTGCTTGTTGCTCTTCCGCGCAAAGCGCTTCAAGGTGAAGCAGTCCTTGGCAGCGTGTTTTTCTTTAGGATGGAAAGGACAGATTGCTTCCATGACGGTGTTGTAATCAGGTCCTTCCCTCCGCATGGCACGGGGCCGGACGCGCTCAGCCACTGCGACTAATTCTTCGCCTTTTCGCTTCTTGTCTTTGTACTTGGAGGACTCGGGCTTGTCGCCCTTGTTCTTCTGATGCGGGCGATCTTCCTGGCGCTCGGCCAGGGTGTCTGAGGCCGTGGCGTAGCGGTCGACCAGTGCGAACATCTCCTTCACGGAGGTTGGCGGCTTCCTGGACATTTTCTTAATTAGATCAGGATCACTTACTCCTTTTTAGAAAGCGGCCACCACCACGGCTTCAGATACGTCCCTGATGGTGTTCTTCTTCTGCATGAAAACGCCGGATGAAATCCTCGCCTCGCCATTTTTCCGGTGCAACCGTACAGTCCCATGGAGTGCCGAGCTCGTAGGTGCCCTCGGTTGGCAATGAACCGATCGCAGATCACTCCAGAGTCCATCGATTTTGCAGGGAGGCCCGTGAGCCATGCTTGAGTCGGGGGGGTGAGATTGACCAGAGATAGTTTGCCATGGCGATCGGTTTTCTCCGGCCGCTTTAATCGCTGGCGTAAACTCGCAGCCAAGCTTCTGGGTCTCGTTCCCCGTCGAATTTTTTGATGCCCTTGGGGTTGAATCCTTCGGGCCATATCACTCACGCAGCCGAGGAGTGAATGCCCGGATCCCGTCGATAGATCTCTCATCATGATGAGGGGGAGTCCGGCATGGCGAGCCTCTGGCTCAGCGATGGTCATCAACACATCGGGGCGGTGTACGGCGCGACGAGTCCATGACTCGGCGTTTGTCGTCGCTCCTACCCCGGCGGTGGTGGTCTATGTGGTCATCGTGGTTATCATACCTTTGATCGCTTCGTCGATCGTGGCCAGTGCCGAAACGCTTGTAGTCGTCGTGGCGTCCGCGTCTTTCTTCCTCGTCCCGTTCCTGTCGCCTGGCTGTGATGTCCTGGCGGAGGTCGCGGTTGAGAATCCGTCGAGCGTCCCCGGCTGGTGGTGTGTGACGCCGACTGTCGGTATTCCGACTGGTTGCAGTCCGGCTGCTGGCGACACGAGTTGCCGCATGGGAGCGCGAGTGCGCTTCACCCATCGACTTTTCTTGGTTCTGCTGGATTGCTGCCGCTGTCACCATGGCCTTGATCTGGGCCACAATCGGGGCTGCCGGGCTATCCGATGCAATCATCGGGTCCAGTGTGTCGAGGAGCGTATTGGAGGTGACGACGTTTTGCATCGGTGTGCGAAAGACGGATTGGTCTCCCAACTTAGATTGCAGGATGTTTTCATGAACATTGTGGCCGAGCGATCGAAGAGATCGCGTTTGTACCTCCTTACCCTTACGCCGACGATCTTCCTCTGCAGCTTCTTGGTCTTCTTGATGGAGATCGGTCATCTGCTCCTCGATCGTGAAGACGCCACGAACATCGCAGCAGTTCCTCATAATGCCGACTAGTTTTTCGGGTGAGTCAGAGCGGCATACCTGAGACAGGTTGGCCTGATCTTCGCTAGATTGAATCTGGTTTTGGACCAGGCAAACAAGCTCTCCGTGCATATCTGCGACGAAGTCAAGGCTTCCGAAGCGGAAGGCTTGGCCAGAGACGAAGGTGGCGACGAATCTGCCGATTGCTGCCATCGAGTTTGCGGAAAAAAGATTGAAGCACTTCCCCTACTTGGCGCGCCAACTGTTGACTTTTGTAGTCGGTAATAAAATTATGGGGCAGGCGCTCGATCTCAAACTCGAAGGTCACACAAGACAGGGATTTTAGACAGGTTCAGGCCCTCAGCAATGGAGGTAATACCCTAATCCTGTGTGCTAGAATTATGCGGATCTCTTGAATCTAGGGTTGCTCAAAGCGCAATATGCTCTGGGCGATATTTGGTGTTCTAGGCTCTATGGCTTGATGCCTTGTTGTTACCCGCCCTCCCCCTTATATACTGGAGGTGGTGCGGCTTACAGAGTCTTAATCGGTTTGGAGATTCCGATCGGTTACAAGATTCTAGTCGATTAACAGGATAGAGTTTACATCTTCATCTACCCTATTAACGACTCGGATTACAACCATATCTATCATATCTAAATATATGTTCAACTATCTATGGGATGTACCCCCTTGCGCACGGCAACAGAGCCTGGCGCGGGAGACATCATCCTGGGCCTTCCTCTTGGGCTCATCCCTCGGATGTCTCTGGGCGGATCGTGAGGGTATCCGGATCTTTATATTCCACAATCGTCAGAAGAAAAGAAAAGGAAAAAGAGTATGTGTGTTTATTGGCTGTCTGTTGGGCTGGCTGATGGGGCTAGCCATGCAGCTGGCGTGCAGCATAAGAGGAAACAGAGAGAGATCGTGAAGAATATATATGGAGACGAGGGCGATGATGTCGTTGGTTTTTTTTGCGTTCTTTGGAGAAACCAATCTTGTATTGAGAGGGTGCTTGTGTAGGCACTTTTAGACCATGATTTGATCAATATATTCCAGAAAATTCGTTCTGAAATTGGTTCTCTTTTCGGGTTCGCTCACAGATTAGTTTTTCGCTGATTTCTGATTGCTTATATCTTTGGATCTAACCGTTAGAATTGCGTGCAGTTTGTTTTGTTGGATTCGCAGTGAAGTCTAGTTTCTACCTGTAAAATGGCATGCAGTTTTGTCGGTTAGATTTGGATTAACGTAAGTTTTAGTGTTCATCTCTCAGTTGTCATCCAGATTAGAGTTTCTTTTAAATTCACTTATTTTCATCCGTTGTTTTTCGTGTTTATTGGCAAAAATTGAATCTAACCAATGTCTAGAGTCTATGTTTCTAGTTTCACATCAAACGGATCTACATTAGTGGAGTTCTAATGGTTTTATTTTCAGTATACATTCTGTTTGCGTTCTGTGTTTTATTCTGACTACTGTAGCAGTACTGTAGACGCGATTTACTTTACTGTTATTGAATCTTTTAGTAGTCGGGTAATAAATTCAGTGCTCAGTTATTTTATAAAAATAATTAGTACAATTTTTATTAGATCCACTGTGTGGTTGCTTCTTATATTTTTGAAAAAGCAGTCGATCATTCACCCCCTCTGATCGACGCCATCCCGATCCTACAAGTGGTATCAGAGCGAGGTCAAGGTAATGGCGTCAGATAAGTATGTCAATCGTCCTCCTATGCTTAATGATTCCAATTTTTCTTATTGGAAAAGTCGTATGCAATCTTACATTGAAGCTCAAGGTAACGATGTTTGGCACAAAGTTTCTACTCAATATGATGTTCCTGAGGTTAATAATGATAACAATGTTGATGTTGATTTGAATGCTAAGGCTAGAAACTTGATTTTTCAAGGTATTTCTGAAGTAGAATTTGATCGATTTCTCATTTACGTTCTGCATATGCTGTTTGGAAAACATTATGTGACTATCATGAAGGTTGTTCTAAGATTAAGAAAGTGCGCAAAAACATTTACCAAAAGGACTTTTCTGATTTTGCCATGAAACCTGGTGAATCTATTGATAATCTTTTCTCTAGATTTGAGAAAATTTTGAGTAACTTGAGTGGTGTAGGTGTTAACAACTCTGTTGAGGATAATGCTTGCAAAGTTTTAAGATCTCTTACTTCTGAATGGTTGTTACTACAATTAATCGGACTGTTGATTTAGACACTTTAACCATGGATGATCTTTACTCTAGGCTGAAAACATTTGAGATGGATTCCTTGTTACCTAGAGATGATAAAAATTCCTCACATGCTCTTGTTGCTAACCCCAGCACTTCGACTGGATCATCTTCTTGTGTTTCTTTGTCTGCTTTGGCTTCTTTTTTAGAAGAACAATTTGAGATGCTCCCTGAAGAAGATCTTGTGCTCATCTCCTCACGTGCATACAAGGCTATCAACAATGTGAGAATGAGGAAGCGTGGTGGCACATCTTCGGGATCATATACTTGCTTTGAGTGTGGCCATCCCGGGCACATTAAATCAAATTGTCCCAAGTTGAAGAAAAAAGAAGAAAAAGAGCAAACACAACGAAGCTCAAGATGCACTATTTCCAAGCGCTCCAATTTTCGAAGAGTTGCAAAGAAAGTGCTTGCAGCCATAGAAGAGTGTGATATTAGTGACATTGAGTTTGAGAGCGATGATGATCACAATGACAAGAAGAAGGACAAGAGAGATGACTCCGATGATGACTTCACCAGCATGTGCTTCATGGCAAAGAGAGAGAGAGAGTGACAGCGATTCTGATCTTGACGAGGTAAGGCATTCTTATGATGAGCTTGAATTTGCTATGGTTAAAATTGCTTCTGAACTTAAAAAGGCAAAGAAGGCTCGTAAGGAAAAAGATCTAGAAATTGATAACTCTAATGCTGAAATTGCAAGGCTTAGATTTTTAATTCCTGATGATGATACCTGTGAATCATGCACTTCTCTTTTGCTTGAGCTAAATGATGCTAGATCCATTAATGCCTCTTATGTTGATAAAGTTAATGTAATCAAAGAAAGATGGGAGAAAGTGCGTGCATGCTTTGCTTTTGGTTCTATGATGCATTCATATGTGATTGAAGAATTGCTTGTCACTAGAAAGAACCTAAAAAGGATGAAAGTTGCTTTGCTTGCTTGTACACTAGTTTCATCTCATGTTTTTAAGAATTCTAAAGCTGCAACTATGCCATGTACCAAATGTAATTTGCTTGAATTAAAATTGAAAGACGCATATGGTAGAGTTGATCAATTACAAAATGACATGCTTTATCATGAAGTTCTTTCTTGTTCCAATTGTCGCAAACAAAAAGATGCTAATAATGTCTGTGATAACTGTGTTTTTTGACTGAAGAAGTTGCATATCTTCAAAGCTCTTTCCTACATTTTTCTGATGGCAAAACGAATGTCAATATGATCTTGCATACATCTAAAGTAAGCACACACAATAGAGGACTAGGCTTTGATGCACATGCTTACTTTACATCTCACCAACCCACTGTGCTTAATGTAACAAAAAATGGTGAAATAGAGGTTAAGCCTGAACCAAAGAAGACCATCTTTAAATCTGCTGGTTATGTATCTAATCTGTCCACATCTAATGCAAATGTTGCTTCAACTTCTAAAACAACACCATCTAATGCAAATGTTGCTTCTTCTTCTAAATCAACACATAATGTGAAGTATAATTGCTCTTATTGTGGTAACGATGGTCATCTAGTTCAATTTTGCTTTAGACTCGCAAGAAAACAGAAAAAGGATAGAGAATTTTTTTTGCAAAGTCTAAGTGGCAAAAGCCGCATTTTGGTTCGGGTAGGACAGTTAGACCGCAAGCCATTTGGCGGTCACACTGGCCTTTTGGCCCGGTTAGACTGGTAGTGAAACCTTGGTCAGACCAACAACGCCCGATTTTAGAGAGTGGTAAGAATGGTGCTGATTTGGTTCCTGTTTTTATGCCTACTGGTTCTATTGATCTTGTGTCTCAGTACTGGATTCCTAAATTTTTATTATCTAACCCCAGTGCTGAGAGCTCGACATGCTTTTTTGTGTAGGTTGCTCGAGAAGGAAGGAGAACATATGGTTCATTGACTCAGGATGTTCCCGACATATGACTGGAGATTCAAAATGGTTCTCCTCCCTACATGCCTCATCAGGTGATGAAGTTATCACTTTTGGCGATAATTCAAAAGGATGAATTCTTGGAAAAGGAGTTGTGCAAGTCAATGAAAACTTCGTTCTTAAGGATGTCGCTCTGGTAAGTAAGCTTAAGTTTAACTTGCTCTCTGTTTCGCAGCTACTTGATGAAGACCTTGAGGTAAGATTTAAGGAAAATTCTTGTCACATATTAGATGCTTCTGGAAATCTAGTATGTAATATCTCTCGCATTGGCCAGTTGTTTAAAGGTGATTTTTCATATCCAACTTTTAAAATTACATGTCTCGTCTCTCAAGTATCTAAGGATTTATTCTTTTGGCACCGTAGGCTTGGTCATATTGGTTTTGATCATCTTTCTCGTATTAGTAAGTCGAAATTGCTTAGAGGATTACCTGAATTGAATATGATAAATCAAGTAATTTGACTTGCTCTCCCTGTCAACATAGAAAAATGTCTGCACCCCCACATTTTCCTATTTCTTCTGTCATGACTAATGCACCAGGTCAGATCTTACGTATGGATACTGTTGGACCGGCTAGAATGAAATCTGCAGGAGGTAAGTTGTATGTTCTTGTAATTGTAGATGATTACTCTAGGTACTCTTGGGTATATTTCATGACTACCAAAGATGAAGCTTTTGATCATTTTCAAGGGCTTGCATTGAGGCTATTCAAGGAATTGCCTGGAGAACTTAAAGTAATTAGAAGTGATAATGGTGGCGAATTCAAGAACAAATTTTTTGCTTCCTTTTGCTTTAAACATGGAATTGAACATCAATTTTCTTCTGCACATGTGCCTCAACAAAATGGTGTAGTTGAGAGAAAAAATCAAACATTAGTTGAGATGGCTAGAACTATGCTTGATGAATATTCAACACCTAGGAAGTATTGGGCTGAAGCTATTTCTACTGCTTGCTATGTTTCCAATAGATTATTTTTGAGAGCTAAGCTACACAATACTTCCTATGAACTTCGTTTTGGCCGGTCTCCTAAAATTTCACATGTGCGTGTTTTTGGATGCAAATGCTTTATACTCAAACATGGAAATCTTGATAAATTTGAACCTAGATGCTTAGATGGGATTTTTCTTGGTTATGCTCTACATACTCGTGGTTACTGTGTGCTGAATTTAGAGACTAACACAATAATTGAGACTTGCGAAGTCACTTTTGATGAGGCTAGTCTTAGTACTAGACCCGACTCTGCAGGTACACAGGTAACATGTAGTCCTAAAAGCATATTTTTGGATGAAAGCGATGATGATGATGATGATGATAGCGGCGATCAAACCAACAATCAGGTGCGAGCAGACCAGCCACAAGGGGAAGATTTGCCTTCAACTTCTGAAATTCCACCAGCAGCTACATCATCATCACATGACCCTGTACATGAGGTTACTCTAGATGTTTCTGCACCATTGCACATACAATGTATACATCCTCCTGAACAGATTATTGGTGAGTTAAATGTGCGTGTGCTTCGAAACAGGTACAATGCTAATGCCCCATATGCTCATACTGCTTTTGTTGCATCTTTTGAACCCCAAGATGTAAGTCACGCTTTATCTGATGAGTCTTGGATTAATGCCATGCATGAGGAACTTGAAAATTTTGAACGGAACAAAGTTTGGGTTTTAGTTCCACCTCCTTTAGGTCATAATATTATTGGAACTAAATGGGTTTCCAAGAATAAAGAAAGTCAAGATGGGGTTGTAGTAAGAAACAAAGCTAGATTAGTTGCTCAAGGTTTCACACAAGTTGAAGGACTTGATTTTGATGAAACTTTTGCACCTGTTGCTAAAATTGAAGCTATTAGAATTCTGCTAGCATTTGCTGCATCTAAAGGTTTAGATTATATCAAATGGATGTTAAAAGTGCTTTTCTTAATGGCTATATTTCTAAAGAAGTTTATGTAAAACAACCTCGAGGTTTTGAAAATCCAAAACACCCAGATCATGTTTACAAACTTTCCAAAGCTTTATATGGTTTAAAACAGCCTCCTAGAGCATGGTATGATCGGCTTAAATCATATTTGCTTAAAAATGATTTTCAAATGGGCAAAGTTCATAAAACCTTGTTTACACTTAAGCATGGCAATGATCTTTTACTTGTTCACATCTATGTGGATGATATCATTTTTTGTGGTACTTCTCATGCTCTTGTTTCCAAGTTTTCAGACACTATGAGTAGAGAATTTGAGATGAGTATGATGGGTGAGCTCACATACTTTTTGGGCTTACAAGTCAAACAAACAAGAAAGGGCATCTTCATTCATCAAACGAAGTACACAAAAGATTTTCTTCGACGATTTGAGATGGAATCATGCAAACCAATCTCTACACCGATTGGTACAACAGTTTTAGATCCCGATAAAGAAGGAGAGCCGGTTGATCAAAGGCAGTATAGAAGCATGATTGGATCGCTTCTTTATCTCACTGCTTCAAGACTGGACATACACTTTGCGGTGTGCTTGTGTGCTCGTTTTCAAGCTTCTCCGCGTGCTTCCCATCGCCAAGTGGTAAAACGAATCCTTCGCTATTTGCAATCCACTTTAGAGTTTGGCTTATGGTATTCTTCATCATCCTGTTTATCACTTAGAGCCTACTACGATGCTGATTTTGCGGGTTGTAGAATAGATAGAATAAGTACCTCTGGGACATGTCACTTTATTGGTACTTCATTAGTTGCTTGGTCATCTAGAAAACAAGTTTTAGTTGCTCTTTCTACTGCTAAATCTGAATATGTTGCAGCTGCTGCTTGTTGTGCTCAAATACTTTGGATGATTTCTACACTTAAGGACTTTGGATTATTTCTAGATAGTGTTCCACTTTTCTGTGATAATACTAGTGCTATTCATATTGCTAAAAATCCAGTCCAGCATTCTCGAACTAAACATATTGATGTGCATTATCATTTTCTTCGAGATCATGTTGAAAAGAGAGATGTTGTATTGCATTTTATTGACTCTCAATTGCAAATTGCTGATATTTTTACAAAACCTCTTGATACTTCTCGTTTTGCATTTTTAAGAGGTGAGTTGGGAGTTGTGCACCCTATGAGCTTATTCTGAGGGGGAGTTCTGAATTTGAATGTCTCATTTGTATTTTAATCTCATTCATAACTTTCTGAAATTAAGAGAAAAATAAAAGGTGGAGATTTGACTTTTACCTCTAGTAAATCCTATGTGCTCGTAAGCAATGTTTTTGAGATTTACGGATCACTAGTCTAGTTTTTAGAAAAAAATTTAAATAATACATTTTTTAATTCAAATTGCAAAAATATACCACGAAATCAAAAAAATTCAAAAATGTGCTACTGTCGCCCTACCATAGGGCGACTTGCTGACTTATTCGCGCTGCAATTGGACGATAGGATAAGTCGCCCAATAGTAGGGCGACACGTGTATAAGTCGCCCCATGGTAGGGCGACATGGGGATCATGTCGCCCAATGGTAGGGCGACATGCAGAAATAGCCCAATGAAAGGGCGACATGGGAGAAAATTTCCAAATTTTTAAAAAAATTCTGAGAGACTTCAAAAAAGATGAAAATATTTGGATAAACAGATTTAGGATTCAAGTAAAATATTTATGGTACAACACATGAACACAAGGAATAACACAATTGCACATAGAGAATAATATTTATAGTACAACACAACTATCACATTTTGCTGTTCTCTTGCTCACTTGCTTATAAATTTCAGGACTACGTAGTAATTTATACTCTTAACCTGCAGTTCGAAGAATCAGAAACGCATTCAAAACTAAATCAAGATCAAACTCTTTTCTTTCCTATTTCAGTTCGGACTCCTCTCTTGTTACAGGATTAATTAACTCTAATAATTGTAAATCAGACGCTTATTATCTGTTAAAATTTGTTTGCTTTGTTGATGAGAACATTCAAGTACTTCCTTTAACTTAATTCGATCACCTGTAGATTGCATATATCTTCATGGAAAGAATTAGATCGGTGCACATGCATCTGACTACACTCATCAAACATTAATGAACAAGCTGTCCGTGAGGTGACAACTAAAAAATCACGACATCAGTAGTAATTCATTCAACACGGGACATTAATGATCAACTAGCATCAACAAGTTCAAGTACACTGCAATATAGTAGGATTTGCAGCAGAAAATGTTGGTGTGGAACTCAAGTATATATCAACTAGTGATTGTAGAAAGTTAAGCTCAACGTATGGCCAGGCTCTCAATCGGCAAGCAATGCCCAGACTAATTAAAGCAACTTGTTTGTGCTAGTAATACAGTAGATTATAATTTTCAAAATTCAAGGGTAACAAGTAGAGTGTTTGTTTTTTAGCCTTTTCGGCGGCCCGTAAAATATCATGTCTAAACGGTATTTTTATGAACAGTGGACCACATTTGATCTTTGATATATGCACTACCATATTATGAGGGTGTAGTAAAATTATAATTAGTATAACGGTACTAATTAAGTAGCGAAATCACGTTATTGCATGTGAACAATTCGCAGCCTTCTGCGTTATTGCATGTGAACAAGTCGCAGCCTTCTGCGTGATTCCATGTGGACAAAATCGTGTTTTTGCATGTGAACAATTTGTAGCCTTGTGCGTTATTGCATGTGGACAAAATCGTGTTATTGCATGTGAACAAATCGCGTTATTGCATGTGAATAAATTTACACCTTGCTTTGCATGTATTTTCCACTAGTACAATAACCCATAATTATTATAGTCGACGACAACTCATGTTATGAATATTTCGTACGAAGCACTTAAACTATTTGTTGAACATACATAAGGGCAGATGCACCGAAAGTTCAGATGATAAAATAAGCAATAGATTAGATTATATTACAAGGGCATTACAACAATGACGAAATTGCTTGACGAACTAACTAACGAAAGCATTGTTTGTCATGGTGGAACAGATGATCGTTCCGCCTATCTGGGTACAGCCAGAATGATGTCCCACATTTTCTGCATATTACCTGACCCGTGTAAATTTGGAGGTTTGTACTCGGACACCGCTCAATCCCCACTATGAAAGAACTCCATGGGGATCCGCATTGCTCCTAGGTGTCGCCGAATGGGTGGCCTATGCCGTACGTCTCGGGTGTGTAAGACAGAATTTTTTGGTTCATCCCGATTCCCGGCGTCCCCTATGTTAATACCACCCGAGTTCCCGGATGGTCTACGTAACGCGTCAAGGATTTGTTGCGTGGTGCGAACCTCGGTCGGCTGCTTCCCCTCGTCCCTTCCTCTTCGAGAGGAGGTACCCTCATGCACCTCTGTTGCGTTGGCCGTTGGCGGAGACTTGCCGAGACGCTTGCTCTGTTTCGGCTCGCACTCCACTATATGGTGCAAGAGGTGTGTGTTGGGCCTATCCTTATACAACCGGAAGCGTGCCCTGCAGTCAATGCAGTATGCCCGCTTTGGTAGTTGAATAACACCGTAAGCGTACTCAGGGTCTGGCTTTTCTGGGCGGTAGTAGCACCACGGAGAGGGTTGCTCCCCCCAGTTATCCCATACAGGAAGTTTGAGATGTGGGTGGTACGTCTCCGGGTCCACCCAGTTGAAGTAGCCGCACCATTCATCCTCGGCCAAAGGGCACAGGTAGAATCTCCGGTCCGCTAGATCATCGTGGCAGGTATCAACCACTGCCTGCAGGCCATGTTCTCAAAAGTCGGGCTTTCGGGTGGCCCTTGAGGAGGTTTCTCCTTTGACTCGAGCAATTTCGCAATTTTCTTTTTGAACTCCTGTATGCGATGAACTAGTTTAGAATTACTACTTTGTGAGTGAAACATGAGTACGTCGCATGAAACTCACCGATTGGTTGGCCCCTTGCCCACCGGCCCTGAACTCTGGTCGATCTAGAGTGGGGACATGTCCTGGCGGACTCTCCAACCGGGTGAAGTTCTCGGGCGAAGCGGGGTAGGCGTCATGGCAGTTGTAGATAAATTCGATATCACGTCGTTCCGGCCCGTCGATCCATTGGAAGAAGCAACACTGGTCCTTGTGGTGTGAAAAGAAAGAACGACGCATGAAATAGTAATGTTACCCTCTATTGTATGGACACCAGTAGGTTTACCCGGTAAGAGCGGGCACAACAGTAGTGAGCGCGGGCGGCCGTCTCTTCGTGGGTAGATTGCATCAACTTCGCCGGAAGGTTGAAGTCGCAATTGGGTCGGGCAACTCCGGCAGAACTGGGGCTTCAACGCTACTAGTATTCGGGTACTCGGGGCAGGATGACTTCTGCTTGCTAAAGAGACGACGGTAGAACGACATCGTGCCCTAATTTGTGTAGATTCAGGTGGCGTATATTGCTTGTTTGGCGGTGTTGGATGTCTAAACCCCTCGGCCGCTTTTATAGTGGTGGTGAGGAGTTGCTCCACACAACTACAACACTGATGGGCCGGCATCCTCTGTGAAAAGCTTTACGGCGTGTCACCCATCATCAAAGCTGCACGACAAGGCTGACAAAGCTGATGCATGTGACTTGTCTAATCGGCCTGACAAGGCTGACAAAGCTGATGCATGTGACTTGTCTCATTGGCTCGACAAGGCTGACAAAGCTGATGCATGTGACTTGTCTAATCAGCCTGACAAGGCTGCACGCCCGTGAGTAGGCTATTCGCTCTGAAAAGCTGATGCACGCCAGTACTTCGTCATGCTTGATAGGAGGGCTACTGTAACAAAGAATAACAATATTTCATAACCAAAAGTAAGAGGTTACTAACATAACAAAAATATATCGTATACAACTAAATGCATATGATGAAAACTACGTCACAATGTAATAACCAAATACATAAGCTAAAATAACATAACAAACTACTGGCGCCCCCGTTTCTGGGCGCCTCCTCACGGCTGGGCAGGCCTCCTGCGAACCTGCCCGTGCGAGTACGTGAACTACGCCGGTGTGCGGTGGGCCCTCTGTGGTCTAGCTAGAGGTGTAGCGTACGCTGGCTGAGAAGGCTGCGTCGGTGGTGATGCTCCCTGCAACTGCGATGATCCAGGCTCATCCGGATCAGCGAAGTATCTCGACACGCCACCATCGTCGAGGTCGAAATCCGCATGGGTCGCATCATCAAACCGCCTCGTAGTCGTCGAAAGGTGTGAAGTCGAGAGGAGAACCACCGTGCCTGTGAGCCTGTAAGAAGTGAAGAATTGTTGGTAACATTCAAAAAATAATTAGACAACATACGAAGTGTGACGAAGTACTCACCTCCGACGTGAGGGGCTAGACCAGCGTGTCCAGCAGCTCGCCCTGTCGCGTAAGTCAGCGTGATGGTGGGACAAGAGGACATGGAGTGTGAAGATGTACCTGGAGCACTCCTCCCTGCAGTAAGCGGCACGCCTCGAGCGCTGTCAGCCACATCGCGAGGCTTGCGGCATCCTGCCAACTCGAGGGTGCGTCTGGCGCTCTCCCTGAACCTCGCGAAGAAGGAGGTCACGTCCTCTCTGGTCACGTCTACCCCACGAGATAGACGAGACAGGAAGCTCCCGAACTCCTCATAGTACCGGGCTAGCACATCAGTCTGAAAAATACATTACGAATTAACCTAACACATTAATCTGGAAAATGCAATACGAAAATACATCGTACATTAGACAAAACTTACCGCACTGCGTAACCGAGTCGTATGGCGGGATACGTGTCCTCACCCCGGGATGTGTCTAGGAGGATCCGGGTCGACACGTACCAAACGCACACGGGTACGGGAAGTGTACCACTGTCGGTACCCCTGGTACTTCTGCGGGTCGTACGGCGCATCCTTGGCATGGATGTCGTCCAAGGCTCCTCCCCACTCCTAGACCCATGGCGCCATACGTACGTGCCATGGGGTGCCCCCATGCCCGCCCCTCCTAGTCTGCCTACAGATAAGCAAAAATATAGCATTATTACATGTTATCACACCGTAGCGATTAGAGAACATCGATGTAGGGAACTTACGTGTGGACTCGTGTGGGACCTGTCGGCCAACCTGGACCGGGAACTCCTGTCGTAGACCGAACTACCTCATCACTCGATGGACAGCGTAGCCCTCGACCAGGACGTCGAACACGAGGAACCGACTTGTACGCCAGTACGCCGCGTCGCGTGTGCATAGGGTGGACAATCCACCCGTCACACATAGCTCGACGTGTCCCGCTGTGTATGGCATCCAACGTACGCGGTCCTCGATGAGGTGGTCGAACGCAGCGACGAACTGCGGGTAGCTAAGCCGCACCGTGCTGTGTGCCCACCTAGGCTGCAGTGACGATAGAAAAATCAACATTACCATTAGTACTAACAAATGTTAAAGCGTAGGTTTCACAACTGTGGTTTGCAATATCTTACCCGTCGGTGGCACCAGATGGTGCCCATAGTCGGCGCGTTGACATCATCGTCACCATCGTGTATAAGAGGACCCGTGTCGATCCTGGGGCGCTCGATCTGGAACCTCTCGTATGCCCAAAGCTGCAGAAGCAGTGGACACCCGGTGAGGATCGACCCGTCGGCGATCCGCCCACAGCTGTCACAGAGCCCACGGTACATCGCACAAAGGACCGCTGACCCCCAGGAGTACTGTGGCACGGCGTCGAGGGGTGCGTTCGCGATCGCCCTCGCGAACTGGATGAAGTGCCTGTCCACGCTATCCTTGTAGGAGCTCGTGAACATGCACCAGCCAAACAGCCAAAGCAGGTACGCCTCAAGGTGGCGGCTCACCCTCTGCCCGTCCGTAGGCTCGACGATGTGCTCCGCCTATAAATTTAAGTTTTCTTGTTAGTCTAGCCAATATATATATATGCGAAGGGTCGGTACGCAGTAGGCGGTAGCACACCATGGAACCGCGCAAGTACCTCATCGTGCCACAACGGGTCGACGTCCTCCAAAGTGATCGCCATCTCCCCGACAGGTAAGTGGAAGGTGTGCGTCTACGGTCTCCACCGATCCACCAGAGCGGTGAGAAGGGACCTGTCAAACGGGAGCCGGTGGCTCGCATCCCTCCCCTGCGCACCTGCGTGCGCCTCCACCATCCGTGCGATAAGAATCCTGCTGCCGCCGCGACCTACGAAATGTAAATATTAAATTAATATGAGCACCGAACTAGTTAATTAAAACAGATTATGATCTTGCGCATCGGAATATTTTGGAATTAAAAGATAAATACGTTACAGGGATCCAACGTGGATCGAGGGTCCAGAGCTCCCGTGGTGGCCTCGGCCGTAGTACGCACAGCTCCTGAGGATCCTGTCCCTCCTCTGGTGAAGCGGTGGCGAAGTGTGTACGGTGACGACGGTCAACAACTAGGTCTACCAACTCAAAGGGCTAGTCGTCATTTACAGCCTGGTGAGTCATACCTGCAAATTACAAAAAGGAAAATTATATAGAGAACTATACAAGCATCAGAACAATACATTAAAACAGGTTACAATGCACATTACATCATCAAATAAATACACAAGCATCAGAACAATACATCGAACCAAATGCGTACAAATAAGTACACAAGCATCAGAACAATACATCGAACCAAATGCGTACAAATAAGTACACAAGCATCTACAAAATATAATCAAACAGGTTACAACACACACTACATCAGCAAAATATATTAAAACAGGTTACAACGCACATTACATCATCAAATTATATTAAAACAGATTACAACGCACACTACATCAACAAAATATATTAAAATAGGTTACAACGCATATTACATCATCAAATTATATTAAAACAGATTACAACGCACATTACATCATCAAATTATATTAAAACAGATTACAACGCACACTACATGAACAAAATATTAATTTGACATATAGCATCTAATAGTTCAAATAGCTTCTCCGGTAGTCCGATGACGTCGTCCACCACACCTTGCAGACGACGATCCTTCCCCCGCCGTCGGGTTGCCATCTCCTCCTTCGTCCTTTTCGTTATGTGGCTGGCAGTTCTTCAACGTGTGACCTGTTCGCTTGCACAACGAACATTTCTTCACACGCTTACCAGTTTCAGACTCATCCATGTCATTCCTGATACACCTTGTTTTGCGATGGCCTCCTTTGTATGATCTTGCATCAAAGTCAGGGACCCAGAACCTTTCATCGACACTGGGGGTTGTGGTGAAAGAACCGACAACACCATAACCATAGAGCTCCTCGCCCCAGGTTGCCATCACCTTTTCCTTTGTAAAATATTCAGATAGATATGTACCGGGTTGCATTCCAAATAATGCACATGCAGCTATCACATGAGAACATGGCCTATGCAACAGGAGGGGTTTGTTACACGAGCATTGACATTCAGCCTGTAAGATGCACTCTTGGGTGACAACCTTCTGGTTTGTTCCCCGCCGTCCTTTATCCCTGCATATCACCTCGAAGCGCAGTGTTCGTGAACCTACTTTGATAGCTCTATGCTTGCCCGCCTTCTTACTCTTCTCATCCATGTATTTATTTATCATGCTTGAGTACAAGGCATTCTCATCTCTCATTACTACTTCAGCAGCTTTATGCCTATCCACAAAATACTTGGTTGTACCCCGCAGCACTCGCTCAACAATTCCTACCAACGGGAGACACCTCATCCCTCTCATTACCCAATTGTACACATCCTCCAAGTTGGTCGTCATGACACTATATTTATCACCATGTGTGTCATGTAACAATGATCACTTCTCTTTGGGCTCGTGCTTTATCCAGTCCGAGAAACATTTGATCGGCCTTTGCCTTCGACGATGACTCGTCGCCTCATCTTCTGTTGCCAGAGGGAATAAAGGCTCTGCCTGCTCCTGTGTTACACTGCTAGTAGTCTCTTTGTGTTTTTTTGTTAGCTCATCAAGATTCTTCCAAAGAGTACGGAACTTGCTATCTTGGTTCTGCTTACATAGCCTCTTGAACAAGTTCATCAGTTCCTTGTTCTTGAATTGCTTATAGAAGTTCGCGCCCAAATGACTCATGCACCATCGGCTCTGCAAGTCATCCAGGGAAATGGCTCCTCTTCCCTTGTTTGCAACTGTCTGATGGCACTAAGCAGACCAGCATGCCTGTCATGCAGTATGAACACATGTTGGTGAGTCTTCACCACCCCGATCTTCAACTTCCGCAGGAACCACAGCCAACTCTCATAGTTCTCGCTTTCCACAAAGACAAAGGCAACAGGCAAAATCTGGTTGTTCGCGTCGACGCCCACAGCTGTCATTGTTTGTCCTTTGTATTTCCCGGTCAGGAATGTGCCGTCCACATACAACAATGGACAGCAGTGATAGAACGCCCTAATGCAAGCACCAAATGCGAAGAAAACTCCCTTCAGATGCCTCTTGTTCGGCCACTTCCTTGACGGACTGTCCTGATAATCATAAAAAGTACTAGGATTTCTTCCCTGAATGCAACTGAGCAGTGCGGGCAGATTATGGTACAAGTATTCAAATTTCCCAAATCTCATTTCCAAGGCCTTTTGCTTCGCCCTCCATGCCTTCTCGTAGCTAATTGTGTACTGAAATATGTTCTCAATTGCTCGGATAATAGCACGGGGCTCAAAATTCAGGTTCTCAACTATCTCCGGGTACATGACACTCGCGATATACCCGGACGACAGGTTCCTGTGAGCCACCATGGTTTCCTCAGTCATACAACTATGTTGTTCAACCTTCGAACAAAGCCAGTGGTTGCCCCATTTGGGCTTGTACACGTGCACTCTCCATGGGCACCCTTGCATCTCGCACACCACGTCGTAGCAGGTTGGGGTGGACTTCTTAACCTTGAAAGTTCTTCTTAGTGATAAGGCCCAATCTTTGAAAGCATCCTGCACTGCCTCTTTTGTGGGGTACATGCTGTTAGGTCTCACCTCATTGTCGCTATACTTCCAAGGTGTATCATTGCCTTCATTTACAACCAGGTTATTAAATTGATGCATGCTCCAATCTGCTGGCACAAGCGGCTCAACATCTTCATCTTCCTCATCCGAGTTATCATCGTCTTCCACTTCTACTTGTTCATATTCAAGGTCTTCCTTTTCCATCTGTGCTATTACTTCCTCAATTTCCTCACCTTCGTCTACTTGCCCCCGCGCATCTTGCCCAATGTTTCCATCATCCTCCCCAATCTCAACTTGCTCACCACTCTGGTAGACGATATCCTCATTGCAACCTTGAACATGCGGCTCCCGGCTAGACTCTCCAATTTCAGTGTCACCATAAGTGAACTCATTTTGAGGCTCACTACACTCACCGGCGTCCAGCGGCTGCTGCGGGGCAACAACCCTTTCATACGCTTGCACTAAAAGCACCCGACACCATCCACGTTGCTCGCCTCACATATGACCTCCAAGCTGCGGTTCCTTCACTCAACTAACTCCCAATAAACAGGATCATCTCGCATGGTGCAAAGGCACGATAACTTCAGCTGGCACTTCTCTTGTTCCATCCGAAACGTATAATACAACCAATTCAACACAACAGCAAATGTACGCTCTTAAACTTCTATCCACATACTGAAAGTTACTCAGATCCGCACCCTCCGAACCATACATGACAACCCCTTCTCCATAAAAGATTCTAAAAGGAACTCGTTCTGACATATCTGCGGACCTATTCATTAACACATGAATTAATTACTCTTTGTAAAAAGTACTATATCTATTTGCTACAAAAAATTATACGTATGTATATCTACAATTGCAGAAATATATATCTATCTACATTCAAAAAAATATACATCTCTGTACTTCTATTCCTAAAAAACATATACATTCCTACAAATATCATTACTTGGAAACCAAGTGTGCCTATTTCAGATGCAAAAAACTATGCGAAAAATATGTACATTACTAAAAATATTCATCTCTGTACTTGTATTTCTCAAAAACATCTACAGCCCTAACAATATATATATGTGCACTTCTACATGTAAAAAAACATATATATCTAAATCTATCTCTAAAAAACGTAACAACATATTATTATTCGTAAAAACAACCCGATAACTAGATCTAACCCTAACCCTAAACCCTAAACCATAATTAACCCGCGGAAATAACTACATGTAACCCTAACCCTAAACCCTAAACAAATTAAACCGCGAAAATAACTACACCTAATCCTAACCATAAACCCTGAACAAAACATACCGCGGAAATAACTACATCTAACCCTAACCCTAAACCCTAAACAAATTAAACCGCTGAAATAACTACATCTAATCCTAACCATAAACCCTAAACAAAACATACCGCGGAAATAACTACATCTAACCCTAACCCTAACCCTAAACCTAATTAAACCGCATAAATAACTACATCTAACCCTAAACCCTAATTTATCCGCGGAAATAACTACATCTAACCCTAAGCCTAAACAAATTAAACCGCGGAAATAACTAAATAAAACCTTAACCCTAAACACTAAATAAATTAAAACACGAAAATAACCGTAAAAAAATACCTACGTGCAACCCTGTGCTTCCTCCCTTTCTTTTCTTCTTCTCCTCCTACCTTCTCTTTTCTTTCTTCTTCCTCCCTCTTCTTCTCTTTTTCCCTCACTTTCTTCCTTCGATCGACCGAGCCAGCTTTTAAAGAGGTCAAGTCGCCCTCTGGTTGGGCAACATCAGACCGCGCGCACGCATGTCACCCAACCAGACATCAATTTTCTTGATGTCGCCGTTTGGGAGGGCGAGTTGCCTCCTGTTGTTGTTTGGGAGGGCGACTTGCCTCGTGTCGCCCGTTGGGAGGGCGACAACGTCTTGGGTCGTCGACCCAGTGCACTACAGCCACGTGTCGCCCGTTGGGAGGGCGACAACGTCTTGGGTCGCCAACCCAGTGCGCTACAGCCATGTGTCGCCCAACCAATGGGTGAGTGTGGTGTAGTTTTGCAAAAAAAAATTTGTGATATATTTTTGCAATTTGAATTATAAAATATATTATTTTAAAAAAAATTCCTAGTTTTTAAGTCATTTAGAATCGTTTTGGACTTCTGTTATAGTTTTTGAGTGATTTGAAGTATGACACCTAAGTTATTTGTAGATTTTATCTACCAAATTAAAATCAATATGCTATGCTGATCTAGTGACTAGTTTGGGTTAAATATGTTTATACATGTTCTAGTTGTGTTTGTTTAACCTTTGTAGTGCCTCAAATACAGTACATGCAGTACTATACTCGTGCAATGTCAAAAACATGAATCTGAAAATAAATGCAAAAACAATGAAAGACAAAGAAAAAGTGCAAAAGCACTTAAAAATTCACATTCAGGCTAAATGTTTTTGCCTAGTTCATCTCACGAGACAGCTTATCATTGCACTTTGATACGAACTTGGACATAGATGAAAAGATCATTGAAAATGGGGATTGCTTGTGTGTGCAAGAACCTCACAATAGGTCGTGTGTTCGAAGCGAAAATCTTGCATATACAATTTCTGAATTTTATAACATCTATGGATTGCACGTTATGAGCTATGGCATTGCTTTGGTTTTATGGACATGGCTGATCCATGTATGGTGTATTTTTCTTGAGCTGGTCCTAGTGAAGACATGCATTATAAATTGTTGAAATCAAAATTTCTTAGTGCTGATTTGATCTTGAGAATTGTGGCTTAGGTTCGCTTTGAGGCTTTTTGGCTTGACTGATAGCTCGATGTTCTTTTTATCTCACTTGTGTTGCAACCTTGTCACTTGGCTTGTTTTAGGTACACTTCAAAACTCCTACCAAGTAAAAATCAGAAAAAACTATCTTTTGCATTCTTGATGAAATCATCATCAAAGGGGGAGAAAAAGAAAATGCATACTTTGAAAAGGAAAATGCATACTTTGAGAGTGAGAAAGATGAGACTATTTTAGTGCTTTCATTGCTTTTGCTATCCTTACACTGCTAAAACTTTTTATGCATTTTAGAGGTGTTGCCAATGTATTCAAAAACAAAATGCATACTTTGAAAAAGAAAATGCATACTTTGAGGGGGAGAAAGATGAGACTTATTTGAGTGCTTTCATTGCTTTTGCTATCCTTGCACTGCTAAAACTTTTTATGCATTTTAGAGGTGTTGTCAATGTATTCATCAAGGGGGAGATTGTTAGATCATGTGTGATTGATGTGATGAATAATTGGCAAAAAGAGTTGTTTGAACTAATGTGGATCATGTTGGGATGAACTTGTTTCCGGAAGATGTTTTCGTTGTCTCCGATGCGCAGGTTAAGCGAGGTGGTGATCATGGTGTGTGACGAGGGACAGAGACTAGGATGGGGTTTCGAGGTCGGAGTCGGTAGGGATTTCACCGGATGATCGTGCTCTAGCTTGTGTGCATGAAGATGACGGAGGACGTGGAACGGGGAAGTTCTACGCAATTTAGGTCCGTGGTGTTCGGACATGATGAAATTGGGCCGGCTAATGGGCTGGTAGTGGATCGTCAGAAGAAAAGAAAAGAAAAGAAAAGGAAAAGGAATACGTGTGTTTATTGGCTGTCTGTTGGGCTGGCTGATGGGGCTTAGCCATGCAGCTGGCGTGCAGCATAAAAGGAAACAGAGAGAGATCGTGAAGAATATATATGTAGACGAGAGCGGCGATGTCGTTGGTTTTTTTTGGGTTCTTTGGAGAAACCAATCTTGTATTGAGAGGGTGCTTGTGTAGGCACTTTTAGACCATGATTTCATCAATATATTCCAGAAAATTCGTTCCCAAATTGGTTCTCTTTTCGGGTTCGCTCGCAGATTAGTTTCTCGCTGATTTTTTATTGCTTATATCTTTTGATCTAACCATTAGAATTGCGTAAGGTTTGTTTTGTTGGATTCGTATTGAAGTCTGGTTTCTACCGGTAAAATTTCATGCAGTTTTGTCGGATAGATTTGGATTAACTTAAGTTATAGTGTTCGTCTCTCTGTTTTCATCCAGATTAGAGTTTCTTTTAAACTCACTTATTTGCATGCGTTGTTTTTTGTGTTTATTGGCAAAAATTTAATCTAACCAATGTTTAGAGTCTATGTTTCTAGTTTCACATCAAACGGATTTAAATTAGTGGAGCTCTAATGGTTTTATTTTGGGTATACATGCTGTTCGCGTTCTGTGTTTTATTCTGAGTACTGTAGACGCGATTTACTGTTATTGCATCTTTTAGTAGTGGGGTAATAAATTCAGTGCTTAGTTATTTTATAAAAATAATTAGTATAATTTTTATTAGATCCATTGCGTGTTTGCTTCTGATATTTTTGAAAAAGCAATCGATCATTCACCCCCCTCTGATCGACGCCATCCCGATCCTACATCTGTATGCATCGTGTGTCTACACAGCCAATCGCCGAAGTTATCTCTATGCTCTCTCGCGATCTATACCTCTGACTTCTCTGGGTTTGTTCTTGATAGCATGCTCTTGTGCATGTTAACATACCACCACAACTGATTGTCCTAAAACTACGATATGTGCTTGTGTAAATGAAGCTAGATTGCTTGTACGGAGTGATTTCTCGCCTAGTGTCCCTTTCCCCTGTAGCCTCCCCTCATGCCGAGATACAGGCACACCAATCAGTTTGAGATCTATATAATCGACGCAGAACTCAATGTCCTCCTCTGTTCCCCAACTATCGGTAATGCAACCTTCCGACCGATGTCAGTTATGAACATATTACCTTACAACCCCCATGAACCTCTTGAAAGGGTACAAATGATTTAGAAACACGGGACCAAGAATCTGTATCTCTTTCACAATGTGAAAAATGAGATGGACAATAATATCAAAAAAAGATGGAGGGAAACACATCTCAATCCTGCACAGAGTGTGGAACACGTCTTCCTGCAGCTGATCTAGTTTTAACTAATCAATAGCCTTCTATGAAATCGCGTTGAAGAATGAACACAACTTTATAATTGGGTCTCAGACTTTCTTTTGCAGAACACCCCTAATTGCAATTGGAAGTATCTGTGTCACCATCACGTGGCAATCGTGAGACTTCATGCTAATTAATTTTAAGTCTTTATTGAGACCAGTCTCTTTATGTTGACAGAGTAACTAGACGGAACTTTGACTCCGTGCAAGGATTCGCACATGCTAAATTTTTCTTTCTTGCTTAGAGAGTAGTAGGCTACGGGAATGTACTTTTTGCCTATATCCATGTCTTCGTGATGCAGGTCCTTACTAAGTTTCATATCTTCGAGGTCCATCCGTGCTTGGAGGGTATCTTTTGTTTTGCCAGGTATATCCAGTAAGATACCAAGCAAGCTATCACACACGTTCTTCTCTATGTGCATGACGTTGATTGTGTGTTGAACTTTCAAGTGCTGCCAATAAGGTAGGACCTAAAATACTGATCTCTTTTTTCACAAAGGAGCCTTATCACGGGAACTCGGGATAGATGTACTGCTGGCTCCCTTTCTATGAATAATTTTAAGATCCTTTATGACCGCAAATATCTGTTTTCCAGTGTGATTATTTAGAGCTAAGACAATCTCTTTTGTCCTGTCAAAAGCTCTCTTATTATTGCGGTATGGTTGATCCTTGCGGAGGAACCTACGATGCCGCATGTAAGCCATTGTCCGGTAGTTCTTCAGCCACTGGCTAGCTGTATCATTGTAACATCCCAAAATTTGGTTTAATTAAGTTTTATTGTTTAAAAGTGCATTTGTGATTTTCTGGAATTTATTTAGATTTTTCTGGATTTACTGGAATTAATTTTAAATCAAGTTTATTGCCTTTTGTTCAAATCTATTTAAATCTATGCAAAGTTAAAATAAAGTTTTGCCAAAAATATTTTATTTGAGCCCAGAATGTTTCAAAGTATTTCTGAGATTTTTCTTGGATTTTTCCTGATTATTTTATTGCCTAAAACAAATTAAATGAATTTCTGGAATTATTTTAAATGAAAAACCTTTTGAAAAACCTCTGAACAGTAATGGGCTCGGCCCGTGTACTGTGCGCGCGTGGCCCGGAGAAGCACGGCCCATTTGGCCCATCTCGGGTAAACCCTAGAGCGATTGAATCTGCGCCGTTGGATCTGGATCGGATGATCATGGATGAAGCGTACCGGTTCGGGATTCGGGAGATCTTCGCCGTTGGAAAGAAATCGTGGGCGGTTAGGATTAGATCGTGGCTGTGTGATCGTGACCGTTGGAGCGGAATCGAACGGCTGAGGGTTGTCGTCTCCGATGCGAACTCGGAGTCCGCCGCCGACACGACTTCGCCGCCGGGGAAAGCCTAGGTTTCCGTTTTTAGCGCGTTTGCCGAGGTTATAAAAGGAGGGGGTAGCGCCCCGAGGTTCATCTGTGTGCGCCGCGTCTTTTGGTCGGTAAGGTTTCACGAGCCGCCGCCACGCATCGCAGGAGCTCGTCGAAGTTGAAGTTTGCAGCCGCCGCGGTTTTGGCCTTGGATCGTCGCCGATCTGTGGTTTTTCGACGTTTTGGTCCCGGATTCGAACTCGTCGGGGTGTGCCGCATCCATTGCGTCACTTCTTTTCGTCGGGGATACGCCGGAACGCCGTCGCCGAGTCTTCTTCTTCATCTCCGGTGGACTTCCTCGCCGCCGCCCGAAGCCGGGTGAGTTCGTGACCGTTAGATCCGGATGAACGAAGGGGATCGAGCCGCGTTGCACGCATCTGTCGCCGTTCGATCGGATCGGGCTGTGGATGCATGCCGCGTGTCGTGCATCGGCGGGGCGGCGCTGCAACCAATTGAAACAAGACGCGTGTCGGGTGCGGGTACCGAGGCGTCATACGCCGGGTTCACGGTGGACCAAAGGAGGTCCCGTGGATCAGGTCTATGCACCGAGGCCACGTGTCGGCTTCTGATTGGTCCGGTTCAGCGCTGGCGTCATGCTGACGTCATGATGACGCAATAAATCAGTTTTCGTTTTAAAAATAAATCTGTTAATTTCGAATTTCTGATTTTCTGATTTCAGTATTTATTTCAAACTTCAAAAGGCTATATCTTTTGCAATTTAACTCGGATTTGAGTGATTCAAATTTCTAAAAATTTGTAAAATTGAGATCTATTTAATGGTGAAATTTATTTGATTTTTGGAGTTCAATTGCTCTCTGTTTTGGTATTTATTTGCTTTTCTACTTCGGTACGCGTAGACGTTGAATTGTGTGACGCTTCGGTGGAAGATCAAGCAACCCAAGAGCAAGCTTCAGATCAAGATCAGGACCTATTCCAAGGCAAGTTGTGCTTTGATCATGTTGAACCCATGTTTATAAAATTGCTATATTTGTTTTACCCTATTGCATATGTTTCAAATATACAATTGTTTCAAATTAGATTGGGATTAGCTAATATACCAGATTGATCTATACCCTACCTTGTCATTGTATGCCATGATCCATTGTCACCCTAGATTGGTTAAATATAGTTGGTTAATAATTATAATCAACATTGGAGGTTTAGACCGTATTAGTTGCTTAGCTTTGCCACGTCATCACATGTATCAGAATCATTGATAATTAATCTTGATTAATGGAATATGGAACGATATTATGAACTTGTGTGTCATGTGGGATCACACGATGAGATTGAGTTGTTGTGGCGAGTCATGTCACGCAACGATGTTGAATTGTTGATGGCACGTGGTGCTTGGTAATCAAGCGGGTGATGATAATTTAGATTGGGGCAAGTGGCAAGGGCGAGGAGGCCAAGGTGGGCCCAATGGGCAGAGGGTATGTGGATGTCTTGCCTTGATCACACTAAGGACTTAACCTTGCAAGCCTTTGACCTGAGTCAATCATGCAACCACATGTCTGGTATGGGCCAGCCTAGCTGAGTAATTTGCAATGTCTTGATTTTGGTACTATCGTGCACGGTGTGAGTTCCCGAGTTATGGTGTAATTCACATGGCGCAAGAGGGGGGCCCTGGTTATGGTTTTCAGACCCACCAGTGTTGAAACCTTAGCGGGTAGTATCCGGTTAAGCCAGAGCATTGTAAAGGCTTTGTTATGATCACTCGCCTTAGTGGTGTTTGGTTGTATCACGTGGGTAAAGTGCATAACCTCTGCAGAGTGTGAAACTATTCGGATAGCCGTGCTCGTGGTATTGAGCAATGCTCGGGAATTACAGTTAAGGGTTAGCTTAATTAATTGAACAACTTGGTTGGGATGGCGGAAGGCCATATGGAAGATGGAATTTGACTTAGGATTGGAAACTTGGTTTACTTGAGAAATACTGAAGTTATTTATTATTGCTATTTGTTTTACATTCTTTACAATCTATTTACTGTATTTGTTCATAAATGCTGCTTATTGCAAAATAGCCATGATAGCCTATTCATTGGAATAAGCCTTACATATAGATACATAGAACTGCATTCTGTGCACAACTTGTTGAGTGCTTTAAGTACTCACCCTTGCCAAACAACAATAATCAACAGTTGAAGAATCTACACCTGGGTTGGAAGAGGAAGTCCAGGAAGACACGAGTCATTAGGGTCCGAGCCTTGTCGGTTGCTGTGGTGGTGATGAGCTATCTATGTTTTCTATTTTCATTGCTTAATCATTAGTTATATTTTGGTCTTGCCTGCGTGGCTTAATAATGTAAGTTGGTCATAAGATCATACCTTTAGTTATATCAATGAATGAACTATTATTCTATTATCGTTGAGTATGATGTGATATGTACCAATGTTGAGCTGTGTGCACTAGCGTTGATCCTGGGAATAGTGCGGTAAACACAGTGGGTTCGAATCAGTGGATTCGGGTCCTTACAATCATCCAAGCACTGGATACATCCGTTGAAGCCTTTTGCCATCTGGCCCGACAGGTTACCAAGGGTAGGGTAATCATTGATGGTTACGAACAACAATGCGTGTAGGATAAAGTTCTCTCTTTTATACTCATCCCATACCCGTACACCATCGTTCCACAATATTAGAAGATCTTCAACCAATGGTTTGAGGTACACATCGATATCGTTGTCAGGTTGCCTGGGCCCTTGGATCAGTAGTGGCATCATAATGTACTTCCGCTTCATACAAAGCCAAAGAGGAAGGTTGTAGATACATAAACTCATGTTGCCGAAAGGATTCATCCCATCCGTACTCAACCCTAACCTTATATTCCTCACATCATATGCAAAGTGCTTCTTATATTTTCTATCGATGTTCCTTCATTACACAGAATCAGCAAGGTGTTTGAGCATTCCATCCTTCTTATGCTTTTCGGCGTGCCATCGTAGCAATTGGGTATGCCTTTTGTTCGCAAACAATCGCTTCAGACGGGGGATTATAGGGAAATACCACACCACCTTATGGGGGAATCTCTTCTTCTTATGCTTCACCCCGACATCATCGTTATCGATGTCATCATCGTTGCCCTTATACTGCTTTGCTTTGCAAACAGCACAGGCATCCAAGTCTGCAAACTCATTGCGATACAATATGCAATCGTTTAGACATGCGTGTATTCTTTGTACTTCCAATCCTAACGGGCAGACAACCTGCTTGGCCTGGTACGTAGTTGCAGGCAACACGTTACCTTCTGGAAGCAAGTCCCCCAAGAGACATAACAACTAGTGAGCTCTTATCAGGCCAACCATTGCTTGCCTTCAACTACAGTAGTGTAAGCACGGTATGCAGCTTTTTGTGCTCCTCCTTGCAGCCTGGGTACAATGGTGTTGTAGAGTCCTCTACCATACGTTGGAACTTTTGAAACTCTCTTTCACTCGTGAAGTCCCCCTCCCCAACGCATGGACAACACATATAGTCCGCCAGCTTCTTCGACTTGTGCGCCGCAGCCACGTTCAGAAAACAAGTCACACCATTAATGAACTCTGGGCCGCAACGGTCTTCGTCATACATCCACCTTCGGTCCATGTACAATTAATTATATCAAACTAAATTTCACTAAATCAATAAGCGATCACAAAATAATTTATTCTTTACATTAGTCATGCAGTGCTAATTAATTAAATCAATAAACATCATATAAGAATATAATTGCAAATAACAATATAATTGTAAATGATTAGATTTAAAAATCCATCTAGCAATTTTGACTATATTAAAATACATCAACCTTTTTTCATTATTTAAATATCTATCTAGCAATTTTCACTATTTAAAATTCATCTAGCAATTTTCACTATTTAAAATTCCACTAAGTCACTAAAATGAATAAGAATTGTAATTTATTCACTAAATTAGCTAGATCTTAATTTGAGCTCTACTGACCTAAAATGTTCACACCATACAATCACTAATTATCAAAATCTAGAACAATCTATAAAGTACAATCTAACTACAAATATAATGTAGATCAAGTTACTAACATTGGAGAGAAATTCGAGATGAATTTTGGTACAATTTTCCAGCAGCAAGTCGCCAAAATCCTTGCCACCGAGCAAAGACAGAGCTCCTCTTTGTTCTGCTCGGTTGGGGAAGGGAATTTTACCTATATAAAGATACTTATCAATGCCGGCTCTGCGTAGGACTGGCAGTGATAAGGATTGCGTGGGAAAATACTTATCACTTTGCGCGGGAAAATACTTATCACTGCCGGTTCTGGAATGGAACCGAAGTGAAAATGGTAATATCACTGCCGGGTTGTAACCGAACTAGCGGTGATGTATCACTACCGATTTTGGATATAAACCGGCAGTGATATCTTGTTATCACTGCCGGTTATATTCATGAACTGGCAGTGATATGTGCTACCATCGGCCGGACTTTTAAACTGGCAGTGATATGTTCATCATTGCTGGATCTAGCCCAACCTACAGTGATATACCAGCAAGGATGGTCTATTCTATAGTAGTGGGAGACACCACCGAGGGAGAGGGTGGAGCTGGGAGTCGCCTCATATAAAAATTATATATATTATCTAACAAGCGGTACTTAGCTCAGTTGGCAAGAGGCTTGCAGGCCTGCATACGTGGGGTCCTGGGTTCGAATTCCACGAAAAGCATTTTTTGTTTCCACGGGCTCTTCACAAACTGTTGTAATCTTCCACCATCTGTGATGAGGGCTTGGGCGCGGCAACACCAAGGGCCAAGGGACTTAGCACGGCAGTGGGCTTGGCGCGGCAAGGGGGTCGGCCCATCCCAGACAGTTCTCGTCTTGAACCGTCTAGGATAAAGCCATCCCACACGATTCAAGATCATAACCGTCTAAGACGATCCAGTTTTTTCATTAATTATAATACATACATCTCATTAATTGTAATACATACATCTCATTTAATATAATACATACATCTCATTAATTTTAATCAATACATCTCACCAATTATATTAATGCACATCTCATTAATTTTATTCAATACATCTCACTAATTATAATTAATGCACATCTCATTAATTAATACATCTCATTAATTACAATACAAGAACACTTGAAATAAACATGACGACCTAATCACAACTCTACTTGCTTATTATTTTGTATAAAAATTAGCTCTTCACGATGATCAACACGTGTGTAGCTAGCTTCCTCAGGTTGGTCTCCTTGGACCATGACACTGGTACCAATAGGTGGCAACTCGTCAAACTAATTGTATTCGTCCTCATCTACCACATTCTCGACTCTGACAATCCTCCTTTTTCCCTGAAGAACAACGTGACGCTTCTTGTTGGACGGGTCAGTTACATAGAAGACTTTAATAACTTGGTTAGTAAGACCAAATGGTTCGTCTTGGTATTCTACACGTTCGAGGTCCACAGTTGTGATGCCGTACTTGTCAACCTTCACGTACTGTAGGTTAACCCAATGACACCGAAATAAGGGGATCTTGAATAGTACGTAGTCGAGCTCCTAAATTCCCTCAATGAACCCATAGTACGATCTCCTCATCGATCCAGCGGTATTCAACGCATCAATGCGAACACAGCTGTTTTGGTTTGTGCTCTTCATGTCCTGATCTCTCGTGTAAAATGTGTACCCATTTAAGTCGTATCCTTTCCATGTTACAACTGTGTCAATGTATGCCCTTTTGCAAACCATGTCAATGTATCACCTGATGAGCTTCAAGTGATGGGTTGTCGCTCCTTGAACCATCTGTTGAACTGAAGGTTATGCTGTCTGATATCTAGTACTCCTGTCGCGATGGATTCTCTTGTCGTAGCCAGTTCTTGTGCTCATCCATATACGGGGCTACAATAGCCATGTGTTGCAAAACTGTGAAATGGGCTTTAGTGTACGCAATCGGATCAGGCATGATTGCTTTTCTTTCGATGGTCCTGATGCCCTAGAGCCTCCCCTCATGGCAGGATCGAGGCACACCTATCAGTTCAACCTGAGCCATGTAATCCAAGCAGAATTCTACGACCTCTTTGGTTGCATAACCTTCGACAATGTTACTCTCCGATTGAGATCGATTCCGTATGTAGAACTTGAGAATTCCCATGTACCTCTTGAACGGGTACATGCTACATAGGAACACAGGCCCGCACATCTTTATCTCCCTCACAAGGTGAACAATGAGATGGACCATGATATCAAAAAACAGCGGAGGGAAATATATCTCAAGATTACATAGAGTTATGACCACCTCTCCTGCAGAACATCTAGTCCTTCGGGATCGATGACCTTCTGAGCAATTGTGTTAAAGAAATAACACAACCTTGTGATTATCTCTCGGACCTTGTTCGGTAAAATACTTCTAATTACCACAAGGAGCATCTGTGTCATAAGCACATGGCAATCATGGGACTTCATGCCAGTTAAACTCAAATCTTGCAGCGAAACAAGTCTCTTCATGTTGGACGAGTAACCAGACGGAACTTTCACACCACGCAAGAGATGACACAGTTCGGTTATCTCGGCCTTGGATAGAATGTAACAAGAAGATTTGTAGTATGTTCAGCCTTTATATGTATCTTTTGATGCTAACTCAGGTCTGATGCCCATATCGACTAAGTCAAGCCGTGCATTGATACCGTCCTTTGTTTTACCCTTAATGTTCAGTAAGAGACCAATAAAGCTATCACAGACATTCTTCTGTACGTGCATCACGTCAATGCAGTGCTAAACTTCTAGGTGCTCCCAATAAGGTAATTCCCAAAAAATTGATCTCTTCTTCCACATGCTCTTCTCACGGGTCCTCAATTTACATCCCTTTCCAAGTACGACATTCAAGTTCTTAACCATATCATGAATATCTGTCCCGCTTAGAGGCTTTGGAGCTAAAACATCTTCGGTCGTGCCATTCAATTGTTTCTTCATCTTGCGGTATAGGTGATTCCTCTGAAGGAACCTACGGTGACACATGTACACAGTTTTGCACGAGTGATTCAGCCACACACTCTCGGTATCATCCAAGCAATGAGTACATGCTTTGGCTCCTTTTGTACTCTGCACTGACAGGTTAGCAAGGGCAGGATAATCATTTATGGTGCAGAACAACTGGCAGCGCAAAGTGAAGTACTCTTGTTTGCTTCATAGACAACCAAGGAGGAAGGTTGTACACATAGAAATTGACGGGCCAAGTGCTATGACGGCTGCTCATGTTGCCAAAAGGATTCATTCCATCCATACTCAAATCGAACCTTATATTCCTCGGATCCACTGTGAATTCTTCAATCCTCCTATCGATGTTTCTCCACTGCATGGAATCAGTAGGGTACCTAATCATTCCATCGTTCTTACGCTCATCCTAGTGCCACCGAAGCAATTTTATCTCTTTTGGGTTCGCAAACAAATGCTTCAAACAGGGAATTATAGGCAGATACCACGCCACCTTAGCGGGAGATCTTTTCTTCACCTCCATGCCCTCGTCGTCATCATCCGATCTATCTTTACGCTTGTACAGGGATACGTTGCACACCGGACATACATGCAAGTTTGTGTACTCTTTGCGGTAGAGGATACAGTCATTCAGACAGGCATGTATTCTTTCTACTTCCATTCCCAAGGTACAAACAACCTTTTGGGCTTTGTAGTGGTTGTCAGCAACTCGTTTCCCTCCGGAAGCATATCTGCTAACAGACCTAACAGCGTCGTAAAACTCTTGTAGGACCAACTGTTACTTGCCTTTAATTTCAGCTGTTCTAGCACAGATGACAACCATGTGTATTTGGACTTGCAACTCGAGAACAAAGGTTTCTCCGAGTCGCTCATCACGATTTCCTTTTGCATCCCGTAGCATCTGATCCAAATTGTCATCGTGAAACCTATCCTTATCGAAAGCACAGCCGATATCATTCGGAGTATCGTTGACTTCGTTGACGATATCCATAGTATCATTGACTTGTCAACGATGGTAGTACTACTTGGTCCCTGCATAACCTACTCTTCACCGTGACTGGTCCAACATGTATACCCCCTTTTGAAACCCCGTAGAATCAAGTGTGTTTCGATCTACGATGGGTTTCAAAACATCCTCAGATTCTCGCATAAATTCCACCCCCTTGTTCAACATATCTTCCTCTGCAGCTCTTCTAAAAGCGTAGACACCATTAATATACTAGGCACTTGCATGGTTCTCAGCGTACGTCCAGCTTCGGTCCATCTACACTACATATGTAACAATAGGTGTTAAATAATGAATTAAATACACTAGGAGTGCACATGTGCATATATGCTACATATAGGCTACATTTCAACTTGCTGATTAACTTATATAGCTCCTAACATCAAAAAGAACGAATGGATATGTAAACATATGCATGTAAGCTACATTTAGACTCAGCATCTTCAATTTTCTATTCACATGGCTAGCTACATCTTCAGTGTAATACAATTAGAACCAATTACTAATTTAGCTCAAAAAGATCAAATGGATCTACACCGAGCTATATCAAAACAATCTTCAATTCCCTCTTTACCAAGCTAGATGTATATACCTTCAATATAATGCTATTACAACCAATTATTAGCCTAGGTCACCTTCCTTTAAGTAACTATCTACATATTGAGTATAACACAATTAGAACCAATTACTACTTTACATCATAGAGAACAAATGGAGCTACACCAAGCTAGATCTAGAAACCAGCTTCATTTCCCTCTTTACCAAGCTAGATCTTAAATATAATGCAAGTTTGAACCGATTACTACTTTACATCATAGAGAACAAATGGATCTACACCAAGCTAGATTTAGAAACCAGCTTCATTTCCCTCTTTACCAAGCTAGATCTAAAATATAATGCAAATTTGAAGCAATTACTAACTTTAGACGACCTAGAGCACAAGGATCTACAATTATACCTCCAAATCTAGTGTCTCTTTCCACCAGATCACCTCTCAATCGTAGCCACCTCAAAAATATCTAGAAAACCCTAAAAATACAGAGGAGGTCGAGGCTCTCTGTTCTTATTTATCAGAATTGATCATCACAGACGGTTTGTGGATAAAACCGTCTGTCATATTGCCCTTATCATAGACGGTTTTAGCCACAAACCGTCTATGATGTTACTTTCCAAAGCCTTTTTTACATAATTCTAATGAAATGTCACAAGCGGTATTCTTGGCTTAGTTGGTAATTAACAGGCTTGGCTTGTGTACGTGAGGTGTCGGGTTTGAATACAGGGAAACTAAATTTTTTTGTGTACCACCTGATAAGTGATGCAGTGGATCGGCACAGGTGCGCGGTTTCGAGAGAAAACCGTCTGTTAAAATTCCACTTTGAAGACATTTCGTGTTCCAAGCATTTCGTTTCCCCAACGAAGGTCGTAATTGCACTTCCGCATGCAACGATATATATAAGGTAGCACTGGCGCCCAAAATACTTGATCGATCGCATTCCACATCGTGCTTGCCTCCAATGCCATGATCAGCTCAAACTCCATCCCTTCCTCTGTCAGCTCCGCCGCCCCATGTGGGACTCCACTACCGTCGCCTTCGACGCCGGCTCCGCCACAAGTCTCTCTCATGCTCTACTCTTACAAGATCATAAGCAGCCCTAGCAGAAGATCTGGGAGCTGGAGCTGGGTTGGCCCACCATCGTGCAAAGGCCGAACCATCCAAGTGAGGCTGCCCAAATCTCCTACTAGTAAAGACCTCTTGTCGCTGATACCTACCTCGTGGAAAAGCGTGAGGAACATCAAAAGGAGGGTGGAGAGACTGACCAAGAACAGATTTAAGACAAAAACTCGAACGAACTCCATAAAATTTAAGTTCTGAACGCTGCCCAAAAATAGTCGACACTCTAACTTGTCTAGTAGCAGTGTGTGCCTTTGGAGCACTCAGAGTCTGGGATTACCCTGAATACCCTAAGGTAATGAACATGCCCGTGCCTCGTGATCTTGGCATGCCTAAAACAGAAGTCTACTAGATGCCCATCCTTCTAAGAGGAGGTGCATGTATACTTCGCCTTGCTAGAGGTTTAAGCAACAGGAGAAGCAGCCTTCTGGTCAAAGATCCCATGGACAACCCCAGCAGACCTAAACATAGTGGTACTCATCCTAGGAGCAACCACAGTCTCTGCACTCTTGGAGCCACGCACAATGGTGGGAGGATATGCCCTAGCGTGCTCCAATTAATCAAATCCTAGACCTTGATTAAATTGACTAATCTTAGACTGATCTAGGGTGAGATTGAGCTTCTTCTTGCCTCCTAAAAACTTCTCAAGAGTGCTCATGAGATACACTCCTGGAAGAGAGAGGCACAAGAAGAACAAGGGGAAGAGGATGAAGAAGATCCATATAAGGAAGAACTAGCAGCACGTGTATTTTTCTACCTCAGCACGGTTGCCTCAACCTTGAGGGCCTCACAACAAACGCAAGGGCATTTCTAATCCTAGGGGTCTGGGCCTCAAGCTTCTTCCTAAGCTCGACTTGGATTTTATCCAAGTCCCCCTCAATCTTAGCACATTGCAAGTAACTTTCTTGTGACTTAACTAGTAAGTGCTTAATTAGCAAGTTCAGCACACTTGACATTTAAGGATTGATTATCAAGTTTTAATTGTCTACAACACTTACATGAGCTGATTGAGTACTTGGAAGCATGCAATTAAAGTTTATTATTTCTAGTAGATAGCATCCTAAGGTGAGTGCTTATGGCATCAATTTTAACAAGCAATTTAGGGCAATTTTCACATGATGCGCTAGTGTGAGCATGAAGAAAACTAGCTTCTACAGGAATAGCATCAATAGAACTAGTGCTAACATTCTTCAACCAAAGACTCTCAAGCTCAGAAACCACACTATCATGCATAGTCCTTAGGTTCTCAAGCTCCACAAGCAAGGCATCGCAAAGAGTACAATCAGCAGACTCTTGGGAGGCATAAGATCTAAGAGAAACTAACTCCCGAGTCAAGGTATCTACTTCCTTCTCTAACTTCATACACCTAGCTCTAGCTCTAACATGAAATTTTCCAAATTTGCAGAAAGCTTCATTGAGCTCGTCATAGGAGGGTACCTCATCCGAGTCGCTGTAGAGCTTGGAGTCGCTGATGCCATTGGTGTCCACCATGAAACACATTCTGGTGAAGTCATCACCACCTTTGTTCTTCTCTTGCGGATCATCCTCGTCCTCATCGCTTCAGGTCTCCATGTCGGAGAGGTTGATGTCGTCGAGTGCTACAAGAACACGATGGAAGAGCTTCTTGTTTTTCGAGAAGTTGCGGTACTTCTTCTCACGCGCCGGTCACAAACTGGAGGCTTCTTGTTGCGGTTCTTGTTGGTGTCGTCGTTCTTTCCCGAACTGCCAGCGTCGTTCTTGCATTCTCCAGCTTGGGATAGTTCGCTCGATTGTGGTTGGGATCACCACACTCAAAGCAGGTGATGATGCCACCTCTCTTTCTCTCCCTCACCCTCTTGTTGGCATGAGAAAATTTGTGGGCTAAGAGGGCAAGCTCACTTTCTAGAAAATTTTCCAGCTATTCATCGCTTAGCTCACAAAAGGCGAAAAGAGAGAAACCAACTGAAGTCTCAGAAAAGGATCCAATGTGATCGGTGACCAAGGCCATCGACTGTGACTTTGTCTTACGAGAGACGACGTCGATCTCATGAGTCTTGATTCGAGAATAAAACCCATCAAGAGTCAAGGTCGATAAGTTTGAAGATCATGAAATAACCTTTCAATAGAGTACATATACACCTCCGATTGATGCCATATGAGAAAGTTATGGCCATTTGAATCCAAGGCTGTCAGGCTGACTCCAACTCAAATTGCAGCGCGAAATATCAACTCCCCGAATTGAGGATGGAGACTTGGCATGGCATCTTCACCAATATAAGTAAAAACAAATCACGATGTCCATTTGGTAGCATACCATCTCTATTAAAATAATTATGAACAGCGAGGAACGAGCTCACCTTATGATTTAATTGACGAGCATGAGATCGTGTCATTGGACCTTGAAGTGGTGAAACATGAGGAACATCGGGTGTAGTGTGTGTATCCAAGGAATGGAGGTCCTCATCAGCTACCCCGACTCTATAAGGCCAAGGGTAGGGGTCCTCAAGGGGGAGCTTTCCAAAAAGAGAAGAGAAGGCAAAGCAATTCTCAGAAGATTAGCCATTTAGAGCTTTTAAGCAAGTAGTCTCTTTTGCGCATAGAGCTCAGGAGCCTACGAATCCTGTTTCATCATCCTCTAGCCATAGCATAGCCTTAGCTTAGGTGCAATCCACATTGTAACTAGGGCTAGACACATTGCTCTCTACTTTGTTCATTAACTCCATACATCATCCATACAGGAGTAGGGTATTACTCCGTCGGGGGGCCCAAACCTGTCTAAATCGTGTCCATTCGATTTTGAGCTTGACTCTGCTAACCCGAAGGTATAAATTTATTGTCAATTTTCTAACCTTCAATAGTTGGCGCACCTAGTAGGGGCCTTCAACTGTTTTTTGCATATCAAGCATGTCTTCGGTGTGCGCTCACAACGGATTTTCCGATGACTACCCTTGAGACAATTTTTGCTTGGTCACCGCCATCAACCAAGCACCTGTGATCGGATCTAAAATCTCCTTCGAAACCATGCTCTATCAATGGGGGTCGAGCAGAGATCTAGTGCACATCACCTTCGCCGAGTCCCGTTCTTGGGACCCATGCCGAGAGGTAGGCTTCATCAACTTTGATCCGACGGAGCCTAACGTCCTCATGTGCGTTGACACGGAAAGAGAAAGCGAAAGCGAAGGCCATAGCAGCCAGGGTAGCAACACGATATATCGATGCATGTTCATGCAGCGCAAGCGTAGACCGCTTGAGTTGCCAACTCGAGGCTAGGGCATCCCAGTCAGTAGGGCGCTAGAAGCCAACAGTCAGGACCATCCCACCCCCATCGAGCAGTAGGATCGACGGTGGCCAGTTCCAACCAAAGAGTTTCCTCGCCAGTTCGCTCCAACCTCCATCGGGGACATCCCGAAGATCTTCAAGATTGAATTCCTCATGATCGACGAGACTTGCAGGACATCCTGCGCGGTCAGTGGGAGGAACGTGATCGGGGAGACCGTGAGCAGCGGGAAAATGAGTCTCCACCTTCGAGGGACCAATCTCCTGCGTGTCGAGCATGTAGGGGCGAATCTCCACCCTTGATGGGCTACTCGCATGCATAGCGCAGGTTCCCTCCTCGGTAAGGTCCACGATAGGTGACCCCTGAAGATGTTGATGAAGGATGCAAGGCCTTCACCCCCAAGCTGCGTGCAATAAGGTGGTCAGATAAATTCAAACCAGGCCTTGTCGAAAAGTACTCAGGAAAAATCAACCCCGTCGAGTTGCTGCAAATCTACACTATAGTCATGAGGGCTGCTTGAGGAAGCGACAAGGTGATGGCCAATTACCAACTCACTATCTTGGATGGTGCCGCAAGGTCCTGGTTGCTCAACCTCCCGCCTCAGTCAATATCCTCATGGGTTGAGTTGTGGGCCCAGTTCATCACCAACTTCCAAGGCACATATGAACACCCCGGAACACGCAACGACTTGCATCGGGTGATTCAAAGGCCAGGTGAGTCATTGCGTGGTTTCATTCAACGCTTCAGTAATAGGCGTAACTCAATCCCTGATATCTCAGATGAGGCTGTCATAGTCGCCTTCGAAAATAGTGTCAAGGATAGGGAGTTGAAAGGAAAGCTGGACACTCGAAATATCCGAACCCCTAAAGAGCTCTTTGATTTGGTGGATAAATGCACCATATGTGCCGAGGCTCAATACCATCTCGATGACCCCAAGTCTAGCGATGACAAGCTCGAGTCGTCCAAGCAGGGGGCGAAGAGGAATAAGAACCACGGGGAAAAGCGCAAGGGTGATTCTACCATAGCCGCTATTGAAAGAGGCAGGGCGTGTAATACTGGTGACAACAAAGGTTGAGGTCGTGGGGAGGCAAATACTGCCCAGTCTATCACACGGAAAAACACACCTTCAACAAGTGCCAGGTGATCAGCAAGAAGGTCTAGGAGAAACTCAAGGCCGCTCTAGCCGAACGCAGGGTCGAGCAAGCCAGAGAGAAACCCCAGGACAACGAACTCGAATATCGCGGGGCTGACCACAAGCTGGCGCACATTTTCGGAGGATCTGACAAGTATGAGTCCAAGAGGCAATACAAGGCAGTTGGGAGGGAGGTCAACCTGGCCACATCAACTCTTCCCAGATTCCTCAAGTGGTCGGAAGTACAAGTCACCTTTGACCAATCGGATCACCCAGTCATGGTCCTATATCTGGGTCGATACCCCATGGTGGTCGAACCCACCATAGTCAACATTAAGGTCGCTCGAACCTTGATCGATGAAGGAAGTTCTCTAAACCTCATCTTCGCAAAGACGCTGAAGAACATAGGGATCCCTCGGACTGAGATCAGGGCCAGAGCAGAGCTATTCCATGGCATAACTCCACGAGCATCTTTGATGCCCCTTGGCCGGATCGAGCTACCAGCCACGTTCGACACACCAGATAATTTCTACACCGAGAAGATCCTCTTCGACATGGCAGATTTTGAGGCTGCCTACAACGTGATCCTAGGCCACCCAATGCTAGCCAAGTTCATGGCCGTGGTCCACTACACGTACCAGATCATCAAGATTCCAGGGCTAAAGGGAGTCCTCGCAATCAAAGGGGACCAACGTGTTACAGTTCGGTGTGATAGGAAGATCCTGGAGATGGCCGAGCATCTCTACGGGTCGGCAACTAGTGCCGACGGTGAAGGAGCTAAGCACCAGAGGTCCAAGGGCACCGACAAGGCCTCTACATCCAACAGTGCCACCAAAGACTTAGTCGATGATGGCAAGAAGGATAAGAAGATCGACGGAGGTGTCAAAACAGTGCCCCTGGACCCATCAGAGCCTTCCAAGACAATCAAGGTAGGTGCTGACCTTGATCCCAAATAGGAACTCAAGCTCATCGTCTTTCTTTGGGCAAACCACGACATATTTGCATGGCAACCATCCGACATGCCCGGGGTCCCCAAGGAGGTGATCAAGCATCGACTGGCTGTGGAACCTAGCGCCAAGCCTATGGTGTAGAAGTAGCGCAGATTCGCGGAAGACAGGAAGCAAGCCATACAAGATGAGGTCGGCAAACTCCTAAAGGTTGGCTTCATCTGAGAGATCTGTCACCCGACGTGGCTGGCAAACTTTGTCCTCGTCAAGAAACCCAACGGCAAGTGGAGGATGTGCGTCGACTACACTGACCTCAACAAGGCTTGTCCTAAAGATTCTTTCCCTCTCCCCCGCATCGACCAGATAGTGGATTCTTCTGTGGGCTGTCAGTTGCTATGTTTTCTAGATGCCTACTCGGGGTATCACCAAATTAGCATGTCTGCGAAGGATGAAGAAAAAACTGCTTTCACTACTTCCTTTGGTGTATTCTATTATGTTAAAATGCCTTTCGGTTTAAAGTGTGCTAGAGATACGTATCAACGTTGTATTCAAAACAGCATGAAGTCCCAAATCGGGCGCAATGTGGAAGCATATGTTGATAATATATTGTAGTCAAGTTGTAAACTGAGAACACCTTAATCAGCGACCTCGAGGAAACATTCGACAACCTCAGGAAGTATCAGATGATGCTTAACCCCGAGAAGTTCACGTTCGGCGTTCTGTTCGGCAACCATCTCAGTTTCTTTGTGTCCAGTTGAGGCATCGAGGCAAACCCGTGCAAAATCGAGGACATTGACCAGATGCGCTCTCCATGGACGCTGAGGGAAGTGCAGAAGCTCACGGGCTGCATCGCTACCCTTCGTAGATTTGTCTCTCGGATGGGTGAGCGAGGACTACCTTTCTTCATGTTGCTCAAGAAGCATGACACCTTCGAGTGGAACAAGAAGGCAGAAGAAGCTTTTCAAGATCTGAAAAGGTACTTATCATCTCCATCAATTTTAACCTCACCTAACGAAAAAGAGGAGCTCTTTTTGTACATTGTAGCTACCCCTCAAGTAGTAAGCACAGTCCTGGTGGTTGAACAGGATTTTGCCCCGACAAAAGGACTAAAATCCAGAAGCCAGTGTACTACGTGAGCGAATCCTCATACAGGGTCTTAGCCGCAGTGAGTATGATAGGATTTCTCACCTCCATTCCGCTCAAGACATTTGGGTGACCCTCGATGCTTACCATGAGGGCACTACTCAAATAAAGACCGTGAGGCAGGATCAGTTCAAGCGTGAGTTCAACAAGTTTGAACAACATGCTGGTGAGAGTCTTAACGAGTGCTTTGGTCGGTTTACGAAGATTTTGAGTGACCTCCGAGCAGTCGGTTGCATATACCCTGACTCGAATAATACTCGATATTTCTTGACCGCACTCGATCTTTGTGTTTTGGAAATAAAAGTGACCACCATCAAGGACACTACCGACTTGTCGACCTGGACTCTTGATGGGCTTTACTCCCGTCTCAAGACTCATGAGATCGACGTCGTCTCTCGTAAGACGAAATCACAGTCGATGGCCTTGGTTACTGATCCCACTGGATCTTCCCTTGATCTTTCTGCTGGTTTCTCTCTTTCCGCCCTTTGCGAGCTAAGCGATGACCAACTGGAACAATTTCCAGAAAATGAGCTAGCTCTTCTTGGTCGCAAGTTTTCTCATGCATACAAGAGGGTGAGAGAGAGAAAGAGAGGGGGCATGATCACATGCTTCGAGTGTGGTGGCCACAACCACATTCGGGCTAATTGCCCCAAACTGAAGTAGACAAAGAACGACACGGGCGGTTCGACAAAGAACGACTACATCGACAAGAACCGCAACAAGAAGCCTCCAGTTCGCGAGTCGGCGCGTGAGAAGAAGTACGGCAATTTCTCCAAGAACAAGAAGCTCTTCCACCGCGTCCTCGCCGCGCTTGACGACATCAACCGCTCAGACACGGAGACATGGAGTGACGAGGGCGAGGATGATCCGCAAGAGAAGAAAGGCGGCGACGACTTCTCTGGCATATGCTTCATGGCCGACGCCAACGGCATCAGCGACTCCGAGCTCTACAGCGACTCGGACGAGGTACCCTCCTATGACCAGATCAATGAAGCTTTTTGCAAATTAGGAAAATTTCATACTAGAGCTAGAGCTAGGTGTATGGAGCTAGAGAAGGAAGTAGGTACCTTGACTCGGGAGTTAGCTTCTCTTAGATCTTCTCCCTCTCGAGTCACTGATGATTGTTCTTTGTGTGATGTCGTGCTTCAGAAGTTAGAGAAACTAAGGACCATACATGATAGTGTGCTTGTTGAACTTGATGGTCTTAGGTTGAAGAATGCTTGCACTAGTTTTGTTGATGTTATTTCTGTTGAGGCTAGTTTTCTTCATGCTCACTCTACTCCTTCATGTTAAAATTGCCCTAAATTGTTTGCCAAAATAGATGCCATGAGCGATCACCTTAGGAAGCTTTCTTCCAAAAATGATGAACTTGAAATGCATGCTTCTAAGGACCCAGTCAGCTCATGTGAGGGTTGTAGGCAACTAAAACTTGACAATAAATCCTTAAATGTCAAGTGTGCTAAACTTGCTAAGGACTTACTAGATAAGTCACAAGAAAGTTGCTTGCGATGTTCTGTGATTGAGGGGGACTTGGATAAAATCCATGTCGAGCTTAGGAAGAAATTAGAAGATCAAACCCATAGAATTAGAAATGCGTCTTGCGTTTCTTGTGAGGCCCTCAAGATTGAGGCAGCCGTGCTAAGGGAGAAAAATGCACGTGCTGAGAGAGCTCATCTTTCTGGTTCTTCTTCTTTCCCCTGTTCTTCTTGTGCCTCTTTCTTTCGAGATTGCCTGTACCTTATGAGCACTCTCGAGAAGTTTGTTGGAGGCAAGAAGAAGCTCAATCTTATTCTAGACCAATCCAAGATTAGTAGATTCAATCAAGGTCTAGGATTTGATCCCTTGGAGCATGCTCGAGCGCATCCTCCCACCATTGTGCGCGGCTCCAAGAGTGATGAGATTGTGGTAGCTCCCAGAGTGAGTACCACCGTGTTTAGGACTATTGGGGTTGTCCATAGGACTTCTGACCAGAAGGGTGTTACTCCTGTTGCTTCTACCTCTAGCAAGGTGAAGTACACATGCACTTTCTGTAAGAAGGATGGTCACCTATAGATTTCTGCTTCAGGCGCCCCAAGATCACTCGGCGTGAGCGTGTTGCTGCTCTTAGGGGTATTCAGGATCATCCCCAGACTTTGAGTGCTCCTAAGGCACACACTGCTTCTAGACATGTTAGAGAGTCGCCTGTTTTTGGGCAGCGTCCAGGACTCGGTTTTCATGCTAGTTCTTCGAGTTTTAGTCCTGGAGCTGTTCGTAGTCAGTCTTTCTGCCGTCCTCTTGATATTCCTCATTTTTCTCATCGAGGTAGATATCAGCGGCGTGAGGTGTTTTCTGGTAGGAGTTTTAAGAAGCTTCACTGGGGTGGTTCGGCTTTTGCACCACGGCGAGCCAACCCAGTTTTAGCTCCTATATCATCTACTAGAGTTGCTACTGATCTTGTTAGGGTTAAACGTCAGAGAGACACTCGAGTCCAGTATTCTCCTGTGGCTGGTACTCTGAGGCGTCGTGTGGTTCAGTATTGGGTTCCCAAGTCTTCACTCTATCCCAGTACTGAGTTATCTTTCTCTCTTGTGTCTTGATCAGGTTCGTCGGATGGGGAAGGGAGATATTTGGATTGTTGACTCCGGTTGTTCTCGTCATATGACCGGAGATTCTCGATGGTTCTCTTCTCTAGTTCGAGCCCCTAGTGATGAGTTGATCACTATCGGGGATGCTTCTTCAGGTAGAGTCATTGCTAAAGGTACCATCTGCATTAATGACAATTTCATTCTTAAAGATGTTGCCTTAGTGAGTAAGCTGTAATACAATTTGCTTTCTATTTCTCAGCTTATTGATGACTCTTTCGAGGTGAGTTTCAAGAGTAGCGCCTGTAGAATCTTCGATTCTTCAGGAAGGTTAGTTAGCGGGATTTCTAGATATGGGAGTGTCTTTCGTGCTTATTTTTCTGCTTCTTCTGGAGACTCTCTTCGTTGTTTGATTGCTTTAGAGTCCCGTGATCTCTCCTTCTGGCATAGGAGACTTAGTCACATTGGTTTTGATCATTTGACCCGAGTCAACAGCCATGGTCTCATTCGTGGTTTTCCCAAACTCAAGATGGTCAAACACTTAGTTTGCTCTCCTTGCCGACATAGCAAGATGATTACTGCTTCTCATCCACCAGTCACCGTTGTGATGACTGATGCACCAGGACAGCTTTTACATATGGACATTGTTGGTCCAGCTAGAGTGCAGTCAGTGGGTGAGAAGTGGTATGTTCTTGTTATAGTCGATGATTTTTCGAGGTACTCTTGGGTGTTTTTCATGTCCTCGAAGGATGAGACTTCTACCCATTTTAGGGGTTTAGTTCATAGGTTGTCTTTTGAGCTCCCTGGTGCCCTACGAGCTATAGGCAGTGACAATGGCACGGAGTTCAAGAACTCTTATTTTGAGAGTTTTTGTGTGGAGTCTGGTTTAGAGCATCAGTTCTCCTCTCTCTACGTCCCTCAGCAAAATGGCGTAGTGGAAAGGAAGAACATGACCCTGGTAGAGATGGCCAGGACGATGCTAGACGAGTACAGTACTTCTAGGAAGTTTTGGGCTGAGGATATAGCTACTGCTTGCCATGTTTCTAATCGTGTATTCCTGATAGCACATTTGCACCGCACTTCTTACGAGTTGTGGTATGGGCGAAATCCTAGTGTTTCTCATTTTCGTGTGTTTGGTTGCAAATGTTTCATTTTGAAGTCTGGTAACCTGGGTAAGTTTGAGTCTCGCTCTTCTGATGGTATCTTTCTGGGTTATTCGAATTCTTCTCGTAGCTATAGGGTCTGGAGTTGCGATGCACATAGGATCACAGAGACCTGTGAGTTGACCTTTGATGAGGCTAGCCCAGGAGCTAGACCTGACATTTCAGGCTCTTCTTCCACCTCCGAGACCATTTTTGTAGAGGATGAGGATGATGGAGATGATGGTGTTCCATCTAATCCAGTCCCCTCTACACCTGAGGTGTCTCCTGTTTTCATTTCTGCACCTCAGGAAGGCCAGCCCTTGCCTTCTGACTCTCATGCAGCTAGTGGCTCTGCTCCTACCTCTTCTATGCAGGAGGTAGAGGACACTTCTGCTTCTAGACCTCCCCGTCAAATTCAACGTTCTCATCCACCTGATCAGATCATCGGCGATATGTTTGAGCGAGTCACTCGCTCAAAATCAGGTTTGTCCAGTTTCTGGCTTCACTCTGCCTTTGTTGCCTCGTTTGAGCCAAAGGATGTAACTCATGCATTATCTGACGAGTCTTGGACTAATGCTATGCATGAGGAACTTGAAAACTTCGAGAGGAACAAAGTCTGGCAGCTTGTAGAACATCCATCTGGTCATAATGTCATTGGGACCAAGTGGGTGTTCAAAAACAAGCAGAGTGAGGATGGGGTTGTGATTCGCAACAAGGCTAGGCTAGTTGCACAGGGCTTTTCTCAGGTTGAGGGTCTTGACTTTGAGGAGACCTTTGTCCTTGTAGCTATACTAGAGGCTATTAGGATCCTGCTTCATTCTCTGCATCCCGGGGCTTCAAGCTCTATCAAATGGATGTCAAGAGTGCATTCCTCAATGGCTATATTGAGGAAGAGGTTTATGTCAAACAACCTCCAGGATTTGAGAACCCCATATTTCTGAGTCATGTATACAAGCTTTCCAAAGCTCTGTATGGACTCAAGCAGGCCCCCAGAGTATGGTATGAGAGGCTCAAGTCTTATATTCTCAGCCATGACTTCAAGATGAGCGTAGTAGACAAAACTCTGTTCATCAAACACCATGAGTCGCATTTTCTTGTCTTCCAGATTTATGTGGACGACATCATTTTTTGTGGCTCATCTCATTCGCTTGTGTCTCAGTTTTTTGAGGTAATAAGCACAGAGTTTGAGATGAGTATAATGGGCGAGTTGAGCTACTTTCTTGGCTTCCAAATCAAGCAGACTCGGGAGGGTACTTTCTTGCATCAAGGTAAGTATACCCGTGACCTCCTGAGACGCTTCAATATGTCTGATGGGAAGCCGGTGATGACTCCTATGGCCACCACTGCTGTCCTCCAGACCGATGAGGATGGTGAGACTGCTGATCAAAAGGAGTTTCGGAGCATGCTCGGCTCCCTCTTGTACCTCACTGCTTCGAGGCCGGACATACATTTCGCTGTGTGTCTGTGCGCTCGATTTCAAGCTTCTCCTCGTGCCTCTCACCGCCAGGCGGTCAAGCGCATCTTCAGGTACCTTCGTGCTACCACTGATTATGGTATTTGGTACTCTTCTTCTTCTTGTCTATCTCTTGGAGCCTTTTTCGATGCCAACTTTGCTGGCTGTAGAATAGATAGGAAGAGCACTTCTGACACTTTCCAATTCATTGGCACTTCTCTTGTTTCTTGGTCATCTAGGAAGCAGTCCAGAGTTGCACAGTCCATCGCTGAGGCCGAGTATGTTGCTGCAGCTAGTTGCTGTAGCCAGGTGCTCTGGATGAGATCGACCTTGCGGGACTATGGGTTAGAGATAGAAAGTGTGCCACTTTTCTGTGACAACACTTCTGCTATTTGGATTGCTAATAACCCAGTGCAACATTCCTGGACCAAGCACATTGATATTAGATATCACTTCCTTAGAGACCATGTGGAGAAGGGTGATATCGCGCTTCAGTTCATAGAGAGTGACCTTCAGTTAGCCTATATCTTCACCAAGCTTTTGGATAGCTCCAGATTTGTTGCCTTGAGGAGTGAGCTTGGAGTCGTGAGCCCTTACGACCTTTCGTGACTGGGAGCTGGTTTGTATATTATGTATTATATGTTTTCTTCCAGCTTTTCTTTTCTTTGTGTTTCTTCTGGGTGACTTTGGGCTTATTTTCTTGAGTTGAGTTCACTCACTTAGACTTCTGGCATGCTTTGCATGGACCTCTTATCTTGTGCTTTAGGTTGCTATCATGCATGATTAGCTGTTCTCTCTTCTCTCTAGGTTGAGTTCCCTCACAGTCTTGTAAGTCTAGCAGGTGTTGGGCCTCCTGGGTAGACAGGGTCTGTGTGCACTCCTTAGTTGGGATCTAGAGTCAGCTTCCCTATGTCAGTCACTGGAGAAGATAAGAGCGAGTTTGAGCCGTAGTGAGTCTCTTCTATCTTATCTATGCTCAATAGCCATCCAGTTTTGCAGTTTCTCGACTTCTTCTCCTCATTCTATTTTTCTGGTTGTTATTGAGTTTATTTGGGTTTTCCTTATGCCTAATCTTGATAATAACTCAACTTTAACCAGATTTGAGCTTAAAATTGATTCATTTGTTGAGGGGGAGTTTGAGAATCTGTTCATGCATTGCATTTAGACTGCATTTTCTGGTTTTTGAGCTTTGTCTATTATGCAATTGACTCAATCTTCATGAAATACATCATGTTATATCTTTTGAAGAAAATCACTAGCGTAGATATGTCCAAGTCTATTTATCATGCTAAGCTTATTAAAATCTGAAAATTTTGAAAGCTTTAAATGAAAGCTTGACGAAACATGTTACTTTTACTTACTAAGTTGCTTTAAATGAAAACTTGACGAAACATGTTACTTTTACTTACTAAGTTTCTTCTCTAGGGGGTTTTACCATGAATTGTGAAATTTTGGATTTCTCTAGAGTCCCTATAGCAACTTGGGTCAAATTTGTTTGATCCATATTTGAGTCCTTCAGAATTGCTCATATGTGCTAAACTGAAAATTAAAAAAATTGACTCTTTTGTGCAAAATTGATCTCAGCACTTTATATTCACGAGATTTCTTCCCATTGCACTTGGGATGAACTTGGAATATATTGTGTATAACCAAGATCGTTCTCTTAAGAGTTACTCTTGAGATGATCGAAAATGGCTTGAGTCAATTTAAAAAAAAATGCAAATATCAAACACATAAGTGGGTAAAGAATGCAAATAATGTCAAACATTTGTACCCCACTATGTTTTTTAATTTCTTAAAGAAAATTTGCATAAATTGAAAAATGAGCTTGAAGGACCATATATGCACTTCAAAATTCCCCAAAGTGTTGAGTAGATTGAACTCTAGGTTTTCCATTTGATCCTTAAGTGGTTTTGCTTCTAGCTTTGAAACTTTGCTAAGTTTTGCACTTGTCAAATCATGCTAAAATGAAATATTGTAAAACTAAGCTTTTTCATAAAATGTATTGGTCTTGTACATGTCTTAGTTTAGTCATATTCTGGAATTGACAAGCTTGGTGTAATATCTTTCCATTTTGATCAATTGGATAATCTTCAAAGCTCTTTCGATTGCATTTTATGCATACATAAAAAAATTGATGCCTATATTGCCAAAAGGGGGAGAAAACGTAGAAAAGGCATCACTAAACAGATAAAAATGTGAATGCTTATTTGGTTATTATGATCTTTGTAAAACTATGCTACTACTTCTTTGGAATCATAATCTCATAATCACATTTGACATGTTTAGTTGGATTTTAGAGTTTTTGTTGAAAACTTGCTCTTTCTTAAATTTAACTCTAAAATCTAAATTCCTCTTCGTCAACTTGGTCATGGTTCCAATTTCTATCTTTGGACCAAGTTTGACTTTGCAACAAAAAAATTGCTTTCTCACTACAAGAATCAGGGAAAAATTCGTGGGCCAAAAACCCACGAATTTTAGCTAAAACCCACGAATTTAATTTAAATTCGTGAGCAAACCGTCGAATTTAGTTCACGAATTTAACTCGACGAAATTAATTAATTAAATTCGTGGGTACCACAATTTAAGTTAAATTCGTGGGTTTCGCTAAGCCCACGAATTTAATTGGGTTTCGAGTTAAATTCGTGGGTTTAATAAACCCACAAATTTAAACAGATTAAATTGTGGGTTTATTAAACACAATTTAACAGATTAAATTCGTGGGCTAAAAAACCCACGAATTTATCAGATTAAATTCGTGGGTTTATTAAACCCACGAATTTAATCTGATAAATTCGTGGGTTTTTTAGCCCACGAATTTAATCTGTTAAATTCGTGGGTTTAATAAACCCACGAATTTAATCTGTTTAAATTCGTGGGTTTAATAAACCCACGAATTTAACTGTCATTTTTACAAAAAAAATGTATATATATCCAAATGTATGTATTTTTATATATATATGTATCGCACTCAATACATATATAGATATATCCAAATGTATGTATTTATATATATATATATATATATATATATATGTATCGCACTCAATACATATAACAACTAAAGAATAAAAGAAAAGGCAAAAATAAAATTGAAACTAAAAATTGCTAAGCGAAGAATAAATAAGAAGGATCATCTATTTTGTTCAAATCTGATCAGAAACACTAACACAAAAGACAAACTCCACAATGAAGTTCAAGCGAACGAAGAATTAACAAACGAGACACCAAACCTATTACCAGTACTAAAATACTGAAACCAACCTTTTAACTCTTCAAAACCGGCTTAAAACTAAGTCTCCGAATGTACAAAATTTCGCATGACCTCTCTTGTAAATAGGACATCCACTCAAACAGACAAAAAAACATTTGCAGTTATAATATATATATCAATCACTCAAACCAGAAGGAGACATTCTAGCAGATCCTTAGATAATCCAATCACACATCCAACGGCAATTTGTAAACTAAGCAATGACGTACAACACATTACAACCGCAATAGATACAATCCGCAGTCCATTAAAATAAGTCCATCACAATAAGTCGATCACAACGTATCCATCACAACAAGTTATAAAGTACAACAGTTATACACCAATCGAGCTCACAATGGAATTCATGCCTTGGGGTTGTTAGAGTTGTGGGTCCTACCACCACCGTCGTATTGTTGAAGATGTCTTCTATGATGTAAATCGTTAGTACGTCTTTGGGCGTGACCTAGAAACCTGCAAGTTCAAGATTAACTTAGGTTGTGCTACAAGTAACATTATGCTGATTCACATGAATGTCAATATGAGAATATCAATAGTACTATTCAACCAAGACACAATATGAGAATATCAATATGATAGGTCAAGCTAAACAAGAACAGATATTATATATAAGAACTACACGCACGAGCTAGTCAAGATATCTTTGCAATAATCATATGAACATCAATCTCATATTCAATGAAGTATCAAAGTAATACTCTCTAGTATTAACATAAGGCCAAGATTACAACTAAAATTACTTAATTCAACTTCCAAAGACCCCAATTGCATCACTGAGTATTCAAAAGATAACAAACAGTGAAAATAGTTCAAAGAAGCAATTAAGAGTTTTGGTAGTCATTTTAAGAGTTCAATATACAAAGTACAAATATGAAGCATTCTACAAGGATAAACAATCAGATTGTACATGGACAAACAACATTCTACAAGGATGCCATATAAAGCATTTAAAACATAAGTTCACAATTGAACAAGTTGTCTTAAGATAACTTTTCAATTCTAAGAAGTCAGCACAATATAAGGTTCGAAATCAAAAAGTTATTGACAGAAAGAAAAAATCAAATAGCACGTAATGGGTTAATAATTTGGTAAACCATCACTTATCTACAGGAGCATAGCAATGAACTTTCATAAGCACACAAGTTAACCTTTTCAAGTATGAACATTGAGATGATTTGTGCAAGGTTTAAGAAAGAGTTGCCTAAATATCCTAAAATCGACTCAGTTGTGCATTTCAACAAAAATTATCACTTTTGCAACAGATTACTAAGATTGATATATACAGAATGAACTAGATTTCCTACGGAAGTATATGTCCATCTACTGCACACGTAATCTCATATTCAATGAAGCATATGTAATCTCATATTCAAAGAATGAACTAAAGTTCCTACGGAAGCATATGTTCCTAAATTTGAGCAAGAGAAAGGAAGGGATGGGGCAGGTAGCTCACCAAGTCATCAAACTCCACAACAAAGTTCAAGCTAACGAAAAATTAACAAACGAGACACCAAACCTACTACCTCTACTAAAAGACCGAAACCAACCTTTCAACTCTTTAAAACCGGCGTCGTGGCAGAGGGCGGCGGCAGGCGGCGGGCGGCGGCGAGCAAAGCGCGGTGGCCGGGCGGCCGGGCGAGGGGGCATGGCGGGCGCAGATGTGGCCGGCGGCCGCCGGCTTCGGCGTCGTGGTGGGGTCAGGCGTCGGGCGGCGGTCGGGCCGCGCGCGGGCGTGAGGGGGCCGGCCGGCGGCGGGCGGCGCGAGTCAAGGGGCGGCGGGCCAAAGCTCGTGGCCGATCGGCGAGGGGCGGCGTGGCGCGGCCGGCCGGGCAAGCAGGCGGGCGGCCGGCAGCGGGTCTCGGCGCCGAAGGCAGGCCGGCGCGCGGAGGGCGGCTGAGTGGGTGGCTCGGCGGCCGTGTGGAGCGCAGCGCAGGGGGCGTTGCAGCAGCGGCGGCGGGCGGGCGGCCGACGCGCGGGGCGCGGAGGCCGCGCGCGCAGCAGGCGCGGGCGGGCGGGCGGGCGCGGGCGTGGGGAGGAGGCAGCGTGTCTCACTGGGCCTGTAGGGTTTTTGCCTGTGATAAATTTGTGGGTAAGGTGGGCCCACGAATTTAAAAACTTAAATTCGTGGGTAATTGGTGGCCCACAAATTTAAATTTTTAAATTCGTGGGTAATTTTTTGGCACACGAATTTAAATATTTAAATTCGTGGGTTACTTCTGGCCCACGAATTTAAATGATTAAATTCGTGGGTTTCATTTTGGCCCTCGAATTTAATTAAAAACGTGGGTTTTATACAAACCGACGAATTTAAGTAAATAAATTCGTGGGTTTTTTTTTGGGCCCACGAATTTAAAAAACCCACGAATTTTTCTCTGTTTCTTGTAGTGTCTTCTTATCCTCTTCAAACTCAAATCATATGTCTTTTGTTGTGTTTGTCAATATACTCATCAAGGGGGGGATTGAAGGACCATGTGGAGGTCTATCCAGATTTCTGATGAGTATTTGACTAAATTTGAGCTTGGGTTGCTCTTGTTTGAGTTTGATGTGAATTGGATTTTCAATTGGATGCAATTTGAGGTCTTCTCTGTTTTCCCGGTGCTACCGGCCAGAACGAGGAAGAATGAATTTTAATGAGTGGATTTTGATGGATTTATTGTACATCTTTGTGGGCATTGATATGTGAGGAGTTTACTTATTTTTTATGGTTGCAGGTCGACGATGCTAGATCATGGTGAGGCGAAGGTTGACCGTAACTAGGCGAGGAGCGTCGGAGGTCCAAACGGTCGGGGATCACCGGAATATGATTGAAGACGGAGTCGTGGCAAGCTGTGAAGACAAGGAACGGACGAGATGCTAGCAAGACGCTGCGTGGATCAATGAGGACCAATGGATCTTGGTATAGTTGATAGGTTAGCGGGTCCAATTAGTGTGCTTTGAGAACCGTGCAAGAAAACCCATTATGTGTTGTGGGTTTTGGGTGAACTCTTGCATGGCTTGTTGAGTGGGTTAATCCTAGCCCTTGATGGATGCTCTAGGGTTTAGAGGCTCATCCAAGGGTGGTAGGTGGCCCAAGAGTTGTATAAATAGGGGTGAAGGGGTAGCCTTCCCCTCTTGAAGGTTTTGAGGTTTTTGATGCTCCTTTGAGTTTTGCCCACATGAAATGTGAGGCTTTGTAACCTCTCCTTCCAGAAATGAAATGTTCTTCATTTATGTTCATGTTTCATTTCTTTTACGCATTTACATTACGCATTTAAATTACGCAATTTAAATTCAGCATTTACTTTCCCGCATTTACATTATCGCAATTTACTTTATCGCAATTTTGATTTGCCTCCCCTCCTTCTAAATGCTGTTCTTCTAAGATGTCTTGAGGGTGTTCATATGGTTTTACATCTTTCTTGCACCCTAGGATAGACTAGAGATCATATTTTTTATCAAATTGCAAATCTGTCCAGAACTTGTTCTTCGCACAGTAGTCAGTATTTGATTTTTATAAAAATATAAACAAATCATTTTCAAGGAGGTGTACGAATCATATATCCATCTCTGGAAAAAAAATTTGAGGCCACTGGTTTCACCGTTTGAGTGCTATGAAGTGAAAACCGAGCCTCAAACATTCTGGTCAAAGTTCCTGACTGTCTGCAAAGCTTTATTTTTCATGTTTATTCTACAAATTTTTTTGAGGTAATTGTTGGTGGAGTGTTTTAAGACCCAACTTCTCACAGGGAGAAAAATTCCCAAAAATTTTAGAGCAATAGAAACTCACCAACCAACTGCTCCAATTGAGGACAATTCTTGGAAAATCTGCTTTTACTTTTCTGAAAGAGACTTTGGTGTTTTAGCTTTCTTTTTTAGAAAAGTAGTCTTTGAGTTGATTCCTCTTTGTTTGGACACTTGACAACCAGGATTGTGATTAAAAAATCCCTCACATAATTCATGGTTCTCATCAATGCAAGTTAGGGGTACGCATAGTTGTCTAATTGTTCGGGTTTTGGAGGGTGTGCGAATCTGACAAACACCATTTTAAAGGAAAATCTTTGGGTGTTTCAGATTTTTATCGCGAGATTGTTTGGAGTACTTTGAGTGGGGGAAATTTTATTTGGGATCATTCACCCCCCCCCCTCTCTGATCGCCATTTCGATCTTTCACAATATAACTTAAGTAAAAATAATGGGATCAACATAGTGAAAGGGGGTGCTTGCCTTCCTCAGTGAACTTAGGAGAAGAGCCGAAGTTGACAGCGGCGGGTTCTAGAACGTCAGTATCTACATGTGATTTAACGTAAAACAACAATAAGAAGTAAATGATATAAATAACACCAACATCAAATACGGGTTAAATAGAAGGTTTTGGTGATAAAAGATCTTGAATACTGATTTCTCAATTTTTAAGCTCGGTTGCTCAAGTTATGAATATTTAAGTTTCATATTATAAGAAGGTTACTTCACCGCAGGAATAAGTTGTAAAAAATGTCCGAATACAATTACCTTTGCAACATCAAAGGGTCCTGACCTCTGGAGTATTTTTAAGTTGGTCTTGTTGGTTTTGAAAATCATTTACATATATTATTAATATTTGAATCTTGCATGCATTGGATGTTAAGCAATTTATGATGTCCATTCAAACTAAGTCCAATATCAAATAACTTTTAAGATCTGAAGTGCTCAATGTCCCAACAATTTTGAGAAATTTATTTCATAATATTTGGAGTTAGGGTATTATAATTTTGAATAGTGACTATCGAAGTTACATACAAATTTAAATTTCAAAATTTTTAACAGAGGTCCAAAGTTAAATGTTTTTGCATATACTGAAAGCCCATGATTATAGATGAATATAGAAATTTATTTAACTCAATTTGGAGTTACAATGCAGAAGTAATGATTGTTTGAATTATATCGGTTACAAAAATCACAGAAAATGGGAAATGTGCTTTCCAAAAAGGAAAATGTATTTCTCTAATTTTCATATTTCCTCGGTTTGGCACCAGTGGCTGACGAAGTTGACCCACATGTCGGCCTCACAAAAACAGAGGGTTGGAGGCGTTGGTCGCCAGCGACGAGGTGGAACCTGAAGGGGTCGGCTGGCGGCTCGAAAAGTAGGAGGGCAGCATGGGGAGGTCGAGGATGGCTCAACAATGGCACAAAGGCAGCGAAGTAAGCTAGCGGTGATGGCGAGCGATAGAGGTGGTAGTCGGCTAGCTAGGAGGAAGGAGAAGGTAGTTTGACCTTGGAAAACATGGGGCTAAGCATCAAGGGACTCAGGGCATTCTATTTTACCACTTGGTTGTAGCAGGGGTTGGCCGGAGAGCTCTGCCATTGAGCGGCTGGAGCAGAGGAAGAAAGAGCTTGGTACGGTGGCAGGTCCGGCGTCAATTGCTGTGATTGAATAAGGGGAAAGGGTTATTAGGCACTCAAGATGCTACGATTGAATTGAATCGAGTTTTACTCTACCAATATAGTCAATTTGGTTTTCGGCCCAAGTGCTTGAAGCGTGCGGGCAACAAAGAATTATGGTGGGGTTGGACCTCGGCTGGAAGTGAGGAGGTTTGGGAAAGCTTAGAGGCAGCAGGACGGCTTTTATAGGCGAGAGGTGGGGGGCGACAACAAGGCTCCTGTGAGCTCGATCGTGGCGAGGGAAAGGAAGGGGACATGACCACATGAGGCATGAGTTCTCAGGATGTTGTGCACACCTAGAGGGTTAGCAGAGCAGCCGGGTGGTATTGGTTGCCAGGTGGCGCATTGCGGCATGGAGGGGCGTGGCTAGTACGATGCTTGTCGCCATTCTTTGACTTGCGGACACGAGCAAATGGGATTAAGGCTGAGCTCGGCAAGTGATGCAACCATGGCAAGGTGCTGGGACTAGGCAGTAATGGTGGCTCAGAGTGGCAGGGCAGGGCACGCTGACTAGCAGCATGGGGGGCAAAGGCAAGCACAGTTGTGTGCCGGTCGAGTGAGCGCATGAAAAAGAGGGGAAAAGAGTGGTTTCTAGCTAGGGAAAAGGTGACCAGGTACAGGGATAGAGGGCCAAAGTTGAGTGGCACTACTGGATGGGTCTGGCCTGGCTGTGCGCCCACTTGGCAGTGAGGTCAATAGAGAAAGTGACAAAAGTGACATTCACCCTTTTTGGATAGATCAGAGTTTTTGTGTTGGCCGAGCAATTAAAATTTGATCAAGAATTTCTAAAACTTTTTGAACATGAATCTATGGAAATTGTTAGGCTCCCATAAAAATTTTAGACCATGATCACATCGAGGCAATTTTGTAAAATTCTAACAATGTCACTGTCTCAAATAAGATCCTTCAGATTTTGATTTTTTCTGAGATTTCAATTAAGGTTCAATTCATTTGGAAATGTTTTTGTACGATCCTAGGGTTTTGTAGATGACATCATAAAATTTTTAGATGATGATCAAACATATACATTTTTTAAAAAAATCTGACTATGTTATTATTTTTTTGAATAGTTGTTGTTTTTTATTTTCTAAAAATATTAATTGATTTTACATGCTCTTAAAATTTCTTGGAGATGTTTTGGAGTTGTTTGTGGATTTAAATAAATTTTATCCTTATACGATTTTGATCCTTAAAGATTGGAAATCTAGGTTTCCGCATAAAAAAGCATTTCTCAAAGATGATGAGAATTCAGAACTTGACCCAAAATTTCAAATTGTATTTTGATTTTATTTATTTTTTATTTCTGGGCAGTTACAAAAACACCACCTATACCAATTGCACTAGCATCATATTTGATCTCAAAAATTCTAGTGAAATCAGGTAAAGCATATAAGGGTTCTTCAGTTAAGAGTTTCTTAAGCTTATTGAAAGCATGCTCTTGAGTCTCACTCCTTGTAAATGCAACGCCCTTTTTAGTCAATTCATTCAATTGAGCGGCTATTCTACTAAATCTTTAACAAAACATCTATAGAAGCTAGCTAGACCATGAAAACTTCTAACTTGACTAACATTCATAGGTGTAGGCCAGTTTTTGATTGCTTTCAATGGATGAAAACTTCTAACTTGACTGAGAATTTTAGGCTCCCATAAAAATTTTATGATCTAGAAATGAAATTTTTTTACTAACATTCAATGAATGAAAACTTCTAACTTGACTAACAATATGATTTATCCACTTTTATGCCTTGTCTAGAGAATACATAGCCTAGGAACATTACTTTGTTAGTATAAAAGGTGCACTTCTCAAAGCTAGCATAAAGTTTCTCATTTCTAAGCACTTCAAGTACTTACCTAGTGTGAATAATGAGTTCATCCATTGTTTAGCTATATATCAGTATATCATCAAAGTAGATAACAACAAACATCCAATGAATGCTCTTAAAACATGATTCATTAAACTCATGAAAGTACTAGGTGCATTAGTTAACCCAAAAGGTATGATTAACCATTCATATAATCCTAACTTAGTTTTAAAAGCAGTTTTCCATTCATCTCCAAGTTTCATCCAGATCTGATGGTATCCACTTCTCAAGCCAATTTTGGAAAAGATAGTTGCACCACTAAGTTCATCATGCATATCATCTAACCTAGGAATAGGATGATGATATTCAACAGCTATGTTGTTAATGGCGTGACAATCTATACACATTCTCTATGAACCATCTTTCAATCAAGGCCGGGGGAGCCAAGGTGGCTACCAAGGAGGCAGGGGGCATAGTCCAGTCCATGGCAACCAAAACTAGGGAGGTAACTGTTGTAAAATGATGATACCACCATAGATCAACCACAATGCAACACTCCAATAGCAAGAATAATAATAGGGAGCACACATGATATAGGGAGGCAAAACTCCCTCTCTCTTTATTAGATTGATTCCATTGTACAAGAGAGTGCCATATTTATAGTAGAAACCTATAAGAGACAGATTCGAATTCGCCCACAATGAGATAGAGTCATAACGTATTTGAACAACCAGGACTCAGAGTCCAACATATCTCAACACTTCCCCTTGGATGAATACCGCGTAATGCACATGTCTCAACAAAACTCTGCTCAAAAACCCAATGGGAAAAAAGAGAGAAAGAGTACATTGCCCTCGCACACTATCTTACGCTAGTTGCCTCCCCCATTGAAAACCTTCATGTGAGAAAACTTCAAAAAAACCTCACCAAGGAAAAAAGAGTGCAACTTATAATCTTATGGATTAAAGTAGTATCTTAAGGATCATGCTAAGGGTCATAGTTTAGGGATTTACTCCCCCTGAACTTTGCATATCTTTAAGTCATCTCATTCTAATACTACGCACGTATCTTTGGAAACTAGATGTTGAAAAAGACTTAGCAATCAAATTTGCTAGATTTTCACATGACATAGTTTGCAGAATCTTTACCTCACCATTCTTCAAGAGTTCGTAAGGATAGAAAAGTTTAGGGGCAATGTACTTCGTGATATTGCTCCTTACATAACCTATTTGCATATGTACAACATAAGCAACATTATCTTCATAGATAATTATGGGGTATCGATGGTGTTAATGCCACATGACTTCTGAATATGGCTAACCACATGTCTCAGCCAAACACACTCACATGTGGCTTCATATAATTCTATAATATCTTAGTGGTTGGTAGAAGTAACTACCAAGATCTACTCAAAAGACCATCAAGAAATAGTTGTACCACCAAAGAGAAATACAAACCTAGTCTAAGATTTGGCACTATGAGGATCAGACTGATAGCTAGCATCTGTATATCCCATCATGGTGAAGTCTTGATACTTCTGGTAAAATAATCCAAGATCCTGTGTACCTTGGAGGTATCTGAGCAAAGTCTTGACACCAGCCCAATGTCATCTGGTTGGAGCTGCACTATGTCTAGCTACCAAACTTACTGCGAATGCAATATCAGGCCTTGTGTAATTCACAAGATACATAAATTCTCTAATGGTATTTAATTATGGGACTTTCGGTCCTACTACTTCCTCATTTTTCATCCTCGGTCTGAAAGGGTCTTTATCCACTTCATGGGATCTTAAGACCATAGAGGTCTTCAAAGGATAAGATTTATCCATATTAAAAGTTTCCAATACCTTCTTGGTATAGGTAGATAGGTGTATAAAAATTCATGTTGGAAAATGCTCTAGCTGCAGGCCTAAGCAATATTTGGTTTTACCCAAATCTTTTGTCTCAAACTTCGTCATTACTCATAAGGTAAGAACTTGATTCCTTTATATCCTTTGTGGTTCTGATGATATTCAAATCATCGACATAGATTGAGATGATACAAAATCCATTCTAGGATTTCATTATGAACACACAGTGACAATCATCATCGTTGGAGTATCCCTTCCTCAGAAGAAACTCTATAAGTCGGTTGTAGCACATTATCCCAAACTGTTTTAATCCGTATAGCGATCTCTACAGTTTGACAATATATATATTGTGATTTCCTTTATTAGGATCCAAATTTTTGACTTGTTTAGGGAGTCTCATATAAATATCCATATCTAGTAACCCATATAAATATGTAGTCACTACATCCATCAAACTGCATTGACAAGTTTAAGCTAGATACTATTGATATCAAATATCAGAACATTATTCCATTTATTGCCGGATAGTAAATTCCATTGTAATCGATGTCAGGTCTCTTCATGAATGATGCGAACGGTGGCCCGATCTTTCGATAGGTAGTATTAAATCGATTGGTGGAGAATTTGACGTTGATGATCCGGCTTCCAATCAGAACGGATTCGAACCCTGCAATCACTACACCACTGCTCCTTTGGTTATCAACCATGCACAAACATGGTTGACCTCTCCAAGAAGGCTTATCCCTGCATGCGAATCGAGAACACAAGCAAAAATAGGTAGATAAAATCTGAATATTGCTAATTACCAATGAAGAACTCGAAGTTGGGGTTCCACAAGCCGAACAAACAGAGAAACTATCTAAAACAGAATAATTTAAGAAAAACCCATATATTCTAGCAACGGCTACTGAATATATATGATGATGAAGGCAAGGGAGGTGACCAAGGGGATGGCCGTGCAACCCTAGGTCGTACAAGTCCTTTGGGGCCAAGTGGAGGTGTCGCAGCACCCAGCAGATTCTGTTCGTCATATAGTTTTAATGATTCCTATCGATCCAGAAGGAGTTTGAATGTGAAACCACTTTCGTTGGAAAGCACTCATCGTGGCTTGTCCGTAAAGTCCAAGAACTCCTCAATCGGACTTCGTAAGACCCAAATATGGTCGCTTTATGTTGTACTGCTCCTGGTGGCCGAACTGGACTTGTGAACGAATTAGACTTGATCTCGGACTAGTCTTGGAGCTTCATAAGTTGTTGGGCCCTTGTCTTGGCTTTAGGTAGAAATATGTCTTGCTAGGCCAGCATGGTCACATCATCCACCCCTTCTTGATTTTGAGTCGTCCTCGACTCAAGCTCATTGTCCTGCAAAAGGTTAGTAACAAGAGGCGGCAAAGAAACCAACATATTCTTTGGTTGTTGATAGTGTGGCACATTAAAAGAAGATTTCAAAATGGTAAAAATATAAACTCGATGCACCATGTACTTTCCTTTATCATTATGTTTGCCAATAGCATGAAAACTAACACTAGATGACCATGACAAATTAGTAGGCATAGAAAATCTCTCCTCTAAACAATTGAGATCACATATGATATCAAATTCAATGTAACCTAAAGTATTCAAGGAAGACAACAGTTTAATCTCATCCTTTTCATTAGCAAGGTGAATAACATGTTTATTTTCAGCACACGTGTTTAGATCAGAAATAAAACTGACATGTTCATTCACTAGTTGAGGCATGGATATAAATGAGACATTGTCACACAACTCTTCTTTATCACCAGGGACTGCAAGACAATCATATTGTGACAAAGGTGATTCAGTTTGAGTGTCCACTAACTGCTGTTCTAGCATAACACTAGTAGTGGCCAAATTTAGCACATCAACAGAATTCTCTCCTCGTGTGAAAATAGCACCTATGTCGTTACCTTTGTTTTCTATCTCTGCCGATTTAGGCATTCATGATCTGTACATTCTTTAGGCATGCATGGGATAGCAAGTATCTCATGTTCCTCCTTCTCTGGCATTTATTCCTTCTCATTATTGTTCTCAATGTCCTGTGAAAAGTTACTGGCAAGTGGAAGCTCGACAAGATGCCATTCTTTAAAAGAAAATTGCTCACTTTTGCAATTATAGACATTAATTTCAGCAACATGTCTTTCATGTTCAATTTGAGTTTCAATCTGACAAGCAATATTAAATAAACTAGAGAATTGTATTCCCTATCAACAAGAATACTCTAAATTTTCTTGTCAAGTCCATTTAAGCATCTTATTTCCTTAGCTTCTTTAGATTCATCTAAACCACAACGCAACAACAAAGTTTCTAATTCCTCATAATATTCCTTGACAGTTTTATTACATTATTGTAAACATTGCAATTCATAAAATAACATTTTAGAATGACAAACAGGAACAAATTCATCTCTTATAAGTCGTTTCATATCTTTCCATGTTTGTGGTACTGTCTTATAAGCACAAAAATCATTCCACCAAATTGATGCACAGCGATTTAAAGAACTAGCGGCAACTCTAATTTTTCGTTTATCACAGAGGTTACGTTGCGAAAAAAATTTATCGACCTCTATTTCCCAACCAATATAAGCATCAACACCAAATCCACTATAAGAAGGAAGAACTGGAAAATACTTACTTTTACCAGCAGAAGGAGATGAATTAAAGTTGGGTTGGTGCTTATGCTCTTTTCTGTCAAGTGCATTCTCCATGTTTTTAATTTGCTTGTTCATAGTCTCATTCATCTCTCGAAGCATCTCTCGGAGCTCGTTATAAAGACCACACTGGTTACCGTCCTGGTCCTCCGGTACCCCTACAATTGCTAGTAGAAAACAGAAGATAGCACAAAGTATTACCCCTATCAACTACTAGGTACAGGACAGTGGTGCAGGGTGATTGACACAAGGTGGCAGACGACCTATCAAGGGCTTGCGAAGCGAGATATATAATGCAGAGCGGTGGCAGGTACAAACCGAGTAGGACTCAGTTCGGTTCTGGGGTTGGCGGTGGTGGGATGACTAATGGTGCAAACAAGAACTAGAGCAACGGAAAGGGACACCTAGAAACTAGGATCACGACCTCAAACTAGCAACAAGACAATGACAATGGACACAAATTCAACAAAGCGAAACTGAAATGAAAATTGCAAAGGCACAAGGGGTTGTAGGACAGCGGAACCGATGATGAACTTTTTCTGAGCCAATTTTTCTGGACTCTAGGATGATGGCAAAACAAAAGTGGGGATACAAGAGTTACCTATTGGGCAACCGAGGTTCAGATACCCCTTGATGCGAACAGTGGCCCGATCTTCCGACAGGTAGTACTAAATCGATTAGTGGAGAACTCAACGGTGACGATCCAGCTTCCAATCAGAACGGTTTCGAACCCTACAATCGCTACACCATTGCTCCTTTGGTTATCAACCACGCACAAACACAGTTGACCTCACCAAGAAGGCATATCTCTGCATACGAATCGAGAACACAAGCAAGAACAGGTAGATGCAATCTGAATATTGCTAATTACCAATGAAGAACTCAGAGTTGGGGTTCCACAAACCGAACAAATGGCCAAACTGTCTAAAATAGAATAATCTAAGAAAAACCCATCTATTCTAGTGACAGCTATTGAATATATATGAGGATGAAGGCAAGGGAGGTGTGCAGCACCAGGCAGATTCTGTTGTCATATAGTTTTGATAATTCCCATCGATTCGGAAGGATTTTGAATGTGAAACCACTTTCGTTGGAAAGCTCTCATCGTGGGCTTGTCCGTAGAGTCCAAGAACATATCAATCGGATTTCGTATGACCCAGATATAGTCTGAAGAGGAACGCGGTATGCTACACTAGTACAAAAAAATCTACCGCATAACCAGAAAGCTACTCGCAAGAAGGGGATCACAGATTAGATTACCACTAGACGCGCAGTTGTGGAATCCTTCACGCGTCGATGTAGTGGATCGTCCTCGCCGCAATCATTGCGTCGATGGAGTGGATCATCCTCGCCTCGCTGTGGATCGTCCTCCCACGCCGCAGTCGCAGCAGCGTCACCGCAGTAGTCCACACGTCCAGGGATGGAACGTCGTGCGTCGGTGTGCAAGCACCTGGTCGCTCGGCAGGGGCAGCGAGAGGAGAAGGCTAGGGTTTCGGGTGAATCACTTTTAAACCGTGGGAAAGCACACCCTGAGCCCACCCTCCTCCCCTCCTTATATAGCCACGAGATGAAACCCTAAACCAGGGCCCATCAGCGTGCTAAGCCCATGAGGTTCATTAATTACGGATCCAATCCAAATTAATGCGTCCCAGCCCATTAAGTGTGTGATCCTGCAGGTTCACGTACGTTTGGACATGGATTCGGAAAACTCCTTTTCAATCCAATAGTTGGTAGCGACTCCTTGCAAAGTATGCCAACTCCCAAACATACTATGATCAAATCGGACAGAACCTATCAAAAGTACTCATGTAATAATCCCTTTGCCAAGTATATGAAGATTGAACTCAAGGCGAGAAGCATGTCATCCTTTGATGATTCAATCCATCTCTCGTATCCGTGATATATTAATAAGTTGTGATTGACTCCTCAATCACGGCATGGCCATGCACTTCCTTAATCATATCACACGAGTGGCCTTATCATATATCTCCGTTTCATTGGAGTGGCAAATTCCATCTTGACTGCTCACTTTCCTCTGCATGTTTTATAGTAAACATAAAAGCTACATTTATAACTATCCGGTTAGGAAGTAGTGTTTGATAGCCCCAAGGAAAACTATTACACATGTAGGGAATATGAAAATCTCAGGTCTAAGGATCATACATCTACTATGTATGAGATATACACTGATGACACATAAGAATGAAACATTCTCGTAGTGTCCCATTGCGGGTCTATCTAACTCATGTTCTTCAACATGCGTCCACAATTTTTAGATGATATCTCCATATCCCATGATCTATGAAGTATGATCATCAATCACTACATATGCTGATCTATTCATCGTTGTCCTATACGATAATATCCGATCAGAGATATTTATCGAATTACATCAATAAGTAAAGAGCTTCATAAGCAAGTCACATACTTGTTAATCAATAAAATGATATACATTCATTGGACCAATAATCATATTATTATTCATAAACATAGTCATGTTACAATCATCTAAATGATTGCCTCAAGGGCATAACACTAACATAGTCATTTTATGTTGTACTACTCCTGGGGGCTGAACTGGACTCGTGAACGAATTGGACTTGATCTCGGACTGGTCTTGGAGCTTCAGAAGTTATTGGGCCCTTGTCTTGGCTTGAGGTAGAAATATGGCTTGTTGGGCCGGCATGGTCACATCAATGAACCCTTGTGCTACGAGCCTCGCTTTATATCTCACCACCTGGTTATTTTCATTTCTCTTCTGGATGAAAACCCAATTTAATCCTACATGGACCACTTTAAGATGTGTTCAGTCAACACAACCTACTACTTTCCTCTTATTAAGCAAGCGCAATTCTGCCTCAATTGCTTCTTCCCATTTGACCCTATATGGGTGTTTTTGGTACTCTGTAATGGACTTTCATTCTTGATCCACATCAAACAATATTGAGGCAAAATATATGTAAAAAATTATAGTCTTTCCCTTATACAACTCTCCTGAATCACTTCAGGAATATTTCTTCATTAATTTGTTTCTGCTCCTCGTGATTTCCCACAATAGTGGAGTCTAGTCGTTCTGACTTTCCAGTGTCTAATTGTGCACATAAATATTTGCTTGGGTTATCATCTTCAGGATGGTTCACTTCAAGAATGCGGTTACCATCTTCAGGATGGCTCACTTCAAGGATTTTCTCAATATCAGATTGAGCTTCTTCTACTGTCGTGGGTAGTGTCCTCATTTGTTCGGTTCTCTGTATGGCTCTAGGAATTAATGTAGAGCATGTACACACTCAAAATGGCCTTGCAGAGTAATCAATTTAAAGAATAAAACTTATTACTTGACCACTCTTGTAGAATTGTTGGTTACCCACCAGTTGTTAGGGCCACGTAGTATTGCACGCTGTGGCATTAGTTCAACTTAGACCAGCTATGTACCATGAAATTTCCCCTTTGCAGATAGTGCGTGGGAAAGAACCATGTATTTCCCATCTATAAAAATTTGGCTGTGCTGTATACGTGCTAATCTCTTCACCACAGCATACAACCATGGGTCATCACCGCAAGTTGGGGATCTATGTAGGTTATGAATCTTCGTCAATTATTAAATACCCAGAGCCTATGATAGGGTATCTGTATTTGGCTTGGTACCCTGATTGTATTTTTGATGAGGATAACTTTTCGCATTAGGAGGAGAAAAGTACCACTTAAAAAATGCTAAAAATTGATTGAAATGTCACACTAGCATTCAATCTGTAGATCCACGCACTAAAGAATTCGAACTTGAAGTTCGAAGGATAATAAATCTAAACAAATAGCTAATAATCTGTCAGATGCCTTCACTAACTATAAAGGAGTGACAAGATCTCATATACCTAGAGTAAATTCACTTGAAAGAGTATAAATACCTTAGAAGGATATTGAACCCACTCTTGCCTCTCACGATAAAAAGAGGGGGAGGCCGGCCTCCAAGTGCACTGGACTCAATTCCGTGGAAACGTCTGCAAAAACAGAGAACTGAAAAAAGTGAGAATACTACCTGAGACAATGAAAGAAGCTCAACTTGATTTTAAGAAAATCCCTGAAGTGAGCTATATCATGGAGATGGTAACATCTCTAAAGTAAGCCATCCTGAAGACAACAAACCTAAAAAAACATTGCACACAAAATTTGATACTGGAAAGTTGGGACACCCAAACTCCATTATCGGAAATCATGAGGAGCTAGAGGAAATCAATGAAGAGATTTCCACCAATTATGTGAATTCAGGAGAGTTGTATAAAAGAAAGTTTACAATTGTCGACATATATTTTGCCTCAAAAGTTTCTAAAACTCTTGAACTGGATCCAGAACCAAAGTCTATGGTAGACCAAAAGCACTCATATTGTGTCAAATAGAAATAAGCAATTAAGGCAGAATTGCGCTTGCTTAATAAGAGGAAAGTATTTGGTCCTGTTGACCGAACTCCTCCTAAATGTTACCTATAGGATCAAAATGGGTTTTTATCACAAAAAGAAATGAAAATAACAAGGTGGTGAGATACAAAGCGAAGCTTGTAGCACAGGGTTCATGTAGAGTCCCAGCATCGATTATGATGAAATTTACTCTACGGTGATGAGTGGAATAATGTTCTGATACTTGATATCATTGACAACTAACTTAAAATTATCAATTCAGTTGATGGATGTAGTGACAGCATATTTATATGGGTCACTAGATACGGATATTTATTTGAGAGTCCTTGAAGGAGACAAAATTTCGGATCCTAATAAAGGAAATCGCAACATGTATAGCATCAAACTGCAAAGGTCACTATACGGATTAAAAGAGTCGAGGAGAATATGGTACAATCGACTTAGTGAGTTCCTCCTAAAGAAGGGATATTCCAATAATGATGATTGTCCCTATGTGTTCATAAAGAAATCCTAGAATAGATTATGTATCATCTCAGTCTATGTCGATGATCTAAATATCATCGGAACAAAAGAGGAGATAAAGGAAGCAAGTTCTTACCATATGACGGAGTTAGATATGAAAGATTTGGGTAAAACCAAATATTGCTTAGGCTTGCAACAAGAGTATTTCCCAGAAAGAATTTTTGTACACCAATCTACCTATACTAAGAAGGTATTGGAAAAATTCAATATGGATAAATCTTATCCATTAAAAACTCCCATGGTAGTAAGATCCCTTGAAGTGGATAAAAACCCTTTCAAACCGAGGATGGAAAATGAGGAAGTCTTAAGACCTGAAGTCCCATACATGTGATCCAACGGCGTCATTTAGCCTTAGAGAGCAGCCGTGCTAATAACATGTTGTAAAATGATGACGCCTGCTGTAGATCAACCACAATGCACGGCTTGATTAGCAAGAATAATAATGGGAAGCACACACGATATAAGGAGGCAAAACTCTTTATCCTGTACAAGAGGATGCCATATTTATAGTAGAAACCCATAAGAGATAGATCTGGATTCGTCCACAATGAGATAGAGCCCAAACGTATATGACTAACTATGACTCAGAGCCCAACTATATCTCAACAGTAACAACAACTCTGGTATGGTATGTGTGAGCCAACCTGTCAACTCTGTGGGAAGATTGGACACACTGTTATTAAGTGCTACCATCGCTTTGTCACACGTTTCAAGCAGATGAAGGGCACTCAGCACAAGTCGCAGCCATGACGTTGTTATATTAAGCTTATCCAAACTGGTACATGGACAATGGAGCAACAGATCACTTCATAAGTGATTTTGATCGCCACACAGTCTGACAAAAATGGTGGAGATCTGTTGGAGCTGCCGTGGATCGAACTCACGCAACCACGTCGAACTCCGCCTAGAGCGCACACAAACACACTGTGCACAGGGAAAAACTCTCACGGCGACGAACGCCTTGCTGGCTTTTTTTATTAGGAGCTTTTACCCACACACTTAAACGCATCAATTATGTGGCTCTAAATAGCCTCTTGCTTACATGCACATAGCAGCAACAGCCTGCCCGAGTCTCTGCACTCGTACGCGATCTGCACTCCTGCATGAGCCACCCACTCATGCGAGTCTTCCGCTCGTACGCGCGTGAACCGGTCCTCCGATCTGATTGCTAGTCACGCACCAACGTGCACCACTAGATGTGCATGAAACTAGCTTCCTGACCCCACTAATTACCTGGCTAATTAGTTAACTCATGCATGCATGCAACACACGCACTTACAACTTCACGTACATGACACACATGTACTACAGACTAACTAATGCAGACTCCCAAAAATACTAACTAGTCAAGATTAATGCTAACAATTTCCCCCCTAATCTTGACTTAGATTATTTCAACTCCTAAACCTGACATCACCATGCGCGCCGACTCACAGCAGGCATGGCTCCTCGTCGACGTCCGCGAGGAGGGCCCTTTCCTTCTTTGGCTGCCGGCAGTCCCTGGCGAGGTGGCCACGAACGCCGCAGTTGAAGCACTTCCCTCGGTTGCGGCGCTCCGATCGTCCACTGGTCCCCGAGCACGTGCTACTGCTGCCGTCGTCGTCGATGTGACTGCCACTGCCCTTGTCACCGCCGCCTCCGCGCCGCGCATTTCCCCAACGCCTCGCATCGCCGCCGTGCGCACGCTCCTTGTCGCTGCGCCTGCGAGCTTCCCACTGCTCCTCAGTCAGTAGCAGACGCCCAGCATCCCCCGTCTCCTCATCGACGTCGCGAGGCTCCTCCGCCACGCGCAGCCGTCCGATGAGCTCCTCCACGGACATGGTGTTGAGGTCCATAAGCATCTCGATCGCCACCGCGACCTGCTTCATCTTCTTCGGGACCACGCGCAGGATCTTCTTCACCACGCGGCTGTCCTCCATTGCCTCGCCAAGCACGCGCAGGCTAGCGACAAGCCCGTTGATGCGCATCGCGAAGTCGTCGACGGACTCCCCGTCGTGGAACGCGACGTTCTCGAACTCCTTCAAGAGACATTGCACGTTCGCGGACTTCACGCGATCATCGCCGACCCTCATCTTCTTCACCGTCTCCCACGCTTCTTTCGCCGACTTTTTTACAGCGAGCCCGGCCTTCATCTCCGACGGCACCGCGCGCAGGATGGCGGCCAAAGCCTGCCGGTCCTCACGGCGCTCGGTGGAGACGGACTCCACCGCTTTCCACAGCCCGAGCGCTTCCAAGCTCACCTGCATGACCAGCGACCACTCATGGTAGTTGGCCTTGGTCAGCAGCGGCAGCTCCACCGAGCTGGTGTTGGAGACGAGCCGCCCGCCGCAAGCATGCGTCCAGGGGGCTACCGGAGCCCGATGCTCGATCTTCAATGGTGGGTCGTCATCTCCTCTCTCCCTTGATCTTGGCTCGATACAAATGTTGGAGCTGCCGTGGATCGAACTCACGCAACCACGCCGAACTCCGCCTAGAGCGCACACAAACACCGTGCACGTGGAAAAACTCTCACGGCGACGAACGCCTTGATGGCTTTTTTTATTAGGAGCTTTTACCCACACACTTAAACGCATCAATTATGTGGCTCTAAATAGCCTCTTGCTTACATGCACATAGCAGCAACAGCCTGCCCGAGTCTCTGCACTCGTACACGATCTGCACTCCTGCATGAGCCACCCACTCATGCGAGTCTTCCGCTCGTACGCGCGTGAACCGGTCCTCCGATCTGATTGCTAGTCACGCACCAACGTGCACCACTAGATGTGCATGAAACTAGCTTCCTGACCCCACTAATTACCTGGCTAATTAGTTAACTCATGCATGCATGCAACACACGCACTTACAACTTCACGTACATGACACACATGTACTACAGACTAACTAATGCAGACTCCCAAAAATACTAACTAGTCAAGATTAATGCTAACAAGATCAAGTTAAAGTCGGCAGTGGAACAGGTTTGCAGATCTCTCATGTTGGTAATTGCTCTATTGATACTAACTACTGATCCTTTAGTTCTTAAGGATGTCCTCCATGGCCCACAGATTTCCAAAAATCTTTTGTCCGTTCATAAACTCACACGCGATAATAATGTCTTTCTTGAGTTTCATCCTGATATTGAGTTTGCTACTTTACAGAAAAAATAAGACATGGCATCTCGTGTCTACCAGGCCAGGGTTGAATTTTATTGATTGCAAGTGGGTTTGTGAACAGAGACCAGCTGATGGCACTGTTGAACGGCACAAGGAATGTTTGACTGTTAAGGATTCAAACAGTGCTATGGTGTGGATTATGAAGAAATGTTTAGTCCCGTGGTAATGCCAACAATTATTCGGATTCTTATGTCTCTATCTGTCTCCTGCTGCTGGAATCTGAGGCAAATTGACGTCTAAAATGCCTTTCTCCGTGACATTTTTTCCGAGCAGGTGTATATGAAGCAGATGCCCGGGTATGAGCATCAGCTCTATCCACATTATTTGTGCAAACTTGATAAATTGCTATACAGATTGAAGCATGCACCTCTTGCCTGGTTTTCTAGGTTAAGTGCAAAACTGCAAGAGATTGCGTTTGCGTTCACTCCATCTAAAGAAAATGTCTCACTCATTATTTACAATCAAGTCGGCATAACCATGTTTATGCTCATCTATGTTAATGATATCATCATTGTCAGCTCTTCGAGTATAGCTACAGATATGCTTCTCTGACATCTTAGGGATGATTTCGCAATAAAGCATCTTAGCTCTCTCAGTTGTGGTCCATCTGACTAGTGACAGGATGTTGCTGTCACAGCGCAACTATATTATGGACTTGTTGCATAAAACAAATATGATCAAAGCCAGGTCAGTAACTACTACAATGAGTACAGTCAACAAGCTATCTAACTTTGATGTAGTCTTGTCGGATGCAGATTCTACAAGATACAGGAATGCAGTTGTTGCGCTACAGTACATAACCTGGACCCAGCCTGATATATCTTTCAGTGTAAAAAGGTTTGTCAGTTTCTACAAGCACCAACTGATGCTCATTGAACCGCTGTCAAGAGAATTTTGCGCTCTCTTAAGGATACAGCTCAGTATTCTCAGTATTGGACATAAGGTTCATATCTTCATCCGATTCAGAAACAATCTGAACATGACTGCACTTTGTTCAGATTGATCAGGGACGTTGTTAAAGTTATCCCTAGTAGTTTATATTCGGTTTTGAATAGCTGTTAAATTTATCTTGTAAGTTATCTCTAACTCATGGCAGTCCTTGTCGTTTTGATTAAGGAGATTAGTGCAAGCTGTAAACCGGTTGTCATCACGGGATCCTCTTTGTAATCCGACAAACACCAGCAGTATAAATACAATGCATAGCCTTGCCGATTAGGTATTATGGTGAATAGTATTTTTACAATGATCAGTGAAAGTGAATGCACGTGGAACCTGGAACATAAAGTAAAAATTATGTGATCAAATTTGTAACATCCCAATTTTTGCCTCTTTGAAAATCTTTTTGAGAAGTTTAGTCCTCTAAATTTTTTCACCATTTTATTTAGTAATTAATGCTTAATATGCGACTTTTATAAATCAAAAATGATATAATATGATTAATGCTGAAGTGAATAATCATCAAAATTATTTTATTTTGGCTCCTTTTACTTGAAAATATTTTCCAAATTTTTTAGAATTTTTTGACTGCATTCACTATTTTATTTGAGCTCTTTTGCTTTTTTTTCGAATTTTCTAAAAAGAAAAACTAAATTCAAAACCTAGAAATGTGATTGGGCCAAAACCTAGCCTAGCTGGCCTAATGTTCTAGCCTAGTTAGCCTGTGTTGTGCTGCAGCCCAGCCAACGTTGTGCCGCAGCCTAGCGCGCGTCACACATCTCTCGTGTGTCGCTGATAGGTAGGGCCCACCTATCAGAATGTTGTTTATTGCCTCCGAGGTGGACACTGTATCCGTTTCATAGCCGTTGCCGACTCCTTCACATATTGGGCTCTACACGCACACCGAGTACACTATAAAAAGAGTACCATCATTGCCTTGAGCTCTTCATCAAAAGCCCTAAGACTAGATACCAAGATTCATTGTTGTTGTGTTGTATTTCGAGGGTTCCCGTGAGCACTGTGGCTAGGTTTAACACCAATTTCTGCCGCCGTCGATGACTCCCTATCCTCTTTGTCTACATCCCTAGGTTTCCCTTGCTATGTTCTACCTAGTGCGCACACTCTCGTCGCCAGAGCATTGCCTGAGGTCGTGGTCACCAAGGAGGTTGTGGCCGCCACCACTCAAGCCGTGCCACTGCTCTTCACCAGTCTCTAACTACCACAACACCCACGTCTTCTTCTTCTCCTTGTTGAGCTCGTGTTAGGGGTATGACCCGATGTTATAAAGTAGATGTCGATGAAGCTTCGTAGTTGGCCGGAGTTTTCCGCCATGGTTTCATCGCCGCATCTTCGCCGTTGGCGACCATTAGTTCCTGTGCTAGTGTGCATCTGTTGACAAGGTTGTCCTTGCTAGTTTATGCTAAAGCAAAAATTTAACCATGCTCCCGTTTGGTAGTTCGCTATTCATTGGAGTTGCGCTGCCGTTTGCCGCCGTCTTCTTTGATGAGGTCACTAAAGTGTCGTCGAAGTGGCAACCATGTTAGTGTCGAGTCAGCGCCACATAAGCATAGAAGCCATTTTAGATGTAAAATAGAATAAGTCTACTGTGAGTCATTGTTTGGACCCGAATATGTAAATTCGGAATCTCTGTGTATACCGCACTAGTTCAGGATTACGCTAGTGTACACAATGTCAACGTAGATGAATATCATAGTCATACAAGGTGGAAATATAATAAAAGACTTCATTTATTAAATATAAGACAGTTGACTAACCTTTTGATCGACTTTACACGACTATGTCACATAGGGCTTAAACTATAATAAATAAAACTACAACGGAACAGATAACGTAATAGAAAACCCATCAATTTGCCACAGACAACTGATAAGGTTCTCACCCTAGATGTTCGCCTCCTCTTGATACTCCTTCAAATCTAGTGTAGGCTCCTCTTCAACTGATAATTTCTTATGGCAAGGGTGAGTAGGTGAAGAACTCAACAAGTTTTGCACATAATGCAGGTCTATTATAACTATACGTATAGCTTATTCCAAATGGATGGCTGATATGGTTATTTTGCAATAAAATAGCATTTACAAATGAATACAATAAATAGATTGAAATAGCAACCAAACAAATAACAATAATAAGTAATTTTCAAATATTTCTCAAGAATAAATTTGGCAGACAGCCCTAAACAATTTCAAAACTTCCAATGGCACACAGCCTCCGTTCCGAAGTTTTATTTCATAATATCTAACCATTGACTGAAATTCCCGAGCATTGTCCAATATCGTGGACACGGCTATCCGAATAGATTTACACTCTGCAGAAGTTATACACTTTACCCACATGATATGATCATCTCTCAATGCCAAGTTATTATCACACTTCCTTTGGTCACATGGTTGAGTGACCATGATGAAACATTTCAGAGGCTCTGTCTTAACATTGACCCTCTCGATAAGTCTGAACTCGCTATTCCTCCCTTCACATAGAGCAGAAGAATAGGAGAGGCTGAAGGACCATGTGGAGATCCATCCATGTTTATGATGAGTATTTAACTTTATGTGATCTAGGATAGCTTAGATTTGAGTTTGGATTTAAAATAGATTTCAAGTTGGAAGTGCTTTTGCGCTGGACCGATTTAGGATAGACTTCACGTTTGCACCGGACCAAGGGAAATGAGAAACAGAGAGTTTTCCATTCGCGCCGGACCAAGGGAAATGAGAAACAGAGAGTTTCCCATTCGTGCCAGACCAAGGGGAGAGGGAAACAGAGAGTTTCCCATTTGCGCCGGACTGATTTTTTCGCGCTGGACCAAGTCACAGTGAGTTTCACGTGTACGCCGGACCGGTTTTAACAGCCAGCAGTAATTAGCATTTTTGACGGTCTTCCCTTATTCAAAAAATTATTTGGTCTACATGAAAGTTGTAGAGAATTTCAAGACGCATCTTTTTCATGTTGACAGGTTTTTCATTTGAGCAACAGAAAAAATCATAGACACTCGGGAAGGTTAACATAGAATCTGACGTTTACGCCGAACTGATTTTGACAGCGTGCAGTAATATGCATTTTTGAAGGTCTTTCCTTGCTCAAAAAATTATGTGTTCTACATAAAAGTTGTAGAGAATTTTGAACCCCAACTTTTTCATGTTGACAAGTTTTTCATCTGAGCAACATAACAAATCATAAAAAATTAAAAAGATTACTGCTGTATTGAAAACAGGATGTTTGCATTTGGTTGAAGTGTTTTGGTCCGTTTTGGTTTGTTCTAACCCCAATTCATGATAGAATTATTGCGCTAGGTTTATGGTGGAACTAAGAAGGGTTTTCTTGTCTTTGTGGATGTAGGACTTCATTTGGTGGTCATGGTGAGGCGAAGGGAGGCTGGAACTAGGCATGGGATGGCCGGAGGTTCAAGTTGGCCGGATGTTCGCCGAAAGATGGCCGGAGATGAAGTCGGTGCAGCCCCAAGAGACAGGAGATCAGTGGAGAAGCTAGCTTATCACTACTTGGATCAAGGAGAGCTGTTGGGTTGCAGTTCTGGAAGATAGAGTAGTGGATAAGTGTAGCTTGCATTGAAAACCGTGCAAGAAAACCCATGTGTGTGGTGGGTTTTGGGTTAGCCCTTGCATGACTGGTTGAGTGGGTTAATCCTAACCCTTGATGAATGATCTAGGGTTTAGAGACTCATCCAAGGGTGGTAGGTGGCCCAAGAGTTGTATAAATAGGGCTGGAGGGGTAGCCTTCCCTGGAGAAGGTTTTGAGGTTTTTGATGCTCCTTTGAGCTTTGCCCACATGAATATGAGGCTTTGTAACCTCTCCTTCCAGAAATGAAATGTTCTTCATTTATGTTCATGTTTCATTTGCTTTACGTATTTACATTACGCATTTAAATTACGCAATCTAAATTCCGCATTTACTTTCTTGCAATTTACATTTACGCAATTTGGATTTGCCTCCCCTCCTTTTAATTGCTTACGAATCTTTTGCTGAGTTTTATGATTGATTCTTTCTTGAAATCTTGTTTCAATCATCTAGGCTATCCATGCGTTCTTGTTGCAAGAAGTTGATCTTTTGTGTTCTTGAATGCTTGATCCTGTAGATTGCGTATCCTTGAGTTTCTTTGTGTTCTCTTGCTTGCTGGGACGTGTGGAAAGTCATTCAAGATCACTTTGATCATCAAAACCCCACGAGCAAGCCTTGATCGAAGTTTTTTCGATTTTTGTCGAAACTTGGTGCGTTCTTCCTTCCCGGGCAAAAAAGGTCAGAACTTTGACGTCAATCCCTTGGATTGAAGGTTGGAATAAGTTCCTGACATCCCGAGGACCTTATCTACCAAGTTTCATTGAGTTTGAATCAATGGATCAAAAGATTCATCAAGTTTCCTTTTGAACCCGTACTGAAAACGCTGTTCATATGCCTGATTTTACTGCAGCTACAGTAACCCGATAGTTCCAGCCCCAAAGTGCGATAGCATTGGCCTCAGGCTGATTTTTTTGTGAAAATTAACCCTTTCGCTTCCATTTGATATTTAAGGGTTTTGGCTTGATTTCTTTGGGTAAAAATCTGCATTCGTGATCTTCCTCAGAGAATATATTTTAATTTGGGATCATTCACTCCCCCTCTGATCGTCATCTCGACCTTTCAGAGACATACCGTTGGACAGATGTGAAGCCACTACACACACACAAATTCCTCATAACCGCACACCCAGTTTGGTTATCCTCCCGTGGCATCAAATGTTAAGACTTGGTAACATACTTTGTTTGGTCCGTCCTATTTCATACATGTGGTTGCAAGATTAGCCCAGTTCAATGGCTTACAAGGTTAAGTCATTAATTGACTGAGGCAAGACTTCCAATAATTCACTCATAGAAACCACCTGACATTCACTCACCTATCAACATGTCAACCTAATGCCACACATGCCCACCATAGCTCACAGCCCCCTCCCACATGTTGCAGTCTAAATCATTTACCACCCCAATTGTTTATCGTACAACATATGCCATCAACAACTCAACATCATTGTGTGATAATACATGGCACATCTTTTCATAAACATATTTCATATTCCTCTAGTCAAATTGAATTTACACTTTCAGAAGATATCGATTGTACGTGGCATGGCTTAGCAAACTACAGGCGATTTGACTAGTAATTATCCATATTACAGTGACAAATCATCATGGCATACAAATGACAAGGGAGGTATAATCCAATTGGGTATAATAACTAGATCTCAAACTAATTGAAAATAGTTATATGCATAAAATATCATGCAATAATTTAAAACAATATAGCATTTGCAAAACTGGGTTCAACATGATCAAATCAAAATTTGCCTTGGAAAAGGTCTTGATCTCGATCTGGAGCTTGGTCTTGAATCAACACTTCACCCTCAAAGTGATCTAGGCACTTTGATGTCTACGCGAATCGAGAGAAAATACAAAATAAATACAAAATCAGAGAGCAAACAAACTCTAAAAATCAAATAAAATTCACCATTAAATAGATCTTAATTTTACAATTTTTTAAAAACTTGAATCACAATAATCGGAGAACATATGAAGAACAATGGACTCTCAAAGCATTCAAAAATAAGAAAAACCAGAGAAAAGAAAATCCCAAATTTCTCGATTTATTTCTCTATTGGACAATCGATTTATGACGCAACACCGATGTTAGCAACCAATTTCCTAATTAAAAATAAATCTAAAAAATCGCTCTTTGGCTAGCATGTGTACTCGGGTCCACGAAACCGATCTATCCACCATGGACTATGTTCATGGCTCCACCGAGACTGACAAATGGGCCCAACCGAATGATGTGGCGCTGCCAATGCATCTAGTGATGCAACGGACATGTGGGCGATAGCACAACAATTCAGCCAACCTAGCAGGCACATGGCGTACACGTGTCTTGACATGGCAACAACATCAACCGATTATAGAGTTCAGGTTCCGACGAGCTTAGGTAGCGGCGACTATCGGCACTAAGGACGACGACTGAGTCATGGTGTTTCTATGACCTACAGGTGATCGAAAATAGCAGAACCGAAAGATCTCAACGTGACACACTCAGATCCGCCCGTAGCTTCGACGGAGATGAACCGATGATGTTGTTCTTGATAGAAAACCTTGGCGGTGCACCCAACAACTCCGACGACTTAGATCTCTTTGATGAAAGCTCCACAGGCAATGATTCTTGGGGCAAATGACACGCAAGCTCACGACGATCCCCGGGAGACCACCTGCCCCTCTTGTAGCCCTGGAAATCATGCTCCACATGGACTTTTAGGCAAACATGGTGGCGGACACGAAATGGACACGAACTTTGGCGACTACATGGAGAAGAACTAATCTCGGCCATCAACACTTCATAGATCTGGTGGCCACCATTGCACAAAACTCATCACCATCCCAACTATCCACAATTGATGACTAGATGGCCACCAACCCTTAGGGTTACTTGATGAAATCTCCACCGTCTGATCGCGATCCAATGGACCAAGTTCCTAGGGTTCAAGGAGAAATGGGCTGTGGTGGGTCAGATCTGGCTGGTACAAGCTGGGTTGCCAGGAATCAGCCCACAACTATTCAATGATTTTTCAAAGATTTTTCCAATTAATTTAATTCCAGAAATTAAAGAAAGCCAAATAAAATTGACAAAATATCATAAAAATTCTAGAAAATTTTAAAAAATATTTTAAAACATTTAAAACTCAAAAAAACATTTTGACAAAAATTTATTTAAAATTTTCAAATATTTAAATAATTTTCACAAGAGGCCTAACTCAAAAGTATTAAATAATTCCAGAAAATTCCAAAAATTCACAAAATTGACAAATAATAATATTAAATCCATTTGAACCAAAAATTAGGATGTTACAAGCATGTCTATGATATGTGGGGTCTACATATTAGTGGGACAAGGTCGTGCACCGTGTCAACCGCGGACCATGTATTATGTCAACGGACTTGTCAGTCTCTGTTAGTTATGCATTATTCTAAACATTAAATAAAAATACAGAAAAACAGCAAGGCCCACTTGTCAGTCTCTTAGAGAGGAATATTCTTAGAATATTCCCTTTTCTATATCATTTTACAGGATGTATTTGTCTAATAAACCTTCCGAGAGTCCGTTCTCTTTCACATAAACTCAGATTGAGTCCATTCAAATTTCTAAATTCATCTAAAATCAGGCCCTACATTCTAGTATATTTTATTTAATTTTTAATGTTGGCTTTGTCTCTATTTTGTATTTATTTTTATGTTTTTACTATTTATTTCGTTTAGACGTTGAAGTGCTAGGAGTGTTTGATGGTGAAGAGTTTATTAAAGATCAGGATTTGTTCCAATGCAAGTTATTCTTTGATCATGCTGTACCCAGTTTCACAATAGTTATTTTATTCTAAATTATTGCATGCTAGTTTAAATTATCAACTGATTAAATATATTGGGAAATAGTTATGCGAATAATTGGTATTATTTGAAAGAGCAAATTTGAATATGACTAATTGTCTATGGAACATATTTATGGAAAAGGGTGTGTCATACTTTGTCTCACACTGATGATGATGTTATTGATGGCAAGTATTGCATGATGATCAAATGAGGCGATAAATGATTTTGGTTGAGGCAAGTGGCACGAGGCTATGAGCCATAGTGGCTCATTGTGACATTGGATTGGTATGATTATGTGTGAATCAAGTAATATAGTTACTGTGAATAATTAGAAGTTTTGCCTCGGTTAGCTAAGGATTGAACATTGTAAGGCATTGAACTGGGCTAAATCATATAACCACATGTCTGTAATATGGCAGATCTAACTCAGTAAGTTACCGAGTCTTGACATATGACATCTCAAGAGGTAAACCAAGCTGTGTGCGCAGTTGGGGAAGGTGCATGTTACAGTGGCATCACGTCTTGAACATTTATTATATGTAGTCCAACGATGAGTCTCTCCTATTCTTCTACTCTGTGTGTGCGTGGAATAGTGAGACTAAGCTTATCGGGAGTGTCGATGTTCGGATAGAGTTTGCGAAAGGTTTTATTATAATCTTCTTAGTAGCATGTCGATCGGTACGTGTTATGGCCGACATTATGAGATTGATCATATCTTATGGGTAAAGTGTATAACCTCTACAGCGTATAAAACCTATTCAAATAGCCGTATCCTCAGTCATGGACAATGCTCATGAATTTCACTAAAGAGTTAGATTTTATAAAAGTAAAACTTGGAATCGAGGTTGTGTTCCAATGAAAGGGAATGAAATAGATTAGGTTGTGTCTGAGTGAAACTTGAGAAATATCTAAGAATCTTATTACTGTTATTTATTTTACTAATTATTTTAATCTATTATTGTATTAAAATGGAAATATCGCTTTATTACAAAACAACCGTATCAGCCATTCTTTTGGAAAAAGCCTTACATATAGTTGTATTAGACTTGTATTCTGTGCACAACTTGTTGAGTGATTTATGTACTCACCTTTGCATCAATAAATCAATTAGTTGAAGAGGAGTCAACACTAGCTCTGGAGAATATTAGGAGGAAGCAAGTTATTAGACGTCGAGCCTTATCGATTGCTGTGGCAGGTTGATGGGTTGTCCATTGAAGTTTTCGTTCTTCTGCAGTTTAGTTAGTGAATAAGACATGCAAGGCCTAATAAATGTAATGTTGACCATAAAGTCATCACAATATCTATTTCTTTATCAAATATAGTTGTTTATTATTATTCTATTTTGTATGGAGTTGATAATTTATCTATGATGCCACTATGTGCACTGGCGTGATCTTGGACTAGTGTATTATATACAGAGGGTTTGGATTTGCATATTTGTCACCCACGTCATCTTCTTCAACTTGTTGAGCTTGTGCTAGGGATATAACACAGTGGTTTAAAGGAGCAGTCTGCAAAGCTTCGCAGTTCACCGGAGTTCTTTATCGTGGTTTCATTATCGTATCTTCACCAGTGGTGAACATTGGTTCCAGTGCTGGTGTGTATTGTGTTTGTAAGGTTGTCCGCGTTAGTTTGTGCTAACCTAGAGGTTTAGCCGTGCAGCTGTTTCCTAGTTCACTATTCACTAGAGTTGCGCCGCCGTTTACCATCATCTTCTCCACTGTTGAGTTAGCGCCACGCAAGCATAGAAGCAAGATTAGATCAAAAATAGAATAATTCTACCATGACACATGTCTATGGCATGCGGGGTCTACATATCCGTGCGTCAAAGCCTTGAGATGTCTCCACCATGGACCATGCATTGTGCCCGTGAACTTGATCTTTAGACCAAGTGCTTACATGTCAGTCTCTGGTAGTTATCCATTCTTCCTAAAATTAAATAAAAATTCAAAAAATCAGTCGGGTCCCTGAGAGGAATATTCTCTTTTCTTTCTCAATTTCCAGGATTTATTTATATGATAAACCTTCCGAGAGTCCATTCTCTTTCATACAAACTCCAATGGAGTCCATTCAAATTCCTAACTTCTTCTAAAATCGAGTCCTACATTGAAGTTTATTTTATTATATTTTTGGACATTGTTTTGTATATATTTTGTATTTATTTGATGTTTTCATCATTCGTTTTGTTTAGACGTTGAAGTGCTAAGAGCGTTTGAAGGTGAAGAGTTGATTCAAGATAAAGATTAAGATTTATTCCAAGGCATATTTTGCTTTGATCATGTTGAATCCAGTTTTATAAAAGTTATTTTGTATCAAATTATTACATGCTAGTTTAAATTATCAAGTTTTTAAATAGTTTGGGAATTAGTAATGTAACCCACTTGAATTATACCTACCTTGTCATTTGCTATACAATGATAATTTGTCACTCTTGCATGGATAATTATTAGTTGGTTACTAATATAACACCAACGTGAGTTGGTTGGATTGTGGTAGTTTGCTTAGCCATGCAACGAATAGCTTGTATCATTTGAAAGAGCAAATTTGAATATGATTAATTGTTTATGGAACATAGTTATGAAAATTGTGTGCCACGTGTTGCCACACAATGATGATGATGTTGTTCCCAGCATGTATTGCACGATAATCAATTGGACTGGTAAATAATTTAGATTTACAAAAGTGGCAAGAAGCTATGTGTGATGGTTCGTATATGTGATATTGGGTTGGTATTATTCTATCTGAATAAAGTGATATGTTTACTGTGAATAATTGAAAGTCCTCCCTCGGTCTCTTAAGGACATAACCTTGTAAGCCATTGAACTAGGCTAAATCATACAACCATAAGTCTCTAATGGGACAGACCTAACTTAGTAAGTTACCGAGTCTTAACATATGATATTTCAAGATGTAAACCAAACTGTTTGCACGATTGGGAAATGTGTGTACTGTGGTAGCTCCAGATCTTGAATAGTTATTATTCCTAGTCCAACAATGAGTCCCTCCTATTCTTCTACTTTGTGTGAGGGTGAAATAGTAAGACAGGCTTATTGGGAGTTTCTATATTCGGATTGAGTTCTGAAAGGTTTTATTATGATCTTCTTAGTCACATGTCGATGGGTACGTGTTACGGTCAACATTATGAGATTGATCATATCTGGTCGGTACAGTGTATAATCTCTGTAGAGTGTAAAACCTATTCAAATCGCCATGTCCTCGGTTATGGACAATACTCGAGAATTTCATATAAGGGTTAGATTTTGTGAAAATAAAATTGGAGAATGGAGGTTGTGTACCAATGAAAGGGAAGGAATTGGATTAGGCTGTGTGCTAGTAAAACATGAGAAATATATGAGAATCTTACCATTATTGTTATTTGTTTTGCCTATTGTTTTCTATTATTGTAGTAAATTGCAAATACTCTTTTATTACAAAATAGCCATATCAACTATTATTTTGGAATAAAGCTTGCGTATAGTTGTATTCGGCTTGCATTCTGTGCACACCTTGTTGAATACTTTATGTACTCACGCTTGCATCAATAAATCAATCAGTTGAAGATGAGTCAACAGCAACCCTAGAGGAGATGTATCAAGAGGAAGCGGGAAATTAGGAGTTGAGCCTTGTGGATTGCCAACTGCAGGTCAATCAGTTCTCAGCTAAAGTTTCCATTCTACTGACGAGACCTAATAAATGTAAACTTAAGCATAAGTTTATTACACTATCTATTTATTTATTTATCAAATCTAGTCCTTTATTATTATTATTATTATTATTATTATTATTATTATTACTATTGTTTGCATGGAGTTGATAATTCATCTATGTTGACGCCTAATGCACTAGAGTGGTCCTATACTAAATTTGTATATTCGGGTCTAGACATAATTGAAGAAGTTAAAACAACAATATTACAATTGTTTTTACAGAGTGCACATTTGCAGTGAAACCCAATTCGTATCGTGTAGGTCTAGTCGAGCCCAGGAATCAGAGGAGCGTTATAACTTCGTCGTTTGATTTTTCTTAATAGCTTCAGCTTTTTTGTGAACTAGTTAGAGTTTATCGAGATTAGTATATTATGTATTTATCAAACAATATTACACCACTTTAACTTCGATTTGTAGTTAAAGATGGACGAGGAAGGCTTCTAGAAAAGTATATGGAAGCTATGCTTTCTTGACGACCAACGCTTTGCTGACGATCATGGGCGATGTGAACTTGACGATTGAGATTTGGATGCCTTCGACTTTACTAGCTATACCATATTTCGTTTTATCCTGGACGTCTTTTTGACAAGATCGTTCTGTGTGAGTATAGTGGCTCTTGCCACGCTCAATACTTAGATGACTGACTATGGGAAGCAACCGGATAAAGCAATAAAGCTCAAGAAACGCGTGCACAAGATCTCTTGGTCGCGGACCAAAATGAGCTACTTTGCTTGCACGTTAACATATTGACGGAACGGCACGATCGAGAAGGCAAGCACTGGTCATGCATGCTGATTTTTTTAACAAATTCGTTTTACGCTTCCTCGTTGCACAATCAAAACCCAGGTTAGAAGCTATATACATACGCACATATATATGTAACTCCTAGCTAGCATTGGGAACCCATCCGGACCTGCTGCTCCCACAGCTCTTTACTACTGTATGTATATGTCCATTCTGTTTTAGACCCGCTAACATACACAAAAAATATTTACATTTGTCTCGTAAAAATTGTATTAGTAGATTTTTCATCACAAATTCTATGATATAATTATACATTTGTTAATATTTTTATAACATATAATTACGAAATAATATTAGAGTCGTGCATAGATATCGTGTCTCTATCTAAAATTATAAGTGAAAGAGAATGGAGAGTAATTATATAGCCATGTTGATTGGGAGCTCTTGTAAAAAATTATATATATAATTTGTACTTTGGAACGTTAGCCTTTACCTCAAAATTTTTACCACATCAACGCCACCTATCTTACCACTACTAGAACTAGAATAAGAACATCATGGGACCAATAGATCCATTTGCACGAATGGAGAGGGTAAAATATGATGAAGTACTTGCTGGTGCCATATGGCCTTCACTTGATAGGGAAACTATAATTAGTATAAATAAAGTCATTAGCAGGTTAATAAAATCGACCGAAAATCACGAAAATCAACCGTATCATGCCGGTTAGAAACCCTAAACAGATCAATAAACCATCCAAATTAAAAAAAATTCAAAAATTTGGAAAAATTTATGTCACATAAACCGGTCGAAAATCGCTCAAAAAAATTGGCTGCATGAAAATTTCAATTTGCCAGTCAATTTTTAAAAAAAAATTGAATTTTTTTCAAACCGTTTGATTTCGAAACCCATCAGCTTTTGACGATTTTCGTTCGATTTTTGTGATAAATCGGTGTCGCCGGATCTTCAATTTTTATCCTCAATTCGGCTTTTGTAAACTCTACTCATTAGTATATGTGAAGAAGTATATGCGAAGATGTAGATGTGTTGACGTGGATCAAAATGAGTAGGTGAACCTGTGAGAACGGGCCATTGGTCCGTTGGCTAGAGTGTGCACGCTCACAGCCCACCCGATTTCGAGCCAGGGAATCGGCGCCAGTGCTCACCAAATAAACGGCCATACCTACACATGGGTGTGTGTAAGTCCGCTTATACTAAAAAAGAGTCGGTGAACCTCTATATTAAAATCTTTTCAACCACATGCGTTTTCTGCGCATCTACTTGGATATGATAAAGGAGCTGCTTTTAATTCAATAGTTCTATTCAGGGCACCTCCAACAGTGACGAGCTCAACATGCGAAACAAGGTAGAAGCTAGCGATGCTGAACACGCTACTAGAGGGGCGCCATCTGTCCCCCCACACGTTTTGTGGCCTTGTGGGGCCACGCGATGACACGGCACAGATGCAACATCGGTGATGGACAATGCGGGAGAGAGGCGCGGCCAAGATTCAAAATTTTGGTGAAATGTTGTAAATCTCGGTTGAGATTTTGGATTTTAGTTGAGAGTAAGATTCTAAATTCTAGCGGATCGAAAAAAAATTCAAAATACTACAGTAAATTCAGTGGATTTGGGCGAAATTTCGGTCAGTTTTGCCGAAATTTCAGCCTTTGGGACTGAATTTGATACAAAATCGACTGGATTTGATGTTTGCAGGACCGGAGTACATGTGAAAATTTTTACATATACAAGTTATGTATAAGAGCTTACTCATTCACAACTGCGTTTGTGTCTAGGTTTGAGCCTGGCAACCACAATTTTCATGGAATTTTTTCCCTGTTAATTGGGCTACGCAAGAAGCAATACAGAATTCATACTCACACGCCAAAAAAGAATGTTAAGAGTGGGATTTGAACTCATGACCTGACAGACCAGAACCTTACTTTGACGCGGTAGACTAACTCGACCATCCTCAACTTCATGCCATAGCATTATGGTTACAAATTTTCTAGTGTCAGGAGACCATTTCACACGGGTTGAAAAAGGCCGAAATTTCGGTCATTTTGGCCAAAATTTCAAAAAAATTATTTTCAAATTTACCGGATTTCAAATTTGTTTTTTGAATTTTGTCCGGATTTTAACCAAAATACTGAAATCTCATTAAAATTTTGGATTTCGGCCACCTCCAAGATGTGATCCTAAACCAAAATTTGAAACCTTGGAGGCGACCATGGCAAGTTATTGTGGTGAAAATGGCCAAGGCGACATCACCCGATGGCTAGGGCCATGCCCTGACTGGATTCGGATCCGACGGACACACCTTGGGTCCCAACGAATCTGAGCATCGGCGAGCCTACATTCCAACGGCAATGAATCAGAGCTAGCGGCCAGTGGCAGTGAGGTAGAAGGTGCTAGCGGCCGGTAGATGAGAAAGAGGAGGAGCTGGTGGCCGGTAGTTCGAATTATCAACTGTTTAATTCTCGAAATACTTAAATAGTTGATAATTTGAACTAGTATGCAATAATTTCAAACAAAATAACTTTTATAGAAATGGGTTCAACATGATCAAAGCACAACTTGCCTTGGAATAGATCCTAGTTTTGATCCTGAGTTAATTCTTCTCCTTCGAATGCTCCTAACACTTCAACATCTAAGCAAAACGATCGACAAAAAAGAAAAATAAACACAGACTTGAGGCAAAATAAACTCCAAAAATCAAATATAACATATTTGATGTAAGATTGTGCCCCGATCTTTCGATGAGAACGATAACTATCGATTTGGTGGAACTGACTTTGACGATCCGACTACAACGTATGACGACGATGCGCCTTAGCAATCGCTAAACCAACTCCGAAGGGTTATTGATCTTGTTGTGGGCACGATCAACCTGAACACGAGGTTCAATTCCTGCAAGCAACCGAAGAACAAGCAAAAATAATAGTAAAAGCAATCTAAAATTGCAAATAAGAATTGATGTTCATGATAATATAGATCAAAAGGTGGGGTACTGCGAAGTAGTCTCAATAGGCGGTCGTTCGACACGTCTAGAGGACAATGTAGTTTGGCCCTAGGCTAAAACTATACTCAATAAAAACAAGTGTTTAAGTCGGCGGCTACTGAGTATATAAAAGGGAGAGACATGAGAGAGTCATCCTGCAACCAGGGGGGCGCACACAACTTGGGCTTTGCCCCACACGCTTACAAGGCCCAAAACTGTCCAAAATAGTATTATAGTATATTATTTCATTGATTTCGGCTGATCCACGATGAATCTGGCTCTAGGACCAGATCCATTGGAAAGGACTCGTTGTAAGCTTTCAATTAAGTGCAAGAAATCCCCAATCCGACACCGTATGCAAAAGTTATGCTCGTTTTACTTCAGACTGGTATCCGAAGGCTGAATTGGATTCCAGAACGTGATGGATTTGATATCTCTCTCTTCTTGGCCCATGGATGATGTGTTGGAATTGGTCCAACCAGGTGTGATCATATCTGTAGTAGTGATGTCCTTGTCATCCTCCCCTTCTTGAATTTGAGTCGTGCTCGACTCACGATCAGCTTTTAGTTCATCCTCAACACAAAACATTCTCATGTAGGTTCTGCATTTAATTAAATAAAATAGTAGCTCCACCTCTTTATATATTTTAAACACAAGAAAGATATTTAGAGGATTCACCTGATAATCATCAGCATAGCTCAACACTTCTTTACAGCATCTAAAGGCACAACGAAAACTATCATCGGTCTTGGACAAGCTGAAGAAGAAACAAGCAATAAAAAGAACAACGTATACGTAGCATATATGTATATATCACATATTTCGTTATTCTTTTGGTTTCGCGTAATGCTATTTACATAACAGCAAATGAGGAAATCAGATTTAAGCAAAGCACCTTTCCTCACAATTTTGCAACTCAATTTGTGATTATAAGTGAAGCATATAACATAAATATTAACATGATTCAGATAGCAACTTATTTTGCAAATATAAGTAAAGCACATATCTATCCCTATCTTTCGATAAAGAATACTCATGTTTTGTAAGCCTCGTTCAATAACATAGATTGCTTACAACTAGGATTGCCCAAAACAACAAGCTTCAATTCAGCAAGTTTATCACAAGTTATGCATATTTCGTAAACAAGAAACTTGCCATCTATACCATGATCTTCAAATATATTGAATTTAAAATAGTAGGCATACGTGGTAGATAAAAATTTAAGAGATGAAATTTTAGAAATCTTATCCATAGCACAATTCAAGCTAACAGGCTCATTCAACATGATATAGCACAAAACAGTGGCAGCGATATTTTAGCTATCACATCCTTATGAGTAATCAGGACCACATGATCAAAATTATAAGTATGCAATTCATCACATGGTTCTACAATTGTGGCACAATATGGTAACTCACTAGAATTAGGTACAGCAGGAATATACTCACAAATTTGCTCCCTTTTTTGCTGTAAAATCAGATCTATACTATGTTCATTAGCATCCTTCTCAAAAGAAGTAGGTACCTCAACACTTTCACTTGATAATGCAGGTTGTTCAGCTTGTAGCTCTCCCCTTCATCAGAAGTAACTTGCATATCAGATGGAACAACAACAATAGAAGTAACAGAAGTAGATTGGATTACGTTAGTAGAATCATCCTCACATGTGCTATCCTACTTGACTCGAATTTTCTGGTATTTCTTTCACATGCTCGGGGTGTATGCTCTCATTAAGATTTGATGCATTGCATGCAATAGAAGTAGCATTTAACTTTGTAGGAACTTGAATTGTGGTTGGTTGTCTTTTCTGTATTTCTCTTTCAGCTTCACAAAAAAGATTAAGAAAACATGATATAGAATTGAATTCTTTACAAAATATCATGAGTTGAATATCAAAATCTAGTCCACAATAAAAGTTGTTCATCCGAGTCTTTTCGGTCTCTTTTAACCCGCAACGCAAAGATCTACTCTAAAATTCTTGGTAGTACTCATTCACAGTTTTACTACCTTATTCTAGACATTGCAATTCATTCCGTAATTGGCGAGCAACATATGAAGGAACAAATCTAGCTCTCATAATTTTCATCAATTTAATCCATGTGCTAGGGATGTCTTGATTTTTACACATATAATCATTCCACCAAAGAGCACCAAAATTAGTAAATCCACTAGTAACAACTCTAACCTTATCAAGCTCAGGAATTCCATGTTTATCAAATGATTGTTCTACAGCTAATTCCCAAGTAAGATAATCTTCAGGATAATATTTACCACTAAAAATGGGTACGGTGAACTTATTGTTTGTACGTGTGCTATGCCGGCGTACATCCTATGGTGATGAAGCTGGGCTCGTACGTGCTTCTTATCTCGGAGTGTGAACTACTTCTTCTCCTAGAATGCTGTTGGTTCAAGCACTATGACGTTGAGAACCTGCCATTGTTAGTGAAGACAAAAAACAAATCACAAGTATAATGATCCTATCACAAGTATAATGATGCCACTTGATGTAAGATTGTGTCCCGATCTTTTGATGAGAACGATAACTATCTATTTGGTGGAATTGACTTTGACGATCCGACTACAACGTACGATGACGATGTGTCTTAGAAATTGCTAAACTAACTCCAGAGGGTTATTGATCTTGTCGTGGGCATGATCAACCTGAACACGAGGTTCAATTCCTGCAAGCAACCGAAATTTCATGATGCAAATTACTGACAAGAAAGATGTAAGGCACAAATGATTTTGGACAACGGATGATCAACTACTATATTTTTTTGTGGCTTTTTATGGACTTTAGGGATGAAACAATCTAACTACTAAACACTGAAAAATTCTCACCGAGCAACCTGGTGCTCTGATACCACTTGATGAAAGATTGTGTCCCGATCTTTCGATGAGAACGATAACTATCTATTTGGTGGAACTGACTTTGACGATCCGACTACAATGTACGACGACGATGCGCTTTAGAAAGCCCTAAACCAACTCCGGAGGGTTATTGATCTTGCCGTGGGCACGATCAACCTGAACAAGAGGTTCAATTCTTGCAAGCAACCGAAGAACAAGCAAGAACGATAGTAAAAGCAATCTAAAATTGCAAACAAGAATTGAGGCTCACAATAATATAGATCAAAAGGTGGAGTTCTGCGAAGTAGCCTCAATAGGTGGTCATTTGACACGTCTAGAGGACAATGTAGTTTGGCCCTAGACTAAAACTATACTCAACAAAAACCCAAATGTCTAAGGTAGTAGCTGCTGAGTATATAAGAGGGAGGGACATGAGAGGGTTGTCCTAGGGTTGTGTGCAGCTAGGGGGGCACACACAACTTGGGCTTGGACCCCTACATGCTTACAAGGCCCGAAACAGCATAAAATAGTGTTATGGTACATTGTTTCATTGATTTAGACTGATCCACGAAGAATCTTGGGCTGGGACCAGACCCATTGAAATGGTCTCGTTGTAAGATTTCAATCAAGTGCAAGAACTCTCCAATCGGACACCACATGCAAAAGTAATGCCCATTGGTATCCAAAGGCCGAATTGGATTCCAGAACATGATGGATTTGATATCTCTCTCTTCTTGGCCCATGGATGATGTGTTGGAGTTGGCCCAACAAGGTGTGATCGTATCCGTAGTAGTGATGTCCTCGTCAATATTGGACTATAGGTCTCGATTTTAGTTGAATTTAGAAACTTGAACATACTCTATTAGAGTTCATATGAAGGAGAACGGACCATCGAAAGATTTATACGATAAATAAATCCTAGAAATTGACAGAGAAATGATAATGTTCCAAGAATATTATTTTTTGATAGACTCACAAGTGGGCCTTATGACTATTCCAAATTTGTTTCTATTTTTTAAAATTTAAGAAAATACCAGAGATTGACATGTCACTACCTTGAAAAAGGCCATCAGTGGCGGTTCATAACTGTCATCAGTGGCGGTTTTTGAACCACCACAGATTTAGTGCCACTGATAATCGAGGATTATCAGTGGCGGTTCTAGAACCACCACAGATAACACTATCAGTTGCGGTTTTTGGCTAGAACAGCCACTGATATTCGGGTATCAGTGACGGTTTGAGCCAAAAACCGCCACTAATCATCCAAGTATCAGTGGCGGTTTTTTGATAGAACCTCCACTGATACTCAAATATCAGTAGCGATTCTATCCCAAAAACCGCCACTGATACTTGGATGATTAGTAGCGGTTTTTGGCTAGAACTGCCACTGATACAACTATCAGTGGCGGTTGTATATAAAACCGCCACTAATAGGCCTAGTATCAGTGGTAGTTTTTTGATAGAACCGTCACTGATATTACGTCAGTAGAGATTTTGGACCAAAACCGCCGCTGATAATCCCACACACGAAAATAAAAAAACTAGCATTTGTGGCTAGCCTCAGGCAGCGCTAGCCATGCCTTTTCATTATGTACATTGTTGTTTCAGTTGACATCACTAGGTCAAATGTAAGATTTATTAGAATAATCATTTTAAAAAAACTGTCAGATACAAGAGAGATAAAAACGGGATGCTGGTTATAGAAGAATTGGAGATAACAAAAAATAGCTAAGATTCTATCTACTTACTAATCACAAAAAATAGCTAACAAAAAATAACTTCAAGGAACTGAAAACCACTCAACTCTTCCATGTGCACCGTTGCCAAAATGAAATCAACATCTTGTGCATGATTCTCAAGACATCGAAGTGCCTCTATGGGACTTGAATACACTGGCACTGAAAAAAAAGGGAAAATATTTACTGTCTATTCTGAATACAAAAAATTCTCAGAACTATAGAAGAAAGAGTTTCTGCATGCAGACCATTGCAAAGTCAGAATCAGTGACTGAGGAATATTATGAAGGATGGAAAAAGTAGTAGTAATAAAATATCTACTTCTTAAAAAGAACATGGATTGCTGGTAGGAATTGATGGCGCTTACCATAAAAGTTGAGTTTACAGAGCATAGACCTTGCTAAATTCGCATGATGTTTATCTTCATCGATGACCATGACACTAAGCCCATCGGTGAGTGCGCCCTTACATTCTTTGAGCCATGAGTTTCTCAATGCTAGAGTTATTCGTTTTTGAGCTTTATTTTTGTGTGTGAAGCACTTGATCCTGATGAGCAATTGTTTCTAAGAAGAAACCAGCATGATGAGCAAGAAAAGCATGATTCACTCAGAAAACCACTCATTTCTTTAGTAATTTTTTCACTTGGTTAGTTTATCAAACTATTACAAACACATGAAATAACTTCATATGAAAAAATAACTATGTAAGGCAAACACATGAAATATTTAGAAGTGTCACTCGCATGTGTGTGTGTTCCTGAAGAAGACAAAAGTACATGCTACACTAGCACAACCACTGACAAAAGAAGTGGCATTGCCAAAAGAAGGGGTTCCCATTTGAAAGGAACAAAGAGTTATTTACACTTTGTAATGAAATAGAATTGAAGTAACAAAAGATTAAACTAGTGGAGGTAAACTAGAAGCCTACGGGTCTTCGGAGGTTGGAGACATGTGCTATGAGACAAGAGTATAGATGACTGGATCGTTGTTGTCTTCGTCATAAAACTCGCCTTTTTTGTTGATTATTTCCTTCATGATGAAGTAGGCTAGCTGGCCCTGAATGGCTTGGATTTCAGAAGGAAGCAGTCCTAACGTAGACAACTTGAGGCGCTATAAGTATAAAAAACAAAATTAAGAAAGTATATAGAAATTGAGTGGTGCGAATCAATGTGTCATGTCAGCATGACTGACCTCTACGTCATTGTCTTTTATTGTGCATGGTAAGATTTCGCGCATGTACTGGCACACGAAGTACCCACATAAATTTGTTCCTTGCGGCTGCTTGTGACACTACAAAAATCGAATGAACTAAGATGTCGTCGAAGGAGTTATTTACTATGAAATACGATATAAGAATATTCCTTGCGTGCATACCGGAAACTTAGTACGGATTGTAAGGGATTTGTGGTATGGGCGGTATCTTGAGCTCTTCTGACAATATCTTTTGAATGCCTCATTTATTAAATGTGTCTCACTTCAAAGTCTTTTTTAGGTTTATCCAGTGGATCCATGATCAGCATCTTGCTCTTTTCTGGATAAATTATTACGAGAATCCAGTGGAAGCTACATACACATGCATGATGCCATAGTCATTAGTCCTTACATCAGAGTAAATAACGAAATAAACGAGTAATTTAACTAGCTAGTGAGGAACTTACTTAAAATGGTATGGTAAAAGTATAAACTCCTTGTCTTGTAGTTTAATCAAAACTTTATATACGTACTCCTCGACCTCCTTTCGTGCTCTTTTGATTTCAGATTGGCAAACCGTTCCCGGGTCGAGGAGTCCCACTGGCCCCTTGGTTCTTTGTAATTCAATCATCTTGTATCTATATAACGAAATAGTTAGACATGACATTTATCGGTATTACGTGAATGTAGGCCAAGATTGATATATTAGACACTTATAGTGACTAGCATCTCAAAAAAGATATGTCGAGGGCATCGTGATAGAACAAGTTGTGCAAGTTATCGAATTCTATTAAGAAGTAGCCATAGCCCGCATGGTGAAAATGTTCCTCACGAAAAGTTGCAGTGATCACCTTCGAGAGTACGTCTTGGTTGGATCGATCCATGTACCATGCATGTAGTCGCTGCATCATGGGTGTTAGACTTTTTAACTTCGAAGCGGTGACTAAGGGCTTCCCTACCTCGAATTTCAATCTTTGTTGATTATCTTGTCATCAGACTTCGCCTTGCCCTTACTTTTTTGTCGCACGACATCATACTCGGTCCTGGCTTCACTTGATCTGGCTGATACGGCTTGTCTAATGTGCCAATTTTTGGGATCAGGGGTTCTAGGTTTGTCCTTTGAAGTACCAGGTGTTATAGGTTTCTGCTTTGGAGTACTAACAGTGGCCATCTTTATGGGGTCCTCAATGGATTTCTTTTCTACCTCATCTTGCTTCTTCACCGTTTCACTCTCAGGTGCTGGTGATGGATGCGAGGAATGTACTGCAGGAGAGACTGGCACTGCATGGTCCAAGACGATGTCACGCTTGCGCCACTGGATGAATGAGTGGACGGTACTTCTTAGAGTTGTTATCTCATCATTAGCGGGTTTTTCTAGCTCGATCTCAGCAAACTGTGCAAGTACCGTATCCACTTGGACCTTTGCATAACCTGACGCTATCAGGGTATTGTGCAGGACACCCCCTTCTTGGCACGGATAAACTACCCTTGTAGCAGCCTGTACAAATATGTTCATCAAGGGCACGTTGAGCTGACAGGGTGTGGGGTCCTGTATGTCATCCACAGGATAATGGTTGTTGTCCGCTTCTACCAATGGCGTGGACACGCAACTGCTGCGACGACCTATAGGGCTGGAGAGAATGTTGTGGGCCTACGACTGGCTCAAGGCTTGTTGTACTTGTCGTTCAACTTGTTCTTCAATGGTGCCTTGTATTTCTCGTAGAACCCTTTCCTTCATCATTTCCATTTCACCTCGGGCCCGCTCTTCTTTAGCTCTCTTGACTCTATAGGAGTCTCCGTGCTCGTGGAATCCACTCTTCCATGGAACCTTGACCCCGACGCCTCGTGTCCTATCGGGGTGCTCTTTGTTTCCTAGGGCCGCTGTTAGCTCGTCTTTCTCCCTGTCTGGGTGAAACGATCCTTGGGTGGACTGGACGTAAAACTCATGAACTCTTTGCGTCATTGCTTCGTCTTCGCTGCTCTTGAATGATAAACCCCCAGTAAACAAGATATCTACCCTCGCTAGCATGTAGTGCTTCACTAGGTCTGGTAGTCCAATCAAGGGACTTGTGCCAGCCAATTGGACCGCTTCTAATTCCTGCCTCTCCCATTGAGCAATTTTACCCGCGTACCCACTAGTGCCAAGTCTGTGGGGGTGAGTATTCCTTCTTGCGATGCTAATGTGGTCCTCACTGGACTTCCTTGCTGCTTCGAATTGCTTCATCGCCACAAACTCATCCCAATATGGATCTAATCTTGGGTACTCTCCGATGGCTGACCGGTTTTGCTTCACATAATTTATGTTCAGCCTCGCCTTGAAGTTTCTCCACGCTGCATCCATGGTCATCAATGCATCGCGACGCACGCGTTCTTCGGCTCCTTCGGGGAATTCGAAGGTTTCTTTGAGCTCTGTCCACAGATCCTCTTTTGTGACTTGGGGCACTTTATGCCAATCCGAATAGGTGATTGGCACTTTATCCCTTACGATGTACCCGCATGTTGACTTGTATTTTGCTGCTGATTTTCTCGGTGCAACAGGGGGCCCAGTATCTAAGACCTCTGAGATGGTGTACCGGCCTTCAGGCTTCTTATTTTTCCCTCGTCCTCGGTGTCTTGTAACAGAAGCATCATCTGCAACAGCGGTGGAGGCCTCGGCACCTTTGGTGGTTGGGTGGAGGGTAAGGTACCTGCTCGGGCTATCCTCCATTATAGGCTCGGTTCCGGGCTCTATTAGAACTACAGTTCGACCCGAAACATAATTTTTGTCAATTATTACAGAATCATCTCATGGAATTTCAAAGTACAGATGTACTGTCCTGTGTGTAATATTGTGTGGTGCTAAGATGAAAATGATTTTGCAAGAGCAAGAGACTTAGTTAGCTCAGAACAAAACTCTAGGAAGAATCGGTTTCTTGGATGTTTTGTTGATGGGGATTGAATCATTGGTGGTTTTGGAGCTCAGTTCGTTGTGTTTAGATCACAGCTATTACCCAGGTTTATTACGGAAGAATAATTTTTTGTTTGGGTTAAGTGAATTGTTCAGGCATTCGTGTGATGAGCCGTCTGTGATGACTATACATCACAGATGGTTCTACAAGAATGGCTCCACACATAATGTGACTTACCATGCATAGATGGACTTCCAGCCATGCATTATTTTGTACTACTAATTAATCCAGTATTCTAGTTATGTGTGCAACACAATGCATATACACACAACTGAAATGAAAGTTCAGGTATATAATATAGGCCTAGCAGACTAATCCATAAAAAAAGATCCGATTCCAACATATTCTTGATATATGAGGAAAAAGATGTTATATATTGAGATTTGAGAAGGTAGGTCTATTCCATTCTACCTAAAAGTACATGACTGCAAGGTACATCTGTATTCAATCCTATAAATATGCCACTTTTCTTAGACTAAAGGCCAAATTTGGCAATAAAGATGTCACCTAAAAGCACTTGTGATGCCTATAATCAACAGCAAACAAATCAACAAAAAACTGAAGATTCTACATTTTTTGGTGAAATGTGTGACATGCATCAAGCTATGGCAAGTTAGTAAATCAACAATTTAGAATAATTTGGTTGCTCCACACGCAAATCTAAAATTTCTGGGCAACCACTTCTTTGTGATGAAAAGAAATAAGAAACTTAACCTACCAAGTAATCAAAATTAGTATGGCAAAGTAAACTAGGTGCCTGTATTGCTAGCATGAAAGCCACATCATACAGGAGCAAGGGCGAGATTGCCATAAGAGAACTCAATAAGGTTCATGTGAATAACAAGAAGAGAAATATGGCACAGACATGAAAATAGATCCACTGGACATTTTTGATTCAAGTAGTTCAAGATTTATTAAAATGGATGAATTGTGCCTATTAAGATAAGTAACATTAAGGAGCGCAACTATCTGAAACTGGTATCAGCATTGCTTAATGATTTGTATGACTGCTAAGAATAACCAAGGCCATTGCTGCCAAAGGAGCTTCTTATACATAATGCTAAGTCTAATAACAACTACATGAATGTCGAATCATATACCGATTGACCTAACCCTCAATAATTGTAGTGCTGAATCTTATTTCCCAAAATAACTAATCTCAAGTTGAAAATGGGATCAACATACAAGACCTGGTATAAGGGCAACACTAAGAAACTATATTTGGCAACAGCTATGTGCTAAACTCCTATTGAGTTTGGCCAAAAAATGCTAACACAAGAGCCCTAATCCTGAAACCCTAGAATTGATGGTGCTTACCTTGGTGAGCAGGAGGAGAAGAGGGGCCGGGGGTGAGGCAGCGCGGTGGGAGACACCAGCCGGGGAGGGTGGCGTCGTCGGGCGCGGGTGGGAGGCGTTGGGCGCGAGGCGACGTCGGGGCTGCGTCGGCGCAGCTTAGTCGGGGCGGCGTCGGGCGCAGCGACGTCGGGCGGCGTCGGGTGGAGTCGAGGTGGCGCCGAGCGGAGTCGGCGCGCGTCGGGGCGAGACCGTGGTGGCGTCGGGTGCAGGCGGCGTCGGGGGCGGCGACCATGGCGTCGTCAGGCGCGGCGGGAGTTTAGGGTTTAGGACACTCGGTGAGAGAAGTGACTGTATCGACTTTTATATATGGGGCATATTATTAGTGGCAGTTCTTAACAAGAACTGCCACTGATACCCTTATCTGTGGCGGTTCATATAAAAAACCGTCACTAATACATATATTTTCTGTGGCGGTTATTTATACGAACCGCTACAGATAAGTGTATCAGTGGCGGTTCTTGTGAAGAACCGCCACTGATACAATTATCCTAATATATTAATGACCATATATAATTCTAATATAGTAATATACCCTATATAATACTAATATATTAATGACCCTATATAATCCTAATATATTAATGACCTTATATAATCCTAATAAATATTATATACCCTATATAATCCTACTAAATATTATATACCCTCTATAATCCTAATATAGTAATGACCATATATAATTCTAATATAGTAATATACCCTATATAATCCTAATATATTAATGACCCTATATAATCCTAATATATTAATGACCTTATATAATCCTAATAAATATTATATACCCTATATAATCCTACTAAATATTATATACCCTCTATAATCCTAATACAGTAATGACCATATATAATTATAATATAGTAATATACCCTATATAATCCTAATATATTAATGACCCACATTTCCATTACTTCACACAAATGCATAACACCACATTTCCATTACTCCATACAAATGCATATTGTTTACATCACATTGCCATTACTCGTATATAGCTAATTATTTTCTTTCACAATTTGCCCTTCTTCATGATCGTCGTGATGATAGGTAGCTTCCTGAGTGGTTTCTTCCTCGAGCCTGATGTTGCCATCTACGAAAGGAGGCAACTCATCAAACTGGTTGTACTCATCCTCATCCACGACATTCTCAACTCCGACGATCCTTCTTTTTCCCTGAAGAACTACATGGCGCTTCTTATCTGCTGGGTCGATTACATAGAAGACTTGTGCTACTTGCTTCGCAAGTACGAATGGTTAAATCTCAGATCCGACATGTTCGATATCCACAGTAGTGAAGCCGTACTTGTCCACCTTTACACCCTTTGGGAGTTGTACCCAACGACACCGAAACATCGGGATCTTAAAAATACAATAGTCGAGCTCCCAAATCTCTTCTATGAACCCATAGAAGCTACTCTTCTTACTGCCTGTGTTGTCATAGGCATCTATGCGGACACCACTATTTTGGTAAGTGCTTTTGATATCCTGAGATCTCATGTAAAAGGTATATCCATTTATGTCGTATCCTTGCCATGTCAAGATTGTACCTGATGGCCCTTTTGGCAACCACCTCAACATAACACTCGTTTCTTTCCCAGTTATATGCTCTTTGAGCCAATGATTGAACAAACGGTTATGCACTTTTGTTACCCAAACCTCTAATCGTCCACGATTTTCCTCTCGTAGCTTATCCTTGTGCATATCCATATACGAGGACACCTCAACTGACTATTGCAAGACTGTGAAATGAGCTTTTTCGAACAATCCATGATCGTAAGAATTTGTTGATTTCCTTCCAATCGTCCCTTTCCCAGCTAGCCTACCCTCATGGTGAGATACAGGCACTCCTACCGGTTCCACCCCCTCCATGTAATCCACACAAAACTCGATAACCTCCTCAGTTGCATAACCTTCCACAATGCAGCCCTTCGGTCGAGATCGATTGCGTACATACTTCTTCAGGATACCCATGTACCTTTAGAACGGGTACATCTGATGCAGGAATACGGGGCCACATACATTTATCTCATTCACAAGGTGAACAATGAGATGAACCATTATATCAAAAAATGATGGAGGAAAATACATCTGTAGCTGGCATAATGTCTTGACCACATCATTCTGCAGTTCAGAAAGTCCGATGGGATCGATAACCTTTTGTAAAATCGTGTTGAAGAAGAAACACAATCTCATGATTGCCTCTCGGACCTTTTCAGGCAAAATACCTCTAATTGCAATAGGAAGCATTTGTGTCATCATCACATGACAATCATGAGACTTCATGCTAGTTAACTTCAAATCTTTCATCGAGACCAGTTTCTTGATGCTTGCGGAGTAACCGGACGAAACTTTCACACCATGCAAGCATTTGCAGAGGTCTGTTCTCTCTTTCTTGGATAGAGTGTAGCAAGCTGGGGGAAGGTAAAGTCGCCCTTTCCCGGTGTCTTGAGGATGTAGCTCAGCTCTGATTTTCATATCTTCCAGGTCCCTTCGTGCTTTCAGTCGATCCTTAGTTTTGCTAGGAATGTTTAGCAAAATACCAATCAAGCTGTTACATACATTTTTCTCTACGTGCGTGACGTCTATGCAGTGTCGAACTTCTAAGTCCTTCCAATAGGGCAAGTTCCAAAATATCGATCTCTTCTTCCACGTGGTCTTCTCAGTTGAGACCTCGATTTATTATTACTATCTCCCTTTCCAAGTACGACATTAATATCCTTAACCATATCATATACCTCTTCCCCACGACGAGGCCTTGGAGCAATACCATCCTCTTTTGTCCCGTCGAATTGTTTCTTCATATTGCGGTAGGGGTGATTCCTGCGAAGGAACCTACGGTGATGCATGTACACAGTTTTCCTCGAGTTATTGAGCCACACACTAGCGGTTTCATCCATGCACTTGGGCATGCTTTGGCCCTTTTTACAGTACGACCGGATAGGTTACCAAGGGCAGGGAAATCATTGATGGTGCAAAACAACAATGCGCGTAGAATGAAGTACTCTCGCTTGTACTCATCCCATACCTGTACACCTTCGTTCCACAGTACCACAAGATCTTCCACCAATGGTTGTAGGTATACATCAATATCATTGCCAAGTTGTCTCGGCCCTTGGATAAGCAGCGACATCATAATGTACTTTCGTTTCATACACAACCAAGGAGGAAGGTTGTAGATACAGAGAGTCACGGGCCAAGTGCTATGAATACTACTCATGTTACCGAAAGGATTCATTCCATCCGTACTCAACCCAAACCTTATATTCCTCGGTTCATTCCCGAAGTCCTTCCTAAAGAGCCTATCGATGGTTCTCCATTGGGCAGAATCAGTAGGGTGTCTCAGCTTTCCATCCTTTTTACACTCTTCTGAGTGCCATCGCATCAATTGGACATGCTTTTTGTTTTCAAATAAATGCTTCAACCGAGGTATTACTGGTAAATACCACACCACTTTAGCGGGAGCTCCTTTCTTCACCACGGTGCCCTCGTTGTCATGGCCTTTACGCTTGTATCGCGATGATTTGCACACCGGACATACATGCATGTCTGTATACTCTTTGCGATAGAGTATACAATCGTTTGGACATGCATGTATTCTTTCTACTTCCAATCCCAATGGACATACAACCTTCTTAGCTAAATAAGTGGTTATCGGCAATACGTTTCCATCTGGAAGTATGTCCGCTAAGAGATGTAATAGCGCCTTGAAACTCTTATCAGACCAACCATTGCTTGCCTTCAATTTCAGAAGTGAAAGCACGGTGTGCAACTTTGTGTATTCCTCCTTGCAACCCGGGAACAAAGGTGTGTCCGAGTCATCCAACAAACCCTTGAATTGATTAAACTCTCTCTTACTAGTGTAGTTCCCTTCTGCATCGCGCAACATCTGAGCAAGATTATTATCGTCATCAATGTCCAACCTATCCTCATCAGATCCATAACCGATGTCAGCTGCCATAATGCCTTATCCATCATTCAATACGTTATCACCTTCATGTATGTTTTTCCTCTTCACCGTGACTTGTTCAACGTGTATAGCCAAGTACAAAACCCCTTCGAATCAAGTGCAAGTGGATGTGCTCTTTGTCTGAAAATATTTTCTCATTCTTGCAATCAATGCAGGACAATGTATGTACTCCGTCTTCTTGTGCAACTTGTTCTCCTCAGCGGCTCTTAGAAAAGCAGATACCCCGTCGATGTAATCTCGGCTGTAACGGTTCGCATTGTACATCCATCTCCGGTCCATCTAAAATTAATTAACATATAAAAATTGATTAAAAATCTAATCTAATTACTTATCATCCAAAGGAGCTAGATAATAAATTCATCATCTAAAAATGATGAGCACCTACCAAATTAACTAAAATTTCATGTATATCAATATCCACTAATCTTAAATAAATAAATTTAATATATGCAAGATGTATATTATATGTCCACACTAATGGAACAAAATTAATAGTAATTAAAAAACTAATCTAATTACTTATCATCTAAAGGAGCTAGATAATAAATTCATCATCTAAAAATGATGAGCACCCACCTACCAAATTAACTAAAATTTCATGTATATTAATATCTAATAATCTTAAATAAATAAATTTAATATATGCAAGATGTATATTATATGTCCACACTAATGGAACCAAATTAATAGTAATTAAAAAACTAATCTAATTACTTATCATCTAAAGGAGCTAGATAATAAATTCATCATCTAAAAATGATGAGCACCTACCTACCAAATTAACTAAAATTTCATGTATATTAATATCCAATAATCTTAAATAAATAAATTTAATATATGCAAGATGTATATGTCAGTTCACTAATGGAACCAAATTAATAGTAATTAAAAAACTAATCTAATTACTTATCATCTAAAGAAGCTAGATAATAAATCCATCATCTATCAGATTAACTTAAAATGCAATTTATATTAAATATATGCTTCATCATAATTCATCATCTATAAAAAGAACACAACATCATCTAATGAACCTAGCTAGGAAATAAATTCATCAACTACAAAATGGTAGGTAAATAAAAATAAACAAAATCTAAACTTTTCATCTCATCTACATATAAACCTTAATTAAACTAGGTTTAAAAATTAAATTGCAACAAGATTAACACAAATCAAGAGAGGAGAAAAAATAACTCACCAAGGAACAACTAGAGAAAATACAAGCACAAGAATTGGAGAAAACAAAATCTGATAATTAGAAGTTTTGGTTTGCTCTCGGGAGGAAGAAGGCTAGTGCTGCTACTGACCACTTATTTATAGGCAATATTATCAGTGGCGGTTGTTAACTAGAACCGCCACTGATAAAATTATCCGTGGCAGTTCTATCCTCGAACTGCCACGGATAATCCAATAGTATCAGTGGCGGTTCGAGGATAGCACCGCCACTGATAACCTAGTTATTAGTGGCGGTTCTGTCCTCCAACCGCCACTAATGATGGATTTGAATTCTTCTTTCTTGATGTCCATGATTCCTTCTGGCACATGTTACTGGCGAAAAGCAGTAACAAATTCATTGGAAGAGATGTTCGGCACGGTTTCATGGGTATTACAGTAGTTCTCCTACCATTTAGCGGCAACACCTTCCAACACCGTCAGCTTCCAAAGGTGCAACATTCCGGATAAAAGTGGGCAAACGAGTCCTAATGAATTCTGATAGCTTTGAGTGAGGACAAGGAACATTGATAGCTGCTAGGGTTGCATTATTGATAGTGGCTTAATGAGTCATATTTTGAACTTGCTGCACATGGTATGCATCAATTGAGTCTGAGCAGCTAGAAAAGCTCCAATGTTCTGTAGACCCACTTGAGATGATTGTCGGGGCCAGAATAAGCAAATTCAGACCCTCTGTGTATATTGCACTAGTACAGGATCACGCTAGTACACACAGGCTCAACATAGATGAATATCACAATCATACTAGCGGAATATAATAAAAGACTTCATATATTAATTATAACCTGTTGACTGACCTTACATTAACTAAGAATAATAGAGTAAACTGCAGCAGAATAGAAAACGTAGATAAACCCCTTAGTATACCACAAGCAACTGACAAGGCTCGCACTCTAAACGTTCGTCTCTCCTGGACACTCCTCCAAAGTTGGTGTAAACTCCTCCTCAATTGGCGATTTTGTTGTTGGCAAGGGTGAGTATATAAAGCACTCAACAAGTTGTCCGCATAATGCAATTCTAACATAACTATATGCGAGGCTTATTCCAATGGAATGGCTAACATGGTTGTTTTGGAATAAAGTAGCATTTATAAAATAATACAATATTTAGATTGAAATGACTGTAAAACAAATGACAATAATAAGTAATTGCAGGTATTTCTCAAGTAAACTTGCCATCCAGCCCTTATATATTCTAAACTTTCCAACAGCACACTACCTCCTTTCCAAGTTTTCATTTTATAAAATCTAACCCTTAAATATAATTCCCGAGCATTACTCAATACCGTGAGCATGGCTATCCGAATAGATTTTACACTCTATAGAGGTTATGCGCTATACCCACATGATGTGATCATCGCATTGCCCCAGTTGCAAGTCAATATCATTGCGTTACAACCCGTCACTACAACTAAACATCATTGTGTGAAAACACCTGACACAATAATTCCATAAACATGTTTCATATTCCATTAGTCGATTAACTTTTGGTATTTCAAAAGACATGAGTTGTATGTAGAATGGCTAAGCAAATTATTCACGATCTAACCATCCCATATCGGTATCTATTAACCACCAACTAATAAGGACCCATCCTAGGGTGAAAAATAATCATGGCATACAAATGACAAGGTAGGGTATAATCTAATTGCCTTAGAAAAGCCCTTGCTCTTGCTCTAGACCTTGAGTTTGAATCAACTCCTCGCTCTCAAATACTCCAGGCACTTCAATGTTTATGCAAATCGAGAGAGAACACCAAATAAATACCAAACTATAGAGCAAAAAAAAGTAAACAAATCAAATAAAATTCACCATTAAATAGAGCTCAATTTTACAATTTTTCAGAAACTAAAATCACCTCAATCGGAGCTTATAACAAAAGGCAAGTCGCAATTAGTCATAAACCATGTTAGCAAGGAATATAAGTGTTCCGATGAGGTAATGGCTCACTACATGGATGATGTGAGGAAATTGGAAAAACAATTTAATAATTTGAATGTCTAATATATACCGTAAAGAGATAACCTATTAGCAGACCAGTTATCAAAACTAGGATACTCACAATCACATGTTCCAATAGGTGTGTTTCTTGAATATTTGTCTAAAACTTCTATAGATATCTCTATGGAAATGTTACTGACAAATACAGAGGTCGAAGCCCTTGAGTAGGATACAGATTGGGTTAAACCATTTAAAGCCTATCTTGAAAATGGGACACTGCTCGAGGATGTTCACGAAAAAGATATATTAATTTGAAAGGTGTGAATGTACAAACTGCTCCACAATACTCTGTATAGAAAGGGAGCTCATGGAGTTCTAATACAATTCATATCCGAAGAACAAGGGAAAACATTGCTTCATGAAATATGTGGGGGCTTATGCGGAGCACATGCTTCATATAGAAAACTGGTCGAGAAAGCATTCTGACAAGGTTTTTACTGGCCCAATGCTTTAGAAGATGCTATGAAACTTGTAAAAACCAATGAGCAATGTCAATTTCATGCTTGACAGGTGCACCAACCTGCTAATCAATTGTAGACCATACCATTGTCATGGCTGTTTTCAACATGGAGCATTGATATAGTAGGTCCTCACCCAAAAGCAATCAATGGATTTATGTATCTGTTTGTTGCTACTGATACCTTCACAAAATGGATTGAGGCTAAGCCCGTAGTTTCAATTATGGCACAAGGAGCAAAAAAAATTCTTTTTGAAAAATATAGTCACTAGATTTGGAGTTCCTAGTTGGCTGATTACTGATAATGGATCATAGTTTATAAGTGGTCTGCTTCAAGATTATTGCGATGAAATAGGAACAAACATTTGTTACGCTTCAGTAACTCATCCTCAGAGCAATGTAGTAGTTGAATGGGCCAATGGCCAAATAACACAAGGTATGAAAAAACGAGTGTTTCATCATCTTAAGACACACTCAAGATCTTGGGTCGACGACCTATACTCCATGCTTTGGGCCATATGCATTACAACTAGTAGAGCAACACGGAAAATACCATTTCAAGTAGTCTACAAAGTAGAGGTTGTGTTACATAGTGAGATTCACTCGGGTTCCACACGGATCACTCTCCACGAACAGTTGACAAAGACAATGAGTGTGAAGATGACATCAATATCTTCCAAATGGGAAGGTCCCTTCACTGTGGTACACTACTACGGATATTATCACATTTGGTTGTGCCTACTCCAACACATCATCCACGGGCCAAGAAGAGAGAGAGATCAAATCCATCACGTTCTGGAATCCAATTCGGCCTCCTGAGACAGCACCAACTTAAAATGGCCATAACTTTTGATCCAGAAGGGTGTTCGGGGCACATGAGTACTTGATTGAAAGCTTTCGTCTCCCTCTTTCCAATGGATCTAGTCTCACCTTCAAATTCCTTCTGAGCTGTCCAGAAACTGCAAAACAAGTCACGTCACTTTTCCAGTCCGAGTCAGAGTGGGCCTTGGGCCTTGTAATCGAATTTTATTTGGTTTCCTAGGGTTTTGAACGACCACCTCCTCTTGTTATCTCATAAATAACCAGCCGCAACCCCATCTATGGTTTTGGGTTTTGTTTGATTAGTTTAGCCAAGTGCAAACTTCGTGTCTTCAAGTTGTGCTAGACAGCCACCTTGTCAAGACCTTCAATAGAACCCCAACTTATTTTATCCTTCAATTCTTATTCGCAATTTCAGATTGCTTTTACCATTGTTCTTGCTTGTTCTTCGGTTGTTTGCAGGAATTGAACCTCGTGTTCAGGTTGATCGTGCCCACGGCAAGATCAATAACACTCGAGTTGGTTTAGCGATTGCTAAGGCGCATCGTCGTAAATGACGTTGTAGTCGGATCGTCAAAGTCGGTTCCACAAATCGATAGTTATCGCTCTCATCGAAAGATCGGGACACAACCTCACATCAGGTGGTATCAGAGCGCCAAGTTGCTCGGTGAGAGATTCTATACTGTAGATTAGTTTTTGTTTTCTGTCCTAAATTGAAAATTACTCCACAAAAATTCAACCTTTAGATTCAATCTGTTATTTTAGTGAGTTTTGTTAGGTTTTGATCCATTAGAGTCCTTGTTTTAGTTGCTGATTGTTTTTTCCCTTCGCGTAGCTTTTCTTTCAATCTGTCCAGTACTTTGTTTTGTTCATAACTTTCGCATACGAGCTCGGATTCTAGTGTTTTTGCACTTTTCTGAAACCTGAGAACGATCTCCACAAAATCATAGTTGGGCATGAACTCTAATTCTGGACCTAAAGCTGTTTAATCTGGATATCAAAGTTGTTGAAGCAAGTTATACTTCCAATCCAGATCGGTTCGGTATTTTGATCATAATTCTCACGTCCGAACTCCGTTTGGGAAGTTTTTATACTTTCCTGAATCCTTGAAGAGTCCTCTACAAAAACGTTTTTGGGTGTCCTTTGTGATTCGGACTCCTTAAAACCGAATTTGATTCGAATCGAATCAGTCTCGCAGGCGAAATTGGGGGTTTTCTGTGCAGTTCGGTTTTTGAGCCATAACTTCCACCCCCGAGCTCCAAATTGCATGTTCTTGTACTCTTTTGAAAGCTGAGGACATAATCTTGAATTCTTTCCATAGTGAACCTTCTAAATTCGGTCGTTTTGAAGCATTAATCTTGGTGACAATTCTGCTGTCCTAGAAACTTTGAATTTGGGTATCTTGCTTCAATTCGTGTTCTAGTTTTGTTCCTTTGAGTTGGTTGAGTCCAGTAGCATCCATAATCCATAAAACTCCAAAAATATCAGTATACATACCTTTGTTAACCAATTCATCCTTTGCGAATACTTTGATCCCAATTGAGACTAGCTATTTGATATTGCTTAGGGCTGCTCTACTTGATATATTGCATAATCTTGAATTATCATATCACACTGTCTTGTGACATTGAGTTGGGGATTCCAAAACTTTGCTCATACTAGTGTTGGCCGAAAGTCACAAAAAAAAGAAAAAAAAGAAAAAAACATAATAGTGGCCGACAGCACTACATTGAGCGAAACCCTAATTTGTGTTCATTATTTTTCAGATTGTGCAATTGTATTAATTAGTGAGCAATCTTGTGCCCTTTTTACATTCTTGAAGCAATAAGTTAGTGTCTCTCTACGACTTGTGCAATAGAGCTTTCGGTGCCTCACTTATATTTTATAGCTCATTTCTTGATTGCATAAGTTCCATCATCTTTTGCGTGAGTTGCCTTGAAATTCGCTTAAATCTTTGAGATCGACAACTAGGATTTGTGATTTCTATTTTGGGTCCTTACTTGTCATTACAATAACTAGAATTATCAGATTGCATAGGAAATAAGTATAGCCTACCAAGCTCCACATATTTTACCTTGTACGTTTGTTCAGTCCCTTGCAATCGCTTTATCCAAGCTTCGAAGAACTTTTGACACCGCCAACGGCCGACAACTCCCCGCACGGTAAGAACTTGTAAGAGCTTTGGTTAAGGCTTGAGAGTTGAGCGACTTTTCTCCACTTCCTAGTAGTTGATTGGGAATTACATAAACCTTTGTCTTTCCCTTTATGCTACTAACCATGTCGGTGACAAGAGTTCATCGCATCATTCTCCACGCACGAAGGGCAATGTACAACTCACTAATGAGCAAATGTCGCTGCAAGAAGACCGCTTCCGGTCCATCGAGATCGCTCAGGAGTTGCTAACACTACCCTTGCTACTATTTTGTCTAGACTTGATGATATGCTTGCATTGCTGTCCTCGAACTTCCGGTCCTCCGCCTCGTCTCCTAAGCAACAACAATGGTGTACTACGGCACAACGGGTTCCCATTGCTGCCCGACTTCCAGCATGGGCCTTGTGCATCGGTCGCCCCACCACACATCGCCACGGGTTCATCCACGATGATGAACAAGGTAAAATCAAGTTTGAGTTGCCTCCTTTTGGTGGAAAGTTCGATCCTAATGCATATATTAATTGGGAGATAGCGGTAGATAAAGAATTTGCAAACTATGACTTATCCGAAAACCAAAAGATTAGTGCCGCAGATTAAAGTGTTAACGTCGGATGCGATATATTGGTGGAAGCATATATCTAGACATGATAAAGACCCTAAAACTTGGAATGCAATGAAAAGACTTATGAGAAATGATTATGTTCCTGAATATGTTGCTAAATATTTGCTTACTAAACTTCAATGCTTAAAACAAGGTTCTAAAACTGTTATAGAATACTTTCATGATTTGCAAAATTGTTTGTTGCGTTGTGGTTTACAAGAACGTGAGGAAGCTCTGAGCTTAGGTTCATACGTGGACTTAATCATGAAATTCAGGATGTTCTTGTTGATGAAACATATAGTTGTCTTTCAGAATTGATTGAATGTGCTTTTAGAGCTGAAAACATGCTTACTGAATCTTTGAAAGAGCCTTTAGCTTTATTTGAGGTGCCCATTGTTGCACCTTCTGTTGTAGCTAACATTTTGCAGAAAAGTGAGCACCATCGGGAGAAAGATGAAGAAGAAAATGTGAAAAAAGAGGAGATATTTGCTGCTCCATACGTATGTGAAGAGTTGAAAATTGAAGTTGCACCTACAACCACGGAGAATGATTTAGAAGGTAATGTCAAAGGTATGGACTGTATACATGGTGAAAATCATTTTGAAGAGACAAAACTGTCCATGAATCGTGCTATCGTAGAGCAACTATTAATGGAACCCATTGCTGATTTTGTTGCTATTCCTAGTGATAAAGAAGAGTTGTGTCATAATGCTTCACTTATATCCACGCCACAATTAGTGAATGAACATGAAATATTTATATTTGAACAAAACACTTATACTGAACATAGACATGTTATTCAAATTGCTAGTGAAGAAGATGAGCTTAAATTGATGTCTTCTTTAGATACTTTAGGTTACATTGAATTTGATGTTCGTGTGATTTGGATAGTTTCAAGGAGAAGATTTTTGTACATTCGATTTGCCATGGTTATCACGAAATATTTTCTATGTTGTTGGCAAACATAATGATAAAGGAGAATACAAAGTGCATAGATTATACATTTGTTCAGATCTGAGACCTCCACATCCTATGCAACAATGTGATCAATTTGATAATTCTAATATCATATCAAGTACCCCTACTGTCGATTATAATCTATATGATAGTTTTCAAGAAAGGGAGTGTTTGGGTGATTTTGATTCACGAGACATTGATTTGAGCACAAAAGATATGCATGATGCTTTGCTCTTTCTCGCTACTAACATTTTGCAGGAGAATGTGATGGAGTCGAGGACGACTCCAATTCAAGAAAGGGAGAATGATGAGATCATGCTCGTCCTGGATATGATCAACGCTATATCAATTTGGCGACACTTCACGGCATCCTCTGTATCATCTACATCTACTAGGATGGCTTTCCTTCACAGGGGGGAGGAAGCGTCCAAGAGTGCAAGCTTTCAACATGCCTTTATATTCTGGAAAGAAATATTGAGCTTTGTGGAGGATGATCTGAACATGAGAATACTTTTGTTGAGGTCAAGCTAAAGCTGAGCATGAGTCGAGGGCGACTCAAATTCAAGAAAGGGAGGATGATGAGGACATCACTACTACGGATATGACCACATTTGGTTGTGCCTACTCCAACACATCATCCACGGGCCAAGAAGAGAGAGATCAAATCCATCACGTTCGGAATCCAATTCGGCCTCCTGAGACAGCACCAACTTAAAACGGCCATAACTTTTGATCCAGAAGGGTGTTCGGGGTACATGAGTACTTGATTGAAAGCTTTCGTCGCCCTCTTTCTAATGGATCTAGTCTCACCTACAAATTCCTTCTGAGCTGTCCGTAAACTGTAAAACAAGTCACGTCACTTTTCCAGTCCGAGTCAGAGTGGGCCTTGGGCCTTGTAATCGAATTGTATTTGGTTTCCTAGGGTTTTGAACGACCACCTCCTCTTGTTATCTCATAAATAACCAGCCGCAACCCCATCTAGGGTTTTGGGTTTTGTTTGATTAGTTTAGCCAAGTGCAAACTTCGTGTCTTCAAGTTGTGCTGGACAGCCACCTTGTCAAGACCTTCAATAGAACCCCAACTTATTTTGTCCTTCAATTCTTATTCGCAATTTCAGATTGCTTTTACCATTGTTCTTGCTTGTTCTTCGGTTGTTTGCAGGAATTGAACCTCGTGTTCAGGTTGATCGTGCCCACGGCAAGATCAATAACACTCCGGAGTTGGTTTAGCGATTGTTAAGGCGCATCATCGTCGTACGTTGTAGTCGGATCGTCAAAGTCGGTTCCAGAAATCGATAGTTATCGCTCTTATCAAAAGATCGGGACACAACCTCACATCAGGTATCAATTACCCAATCAGGTTCTGTTCGGCTTGCTATGGAAGACGGAAGAGTTCTTTCAAATACATGGAACGTGTAGCACCTTCGCAAGTTTTATGTGTAAACATCCAATCTATTTCTTGGTTTACATTTATATCTCTCTTGTGTTATGAACAAACTGGTTTTTGTCATGCTCAAATTCTGAGAAATCACAATATCATCTTTTAACCATACTCTCTAAACAAAGTATGAAGTTGCTGGTCGGATTGAGAGATGACTTTTAATTGAGCCTTTTTATGTAAGCCAGTACTTAATGCATTGAAACTCATTAGACTAACATTGTCTCTGATCTGCTGCCAGTTAGTAAAGAGTACAAAGTGACAGAGAAAACAGGTCATTACTCCACTACTATTGTATACCGATCATGTTGCTAATCAGCACAAACTGTTGAGGGCTAGCGATATACTTAGAAAAATATAAAAAGTAGACAAGCAACAAAATAAACATAGCACAAAAGAAGTAATTCGTTTATAACTTAAACATTCTAAGTTCAAAACATATACTTAGATGAAATTTTCACATTCTTCGTATAAAGATCAACGACAAATTGTACTTCACATTTCCTATCAATCTTGCTTGAGTGGCCAACTGCAGATCGGGCGCTAATTTCTCTAGTTCAACTGTGTCCTTGTAAAAGCGCCTTAGCTTCACAAAGAGAGCACCAATCTGAACAATGATTGAAGCATAGAGAGTAGCTTCGATGGTCTGCGCCATGGTGGGGATATGGTCAAGGATATTCCTTATCCGATTGTTGACCCCCACTACGAGTTCCTCAGTAGTTGGGTTGGTCTTTGCAAGTTTGACCTCTATACCCTTCAAATTTGTTACAATTCTCTTTAATTGCTTGAAACTAAATTCCAATGTGGATTTGTTGACCTGCTGGAATTTAACCATGTCTTGTGAGAGGAGCTTGATGTGTTCCTTAATTTTCATCATCTCCTCTTGCATTTCACCCTTAGCTCTTTAGATTTCTTCTTCTCAATCTCTTCTTTGGAGAGCTGGGTTGCTTAGCCTTTAATTCTTTTTGCCATTCTATAAAAGTTCAACAATGAAAAATTACTATATATTTCTTTCAAAAACAAACTAAATAGTTTGGGAACAGAGACATACCTGTTATCTCGACCTCTTTAGCCTTAAGAAGTGCTTGGTGCTCCTCGAAGAGCTTCTAAGTATTGGCTTCATTCTTCTTGAAGACTGCATAGTGTCTAGAATTCTTATCTTCAAGGAATTGATACTTTTCTTTGGCTTTGACAAGATCAAATTGATAACCCTTTGCAGTGTTTTCAGACACTAAGAGTTATTTCTCTAGCTCTTTTATCCTTTTCTCTAAATATCTGTTTCCAAATAGAACTATTAGAAGAAATTTCTTATAACAAATGAAAGGTGATTTGTTATGAACATATCTCTTTGTTTTCTTGACTTCAGCATTGGCCAAAGTCTTAGCATGATGACCCACTAGGTCGTATATTTCTTGTGAATGATGTAAAAAGCGAAAAGAAAATGAATCAAAATCCTTTTTTCTCTTAAAATTAAAAAATGAGAGGAAAAGAAGAATAACTTGGATTGCAATTTATCAAAAACTTGCTTAAAATTCCTCTCTTGGTTGGAAGCAACAAGAGAAATGATCATTGGCAAAAACCACCTCAGTGCCAACACTAGTGGTCGCTGTCGCAACAACTTCCACTATTACGGTCTCACTAGTCAGAGCGACTAGCACCTCCTCTGCCATGGCAACTTCCAATGCCAAGACCGGAATTTCTTTTGTAGAAGTCCCCACAGCGACCACCTCCACCATCGCAGTAGGAGGAGCACTTGCTTCCTCTGTAGCAGGTAGAGCCCCTAAGACCAGTGGATCTGTTCTAGTGCTTGTGGATTTTCACCCTTTGCACTTGTTGGGACCATGTCAGTGCCTTCCACACTGGTCGGGTCTACTTTAGCACCCTCTGTAGAAGATGCTAAAGCCAATTCCAAACTGGACATCGTAAGCACAACTAGTGGATTAGCCTTAGGCTCCACTTGGGTATTTTTACCCTGATCTGTGGAAGGACCAGGGGAGTAGCTTGGCAGTAAGACAAAATCAAAACAAAAACATACTTAGTCTCTAGGGAAAATCTGCTCAGAACTAAAAGTTAATAAAAGAAACTTACCTACATAATAGTCTTAAGTCTATAGCCCAGGATACCAAGGTATCCTTGGATTGCAGGGCACACCTGCTATCACCTTCAGAACTTGTCGACACACCACACCAAGGGTAGAGGTCTTCCTCTTCCTTATAATGATGAGGGGAGCATATCCATCCTCCTCAACCCCTTCACCCTTGCCCTAAACACAAGGGAACGGGGGATAACGACTATGTGCTAGCTTAGAATTCTAATCAGCATATCTGTCCTTTTTTTGCACCTGTGAGGGGTTCTACTTCGTCCCCCTAGAAACTTCGGCCACTTTGACCCTTTTCTCTTATGCCTAGGGCTGATAGTGCACATGCTTAGAGCGTATAGTACTATACGGCACCAGGGCCTAACTAGTACTGGTCGGGTCAGCACTGGTCTGTGCGGCCAGAGCCATAGACAATAGCTATGGGTCCGCCACCTTCGAGGCACCACTAGGAGAGGTCCTCGTCTTCTTTGCTGGTGGGGCCTGGGTCGCGACCTTAGACTAGACATGATGTGACCATGTCGGCCCAGCAAGCCATACTTCTACCTCAAGCCAATAAAAGGTCCCAACAACTTCTGACGCTCCAAGCCCAGTCCAAGATCAATTCCAATTCGTTCACGAGTCCAGTTCGGCCCCCAGGAGCAGTCCAACTAAAAATGACCATATCTAGTTCATGCGAAGTCCGTTTGAGGCTTTCTTGGACTCTACAGACAAGCCCACGATGGGATATTTCCAATGAAAGTGGTTTCACGTTCAAAATCATTCTGGATCGATGGGAATTGTCAAATCAATATGACAAACATAATCTACCACGTGTTGTGCCACCTCCACTTGGGCCCAAAGGCCTTGTACGACCTAGAGTTGCACGGCCATCCCCTTGGACGCCTCCCTTGCCTTCATCCTCATATATATTCAGTAGTCGTCGCTAGAATAGATGGGTTTTGCTTAGATTACAACTAGACACTTTGTTAGCTTTTCGCCGTACATCGGTTTGTGGAAACCCAAATCCTGTGCTTAATATTATTCACAATTTCATATTGCATCTTCTACGTTCTTGCTTGTGTTCTCGATTCGCATGCAGAGATAAGCGTTATTGACGAGGTCAACCGTGTTTGTGCGTAGTTGATAACCAAAGGAGCCGTGGTGTAGCGATTACAGGGTTCGAAACAGTTCTGATTGGAAGCCGGAGCATCAACATCGAGTTCTCCACCAATCAATTTATTACTACCTGTGGGAAATCGGGCCACTGTTCGCATCAAGTGATATCAGAGCCTCTGTTGCCCAATAAGTAATTCTTGTATCCCCACTTTTATTTTGCCATCGTCCTAGAGTCCAGAAAAATAGCCCCACAAAAAATTCATCATCGTTTCTGTTGTCCTAAAACCCCTTGTGCCTTTGCAGTTTTCATTTCAGTTTCGCTTTGTGGAATTTGTGTCCATCGTTGTCATCTTATTGCTGGTTTGAGGTCATGATCCTAGTTTCTAGTTATCTCTTTCTTTTGCCCTAGTTCTTGTTTGTACCGTTAGTCATTCCACCACTGCTAACCCCAGAACAAAACTAAGTCCTACTCGGTTTGTCCTGCTGCCGCTTTGCATTATATATCCTGTTTTGCAAGCCCTAGATAGGTCGCGAGCCACCTTGTGTCTATTTCCCTACACCGTTGGCCACCCTTTTTTCACTCGCGATCCTATTGGTATTTTAGCCCAAACCGAAAGGAAGAAGTGAAGTCGTAGGCAATTCTAGATTGCGTAGTGTTCAGTAAAACTGGTATAACTTTTTCATACGAACTTCGATTGGGGTGTACTTTTTTGTTTTGAAGAGGACGATGACGCCCATATGAAAAATCCACTTGTGCAATTTTTGACCCTCAAAATCGGCCTCTAAGACCGAGTTCTGGACCCCAAAAGTTGTAACATCCCAAAATTTGCTTATAATTTTATTCTATGATTATTTGTGCATTTTATGTTTTTCTGAATTTATTGGAATTTTCTAGAATTTATTTGAATTTATTTTAGTTAAGTATATTGAACCTTTTGTGAAAACTAATTATAAATAGATAAAACTAATATAAAGTTTTGCCAAAAACATTTTATTTGAGTTCAAAATGTCTCAAAGTATTTATGAGAATTTTTTTTCGATTTTTCCTGATATTTTAATTGCTTAAAACTAATTAAACTAATTTTTATAATTATTTTAAATCAAAAACTCGAGAAAATCGTTTGGAACAGTACTGGGCCGAAGCCCAGCACTGTACACGCACGAGCCCAGCGTGTGCTGGCCCGTTCGGCCCGCTCCGCCGTCGCCTTCGCGCTCGGCCGTTGGATTTCCATCGTGCGGCCATCTTCTAGCCGAAACCCTAGCACCGCCAGCCGTTGGATCAGGATCTTGCGGTGGAGGTTGAGGCGAGTTGATTTTGGTAAGAGTGGATCGTATCCGTTGATTTTAGAAGGTGCGGATCAAATCGTATCGCGTTCGGGGGAATTTCGGCCGTTCATCGCAGATCAGACGGACCGCAGTCATCGTCGTCGATTCGGTTTTCGAATCCATCGCAATTTAGCCGCCGCCGCCTGTGGAATATAAGAACCCGGGTACCCTCATGACAGGCCCAAGTGGGAGGCCCAGAAGATACTCCGCGTCGGCCCATTGCGCGTGCGCGAGGACATATCCTAAAGGAAGTTGAACTTATATTTAGATATGATAGATACGGTTGTAATCCGAGTCGTTAATAGGGTAGATAAAGATGTAAACTCTATCCTATTAACTGACTAGAATCTTGTAACCGATTGGAATTTCCAAACCGATCAGGACTCTGTAAGCCGCCCCACCCCCGCTATATAAGGGAGAGGGCGGGCAACAACATGGGGATCCGATCATCCAAGCATAGAGCAATCAAGCTATAGAGCATAGAACACCTCATATCGCCCAGAGCATATTGTGCTTTGAGCAACCCCGGATCCAAGAGATCCATATAATCCCAGCACATAGGATTAGGGTATTATCTCTCTCGAGAGCTCGAACTCAGATAAACCCCTTGTCTTGTGTGACCTTCGAGTCTGAGATCAAGCGCCTACCCCATAAATTCATTGCCGACTACAAAAGTCGACAGTTGGCGCGCCAGGTAGGGGAAGCGCTATAATCTTTTCCCACAGACTCGATGGCAGCAATCGGTGGATTCGTCACCACCTTCGTCTCCGGCCAGGCCTTCCGCTTCGGAAACCTGGACTTCGTCGCAGATGCGCACGGAGAGCTTGTCTGTCTTGTCCAAAACCAGATCCGATCTAGTAAAGATCAGGCCAACCCATCTCAGGTATGTCACTTTGACTTGGCCGGCAAACCAGTAGGCGTCGCGAGGAATTGCTGCAATCTTCGTGGCATCTTCGCGACAGAAGAGCAGAAGACCGATCGCCAATGCCAACAAGAAGAACAGGAAGCTGCGGGGGAAGATCGTCTTCGTAAGGGTAAGGAGGTGCAGGTGTGATCGCTTCGATCTCGCGGCCGCAATGTCCGCGAGGACCTCCTGCAATCCAGGTTGGGAGATCAAGTCGTTTTCCGCACACCAAGGCAGAACGTCGTCACCTCCAAGACGCTTCTCGATAAACTGGACCCGATGATTGCATCGGATAGCCCGGCGGCCCCAATCGTGGCCCGGATCAAGGCCATGGTGACGGTGGCCGCAATTTAGCGAAATCAGGAAAAGCCGGTAGGTGAAGCGCACTTGCGCTCCCACACGGCTTTCGGCACGGCCATGAGGCTACGCCTGCGCCCCGAGCGCCACTTTCGGCACGGCCAGGAGCCTATGCCTGCGCCCCGAGCGTCACGTTCGGCACGGCCATGAGCCACGCCTGCGCCCCGAGCGCCACTTTCGGGACGGCCAGAGCCACGCTGCGCCCGGCGCCACTTCGGCACGGCCATGACCCACGCCGCGCCGAAGCGCCACTTTCGGACGACCACGAGCCTACGCTGCGCCTCGGCGCCACTTTCGCAGACGGCGAGCCTACGCTGCGCCGAAGCGCCACGCCGGCGACGGCCACGAGCCTACGCCGCGCCGAAGCGTCACTTTCAAGACGGCTATGAGCCACGCTGCGCCGAAGCGCCACTTTCGGCGACGGCCATGAGCCACGCTGCGCCGAAGCGCCACTTTCGCAGCACGGCCATGACACACGCCGCGCTTCGAAGCGCCATCGCCGGCACGACCACGAGCCTACGCCTACGCCCGAAGCGCCACTTTCGCACGCCATGAGCCACGCCGCGCCCGAGCACCACTTTCGCACGCCATGACACACGCCTGCGCCCCGAGCGCCACTTTCGGCACAACCACGAGCCTACGCCTACGCCCCGAGCGCCACTTTCGGCACGGCCAAGAGCCACGCTGCGCCCAGCGCCACTTTCGCCATCGCCACGAGCCTACGCTGCGCCGGCGCCACCTTCGACGGCCACGAGCCTACGCTGCGCCGAAGCGCCACCTTGGCAGACGCCATGAGCCAAGCTGCGCCCGGCGCCACCTTCGCACGGCCATGAGCCACGCCGCGCCGAAGCGCCACTTTCGACATGGCGAGAGCCATGCTCGCGCCGAGAGCCACTTTCGCACGGACATGACCCACGCTGCGCCGAAGCGCCACTTTCGCGACGGCCACGAGCCTACGCTGCGCCCGAGCTCCACTTTCGACGGCCAGAGCCACGCCGCGCCACAGCGCCACGTTCGCACGGTCACAAGCCTACGCTGCGCCCGAAGCGCCACCTTCGGCGCGCCACGAGCCTACGCTGCGCTTCGAGCAACACCTTCGCACGGCCACGAGCCTACGCTGCGCCGGCGTCACCTTCGCACGCCATGAGCCTACGCCTCGCCCGGCGCCACCTTCGCGCGGCCACGAGCCCACGCTGCGCCACAGCGCCACCTTCGGCGACGGCCACGAGCCACGCTGCGCCCGAAGCGCCGCCTACACTCATCTACAAGCCTACGCTGCGCCACGAGCAAAGATGGCATGATCGTCAACAACATATGGAGCATAAAGCGGCTAAGTCGCTTTTACTCAATTATGTCATTATAAATAAAATTGTTGACTTGCGACTTGCTACTTAGTTGACCCACAACTAGCGAAGAAGTCGAGGGCTACCTAATTGCGTGCGCATGCGCACATCTTTTTTGAGTTGTATTTTTCTTCTTTTGCTTAACGATTGCGAGTGAATCCGAGTGCGATAACTCCAAATTGTGAAGCTCTGACCCCATGAACGGTGAACTTTAGTCACCCAAAATACGTGCCTGGGAAAAAGAGCCATGAGCCGACTCCCAATGCTCGGGGGCTAGACTAGTCGGGCAAAGTGCTTAAACAAAAAGAGTCAAACCATTCGGATGAATTCAAAATCAATAAGGAAAAAGAGTAAAAAACTCTAAAATTATATATACACAAGTCGGACATCACATCCGAGTGAATTGTTTTTACATTGCCTAAGTTCAGCATATACATGATTTCAGGGCTACTAAATTTGGATGCGACGTGTGTGAGCCAACGCTTCAACGACGACATCAGCAACTTCGGCGACGAATGAATTTAAAGGGAGCGGCGCTGAATTTTGCCTTGAGCGGGAAAAGCGTTTTTGACTTCTGCATATCGTTTGGGATACGGTATGCCCCAAGATGAGCCGACTACCAGTATTCCAATAATGGGGCTAGGAACCACTCGGAAAGTTTAACGCGTAGAGCTCTATTGAGTCCTTCACGATCTCTTTGCCTACAATAGGGCACTCGACTGTAAAGGAAAACAAGTCGGGAAGCTGCATCAAGAACTGGAAACACTCGGCGTGAAGCATGACTCAGTTGGGCTGCAACCAGGAAGGCGGCAACTCAATCGCAAAGGACTCGGGGGCTACTGTGGAATATAAGAACCCGGGTACCCTCATGACAGGCCCAAGAGGGAGGCCCAGAAGATACTCCACGCGTCAGACCCCACTGCCGTGCACAAGGGGACATATCCTAAAGGAAGTTGAACTTATATTTAGATATGATAGATACGGTTGTAATCCGAGTCGTTAATAGGGTAGATAAAGATGTAAACTCTATCCTATTAACTGACTAGAATCTTGTAACCAATCGGAATCTCCAAACCGATCAGGACTCTGTAAGCCGCCCCACCCCCGCTATATAAGGGAGAGGGCGGGCAACAACATGGGGATCCGATCATCCAAGCATAGAGCAATCAAGCCATAGAGCATAGAACACCTCATATCGCCCAGAGCAAATTGTGCTTTGAGCAACCCGGATCAAGAGATCCATATAATCCCAAAGACACGTGATTAGGGTATTATCTCCTCCGCGAGAGCCTGAACCTGTATAAACCCCTTGTCTTGTGTGAACTTCGAGTTTGAGATCAAGCGCCTACCCCATAAATTCATTGCCGACTACAAAAGTCGACACCGCCGCGTGATTTAGGGTTGCCTTTTCTGGGCGCTCACCGAGGTTATTTAAAGCGCGGACCGCACCCCGATGATCACCATCCCAGTGCGCATCTGCCAGCCTAGCCTCTTCGCCAGTTTCGCCGCCGTTGTTGCTCAGGAGCTTGCCGTAGTTCCCGTAGCGCCGCCGTTAGTTTTTCCGCCGTTCCGCCGCCGTCAAGCTGCCGTTCGCCGCACGGGTTCCAGATTCGAACTCCACGTTCCAAGACGTGTCGAAGCTGCCACTTCTTCACGCCGGAGTTGCGCCGAAACGCCGTCTTGGTGGTCGTCTTCCACCGCTCCGGTGAAAGTCCGCCGCCGTGCCGCCATCTACGTCAGGAAGCTTCGTCGACCGTTGGATCCTCGTCGAATCGCTGCGATCGTGCCACGTCGCTTCGTTAACAGTGTTTTTCTCGGGTAAAGCTCTGACCGTTAGATTTGAATAAACATTCGGGATTAAGCCGCGTGTGCGTAGTGCGGTAGCCGTTTGATCATCTCGCGGATGTGCAACACGTGTCGGTGTGGAAACCGAAGCGCCGTGCGCAAGGTTCACGGTGGACTAGAGGAGGTCCATGGACCGGGTCCATAGACCGAGCCTCATGTCGGCCTGGGATTGGTCCACGTGTCGCTTGCGCAATAATCCGAGTTTTCTTTATAAAAATAATTCGAGAAAATCAGAATTTCTAATTCCAGAATTAATTAAAACTTTGAATAGCTATATCTTTTGAATTTGAACTCGGATTTGATTCATTCAAGTTTCCAAAAATTTGTAAAATCAAGATCTATTTAATGGTGCTTTTTATTTGAATTTTTCGAGTCTGTTTGCTCTCTGTTTTGGGTGTTTATTGCTATTTTATCTCGATTCGCGTATACGTTGAATTGCTCGGTTCTCCGGAGGAGGATTCGTCGCTTCAAGACCCAAGTTCAGGGCAAGAACAGCACCTGTTCCAAGGCAAGTTGTGCTTTGATCATATTGCACCTAATTTCACAAAATTGCTATTTTGTCTTTAAAAATTTATGCATGATACTTTATGTGTATAAATGATTTCAATTAATCTAGGAACTAGATAATATGCCTATTTGAATTAAATCATACCTTGTCAATTGTATGCCATGATCTAATTGTCACCCTAGGATGTGGAACAATAGTTGGTTAATATTAATAATCAACATGGGACAAGTTATACCGTGTTAGTTTGCTTAGCCATGCCACGTCATCAAATGTATTTGGAATATTGATATTTAATCTTGACTAATGGATTATGGAACAATGTTTATAAATTGGTGTGTCATGTGTTGTCACACAGTGATATTGAGTTGTCATGGCGAGGAGGTCACACAACTAGACTGAATTGTTGATGGCACGTGGTGCATGGTAATCAACTGGGGTGGTAATCATTTTAGATCGGGGCAGGTGGCAAGGGGCAGTATGCCAAGGTGGGCCTGTTGGGTAGGGGTATGTGGAAGTCTTGCCTCGGTCACTTTAAGGACTTAACCTTGCAAGCCTTTGACCTGAGTCTTACTTGCAACCACACATTTGGAATGGGACAGCCTAGCTGATTAATTTTTGATGTTTAGATTTTGGTACTACGTTGGTGTTCAGTGAGTCCCGGGTTATGGGGTAGCTCACATGGCGCAAGAGGGGGGGCCCTGGATGTGGTAATCTGTCCTACCAGTGTTGAAACCGTAGCGGGTAGTATCAGGTCTAAACAGAGCATTGTAAAGGCTTTGTTATGGCCACTCACCTGTGTGGTGTTTGATTATATCATGTGGGTAAAGTGCAAAACCTCTGCAGAGTGTGAAACCTATTCGAATAGTCGTGCTCATGGTATTAGGCAATGCTCGAGAATTACAGTCAAGGGTTAGACTTTTGTTAAATAAAAACTTGTTGGGATGGTGGATTGCCATGAAAACTTGGAATTTGACTTAGGATGGAAAACCCTGTTTACTTGAAAAGTTGAATCTATTATTTACTATTATTTGTTTTACTGTCTTTCAATCTACTTACTGTATTCTTTTATAAATGCTGCTTTACTGCAAAATAGTCATGTTAGCCTTCCTTGGAATAAGCCAAGCATGTAGAAATATTAGACTTGCAATACTGTGCACTACTTTTTAGTGCTTTATGTACTCATCCCGCAACAACAAACTTCAGAAGAGGAGGAATCTACGACATTCTTGGAGGAGGAGTACCACGATGCTGATGCTTAGGGTTCGAGCCTCGTAAGTTGCCTATGGTGAACTGGGGAGCTACTGCGTTTACTTCATTTCCGCTGCTACTTATTTGCTATTTCTTAGTTAAGCCTTGTGAGGCAATAAACATGTAAGACAATAGTTATTATTAATTATTGAAGTTATGCTTTATTCCGTTGTGTATGACTGTGATAGCATCTATGTTGAGCCTGTGTGCACTAGCGTGATCCTAGACTAGTGCGATATACACAAAGGGTCTGGATTTGCATATTCGGGTCCCGACAGAAGTGGTATCAGAGCCATGCTGGCCATAGGTTTTGGCCCTAGGTAGTTTGGTTATCCTTTAGGAGTGCCCAAAATTATTTTCTAAACGAAAAGATCAACATGACTAATAAGAAACTCTTGACTCACCCCATTCTTCTACTCTCATCTTTGCTGAAATTTTTGTTTTCTCGCTACCAGTTCAAGCGGAGGCTCACGCAAAGTTGTTTCGGACAGATACCGATCTTCACGCTTGAGCTTATAAGCCTCAGGACATATCACCTCATTGATGATGTAAGGGCCCTCCCAGCTTGGGGAGAGCTTATGCTCGCATTTCTGATTCTTTCTAAGGACCAGATCTCCTTTGGAGAATGCGCGGCTCCTTACATTGCGACCATGATAGCGACGTAAGCCCTGAAGGTACTTTGCCGACTGAATTGTTGCAACGTCCCTAGCTTCTTTTAGTCGATCGAGGTCTTCTAGCCAGCTTTCTTCCGTAGCGACCTCCTCATAGCTCCGAACCCGTTGGGATCCGAATTCTAACTCGGTGGGGAAGACCGCCTCTGAGCCATACACCAGGAAGAAAGGCGAATGCCCGGTTACTCTGCTGGGGGTGGTTCACAGCCCCCACAGTACTGAAGGCAATTCTTTGACCCACCGAGTGGCGTATGGTTTGAGACGATCAAAAATCCTTGCCTTTAGGCCTTGTAGCACCATGCCGTTGGCTCGTTCGACCTGCCCATTACTTCGGGGGTGTGCTACTGATGCGAAGCAAATTTTTATGCCGAGTTCACCGCACTAGTCTTGAAATATGCCACCTCTAATTGGGTGTCGTTATCCGTGATGATTCGGTTTGGTACGCCGAATCTAACCACGATTTCACGGAAGAATTTTTTGGCCTTTGCGGCTGTGATTGTGGCGACTGGCCTGGCCTCAATCCATTTGGTGAATTTATCGATGGCCACGAAGAGATGAGTATAACCACTTTGAGCCTTCTTCAAAGGTCCCACCATGTCAAGCCCCCAGACCGCAAACGGCCAGGTGATTGGGATGGTCTGTAGTTCCTGTGCCGGTTTGTTCACCTGTCGTGTAAAGAATTGACATCCTTCGCATGTCCGAACGATGTCCTCTGCATCAGTGATAGCAGTCAGCCAGAAATATCCCTGGCGATAAGCCTTGCCGACTAGGGTTGTGGATGCCGCGTGATTCCCACAAATTCCCGAGTAGATTTCTTTGAGAAGATCTCTTCCTTCTTGTTCTGATATGCACCGTCGTAGTACACCAGAGGAGCTCTTGCGATAGAGTTCTCCCCTGATTACCACATAGCTCTTGCTTCGGCGCATTATTCGTTCGGCCTGTATGCGGTCTTTGGGTAGCTCGTCCTTCGTCAAATAGTCCAGATACGGAGCTATCCAATCGGGGGTAATGATTAGGACTTCTGCCTCTACGTTCTTCTCCACTAGGATGTCCGACTTTGGCCGAGTGCTTATTGTGGGCTTATGAATTTCTTCGACGAATACTCCCACGGGCACTGTGGTTCGGCTGGGTCCCATTTTTGCTAGCTCGTCGGCCACTTCATTATCCCGACTGAGCACATGAACAAGTTCCAAGCCGTCAAAGTTGCCTTCTAGCTTGCGTACCTCCTGGCAATAGGCAGCCATGCTGTTTTCGATGCAGGACCATTCTTTTTGTACTTGATTGACCACGAGCATTGAATCTTCGCGAACCATCAAACGTCGAATACCGAGTGATATGGTGATACGGAGCCTATGGATGAGTGCCTCGTACTCGGCGACGTTGTTCGACGTGGGAAAAAGTATTTGAAGAAAGTACCTCAACCGTTCTCCACTTGGTGATATAAGCACTATACCAACCCCCGCGCCGCTGAACATGAGGGAACCATCGAAGTACATCATCCAATACTCGAGTTCCTTGACGACCGCCGGGTTTTTAAGTTCTGTCCACTCGGCAGTAAAGTCGACGAGCGCTTGAGACTTGATGGCTGTGCGAGGCTTGAATAGGATATCAAAAGCTCCAAGCTCGACTGTCCACTTTGCAATTCTCCCAGTGGCCTCCTGGTTGTGAAGTATATCTCCTATTGGGAAGGAAGTGACCACCGAAACAGTATGCTCTTGGAAGTAGTGCTTGAGTTTGTGAGATGTAAGAAGTACGGCATATAATAATTTTTGCACTTGTGGATAACGCACCTTAGATTCACTCAGGACCTTGCTGATGAAATAGACCGGGTGTTGGATCTTCTGCACGTGACCCGGCTCCTCCCTTTCTACGATGATTGCAGCGCTGACTACGCGAGTTGTTGCCGCGATGTAAAGTAACAGAGATTCCCCTGGCATCGGTGAAACCAAGACCGGGGGTGTCGTTAATAAGGTCTTCAAATCTTCAAACGCTTCCTGTGCCTCATGCGTCCATTGGAATTTGTCCTGCTTCTTGAGGAGTTTAAAGAACAGCATACCTCGCATACCCAGTCGAGAAATAAACCTGCTGAGTGCAGCCATGCACCCTGTAAGCTTCTGGACGTCCTTTTGGCAAGTCGGTGGTTCCATATTTGATATGGCCTTGATCTTTTCTGGGTTGGCCTCAATGCCTCATTGGCATACGATAAACCCGAGCAGTTTTCCCGAAGATACTCCGAAAACACACTTCTTGGGATTAATCTTCATGCTGAAAGTCCTTAGACTTTCGAACGTCTCGGTTAGGTCGGCGATAAGGTCCTTCCTCTCCTGAGTCTTTACCACAACGTCGTCCACATATGCCTTCACATTGCGTCCGAGTTGGGCGTGAAAACACCGCTGTATTGCGTGTTGATACGTTGCACCAGCATTTTTCAACCCGAACGCCATCGTGGTATAGCAAAAGGCCCCAAAGGGCGTTATGAATGAAGTCTTGATATGATCTTCCTCCTTTAGGTGAATCTAGTGGTACCCTGAGTAGGCATCGAGGAAACTCAGGATCTCGCACCCGGCGGTTGAATCAACCACCTGATCAATTCGAGGTAGCCCGAATGGATCCTTCGGACATGCCTTGTTGAGATCAATATAGTCAACGCACATGCGCCAAGTTTTATTCTTCTTTTGAACTAGTACAGGGTTCGCCAACCAGTTGGGATGATACACTTCTTTGATAAAACCTGCAGCTAATAGCTTGGTGATCTCCTGCTTGATGGAGTTCCCACGATCTGGAGGGAACCATCAGAGTCTTTGCTTGATTGGCTTTGCCTTTTCATCAATGTTTAAAGAATACTCGATCACCTCCTTAGGAACACCCGGCATGTCGGATGGTTTCCAGGTAAAGATATCCTTGTTAGCCTGAAGGAAGGTGACGAGCATGCCTTCCTATTTATCTTCGAGCCCTATTCCGATCAGAGTCATTTTGGATGGGTCGGTTGAGTCGAGAATAATTCTCTTGGTTCCTTCGCCAGGCTTTATCCCTGATGTGGCCTACTTCTTGGAAGGGATGTCGCCTTCTTCCTGCAACGTGGCAGCCTCTGCCTGGATATTCTTCACCTCGGCATCAGCAAGTTCATAGTTCTCTCGGTCACATTCCAAAGATCACTTGATGTCACTGCGAACCGTGATGACGCTATTGGGTCCTGGCATCTTCATGACCAAATAGGTGTAGTGCGGGACGGCCATGAACCGAGCCAGACCAGGCTTTCCCAAGATAGCGTGATACGCTGTCTCGAAATCTGCTACCTCGAAATTTATATACTCAGTCCGATAGTTGTTTTTGGTACCGAAGGTGATGGGCAAAGCAATCTGCCCGAGTGGAAACGAAGATGCCCCAGGGATCACCCCGTGGAACGGCTGTGAGCTCGGCCTTAGCTCGGAGCGGGGGACGTTCATGTCGTCGAAGGTTTTGATGAACAAGACGTTGAGTCCACTCCCTCCATCAATCAAGACTTTCTTGAGCTTTACATTGCGAATAACAGGGTCGAGCACTAGAGGATACTTACCCGGATGTAGAACTCGGTTGGCGTGATCCGAGCGGTCGAAGGTGATCGGGACTCAGACCACTTTAGATACTGGGGGGTTGCCGGTTGCACCTCATTGATCTCCCGAGCGGTAAGCTTTTGCTTCCGCTTGGACTCGTATCCGGTGGAGCCCCCGTATATGTAGTTCAGCTCGTGCTCGGGTTCTTGATAATCGTCCTCGCCGGGAGGGCCTTTCTTCTTGGCAGCCTCATGCTTCGCTAGAGCCGGTTGCCTGTTGCTTTCACGCGCAAAACGCTTCAATGTAAAGCAGTCTTTGGCGGCGTGCTTTCCCTTAGGGTGGAGTCCGACTGCTAGCGACGCGAGTAGCCGCGTGGGAGCGTGAGTGCGCTTCTCCTACCGACTTTTCTTGATTCTGCTGAATTGCTGCCGCCGTCACCATGACCTTGATCTGGGCCACGATTGGGGCCGCCGGGCTATCAGATGCAATCATCGGGTCCAGCATGTCGAGAAGCGTCTTGGAGGCGACAACGTTCTGTAGCGGTGTATGGAAGACAGCTTGGTCTCCCAATTTTGATTGTAGGATGTCCTCATGGACATTGCGGCCGCGAGATCGAAGCGATCGCGGATGTGCCTCCTTAGCCTTACGAAGAAGGCGATCTTCCTCCGCGGCTTCTTGAATCTCTTGTTGGCGTTGGAGATCGGTCTTTTACTCTTCTATTGCGAAGATGCTACGAAGATTGTAGTAATTCCTCGCAACACCGACTGGTTCCCTGACCGAGTCGGAGTGGCACACCTGAGATGGGTCGGCCTGATCTTTACCAGATTGGATCTGGTTTAGGTCTAGCCAAACAAGTTCTCCAAGCGCATCTACGACGAAGTCCAGGTTTCTAAAGCGAAAAACCTGGCCAGAGATGAAGGTGGTGATGATTCCGCTGATTGCTGCCATCGAGTTTGTAGGAAAAGATTATAGCGCTTCCCCTACCTGACGCGCCAACTGTTGACTTTTGTGGTCGGCAATGAATTTATAGGGCAGGCGCTATATCTAAAACTCGAAGGTCACACAAGACAAAGGCTTAGACAGGTTCAGACCCTCGACGGAGGAGGTAATACCCTAGTCCGGTGTGTTGGTATTATGTGGATCTCTTGGATCTAAGATTGCTCCTGTCCTTGTTGTTGCCCGCCCTCTCCCTTATATAATGGAGGTGGGGCGGTTTACAGAGTCCCGATCGGTTAGGGGATTTCAATCAGTTAATGGATTCTAATCGGTTACAGGATAGAGATTACATCTTTATCCTATCCTGCTAACAACTCGGATTACAAACATATCTCTTATATCTAAATATTTGTTCAACTATCTCTAGGATATATCCCCTTCCGCACGGCAGCAAGGCTTGGCGCGGAGCTTATCCTTTGGGCCTTCCAATCGGCCATGTCTCTTCCTTAGGCACTTCTTGGCCGGTTATGAAGACACTTGGATTCTTATATTCCACACCAGGGAAATAATGCCCCAGGAGGCGTTCAATAGTCAGCCGCTAGGAGGTGCTACAGTTGCAACGAGTTGGGGCACTTTGCTAACAGGTGCCCGCAGAAGGGAGGCATCACGCCAGTGCGTTTCAATCTTGGAATGACACCTGCTAAGGCGCCCATGTCAGGAGCAAACCGGGGAGCTGGTCAGGCGGAGCGAAGCCTAAAGCTACGGTAAGAGGCAGAATCAACCACATCACCATAAATGGAGCCCAAGAAGCATCAGACATCGTACTGGGTAAGTTTTTGGTAAACTCAGTACCTGCAACAGTTTTATTCGATTCTGGAGCTTCGCATTCATTTGTTTCTCGAGATTTTGCAACTGAAAATGGTATGAGTGTGAAAAATCTTAAATGTGTGATGCTAGTCCAAGCCCCAGGATCTGAGTTAAGATCTAGCCTTGGGTGTTTGGGAGTTAAGCTACTAATTAATGGGATAGAGTTCCTAGCGAACCTAATCATTTTGGATACCCAAACCCTAGACATTATTCTTGGAATGGATTGGTTGTCCAAGCATAAGACGGTATTGGATTGTGGTCGAAGGGTCGTATCAATTGAAAGCCCTAAAGGAGAGAAGGTGGAATTTCAAGCGACAACAGTTCGTGATTGGGAAGTTAATGGTCAATAGCGTGAAAGCCACCAGCATAGAGGATGTGCCAATAGTTAGAGAATATGCAGATGTATTTCCAAAAGATTTACCGGGTATGCCACTAGACCGGGATATTGAATTTATCATTGAGTTAGTACCTGGAATAACACCGATAGCAAAGAGACCCTATCGGATGCCTACCGATGAATTGGTAGAAATGAAGAAGCAGATTGAGGAGTTATTAAAAAAGGGTTTCATAAGACCCATTTCGTCGCCATGGGGAGCGCCAGTCTTATTTGTCAGGAAGAAGGATAGAAGCCTTAGAATGTGTATTGATTATCGTGCACTTAATGAAGTGACGATTAAAAATAAGTACACATTGCCAAGAATTGATGATTTATTTGACCAATTAAGAGGAGCTGGAGTTTTCTCAAAGATAGACCTGCGTTCAGGGTACCATCAATTGAAGATTCGAGCAGAAGATGTTCCGAAAACCGCATTCTCTACAAGATATGGACATTATGAGTTTACGGTCATGTCATTTGGATTAACTAATGCTCCGACATATTTCATGAACATGATGAATAAGGTTTTTATGGGATACCTGGACAAGTTCGTGGTTGTGTTCATAGATGATATCTTGGTATATTCTAAATCAGAAGAGGAACATGCAAACCATCTAAGGTTAGTGTTGAAAAAACTGCGAGAACAACAATTATATGCCAAGTTCAGAAAGTGCGATTTCTGGAAAAAGAAGGTGGAATTCCTTGGTCACGTTATGACTGCTGAGGGAGTTGCCATCGACCCAAGTAAAGTGGAGGCAGTATTGCATTGGGATCAACCAAAGTCGGTTACCCAGGTTCGTAGTTTTCTGGGTATGGCAGGATATTATCGCCGATTTATTGAAGAATTTTTGACGATTGCAAGACCTCTTACGCAACTATTGAAAAAGGAAAAGAAGTTTGCACGGACGCTAGAGTGTGAGAAGAGCTTTGAGGAATTAAAGAAGTGTTTGATGACAGCCCCAGTGTTGGTATTACCTGATGTCCAGAGTGGTTTTGATATATACTACGATGCGTCAAGACAAGATCTTGGATGCGTATTTATGCAGAATGGTAAAGTAGTCGCGTATGCGTCAAGGCAGTTAAGGCCGCATTAAGGAAATTATCCTACGCATGATTTGGAGTTGGCTGCCGTAGTGCATGCCTTAAAATTGTGGCGTCATTATCTCATTGTTAATAGATGTGAGGTATTTACGGACCACAAGAGTTTGAAATATATTTTCACCTAGTCGGATCTTAATATGAGGCAAAGAAGGTGGTTGGAACTGATAAAAGATTATAATGTTGGAATCCACTACCATCCAGGGAAGGCTAATGTAGTGGCTGATGCTTTGAGTCGTAAAAGCCACATTGCAAATTTGATGGTGCAAGAAGAACAGTCGGAGCTGTGTAAGGAGTTTCAGAGGTTAAAACTGGAAATGGTTCCAGAAGGATTCGTAGCTGCATTGGAAGTGAAGCCGACGCTTGAGGATCAGATTCGGGAAGGGCAAAAAGATGATGAGAAAATCAACCGGATCAAGTCTAAAAAGGATGAAGGTTTAGCCTTAGATTTTTCTGTGGATGATCAAGGTACCATGTGGTTCAAAGGGCGAATTTGTGTGCCAAACAAACCAGAGCTTAAGCAGTTGATCTTAGAAGAGGAACGATTCCAAGTATTCAATTCATCCAGGAAGCGCTAAGATGTATCAAGACCTAAAAGAGAGATTTTGGTGGCCTAAGATGAAGCGTGAAGTTGCTGAGTATGTTGTCTTATGTGATGTATGCCAAAGAGTTAAGGCTATACACCAGAGGCCAGCAGGTTTGCTGCAGCAATTAAAAATTCCAGAGTGGAAATGGGAAGAAATTGGTATGGATTTTATCACTGGTTTGCCAAGAACTCAAAGTAGGTATGATTCTATATGGGTCATTATGGACCGATTGACCAAAGTTGCTCACTTCATACCGGTTAAAACGACTTACTCAGGAGATCGATTAGCAGAGTTGTACATGGCCATAATTGTGTGTTTGCATGGTGTACCTAAAAAGATAGTGTCCGATAGAGGTACTCAATTTACCTCGAGGTTCTGGGATAAGCTACATGGAGCCATGGGGACCCTATTAAATTTCAGTATAACATACCACCCGCAGATAGATGGTCAGACAGAAAGGGTGAATCAGATTCTTGAGGACATGTTAAGAGCTTGTGCATTAGCTTATACTGCTTCGTGGGACAAATGTCTGCCGTATGCGGAGTTTAGTTATAATAACAGCTATCAGGCTAGCTTGCAGATGTCACCATTTGAGGCTCTGTATGGTCGTGCTTATCGTACTCCGTTAAATTGGAACGAGACAAGAGAGCGATTGGTATTCGGACCAGATATACTCAAGGAACCTAAGGAACAAGTGGCTATGATAAGAGAGAGATTGAAAATCGCGCAGTCAAGGCAAAAGAGCTATGCTGACAATTGACGCCGCGATTTGAATTTTGAGCCAGAGGATTTTGTGTATCTTAGGGTTACTCCTATGAGGGGTGTTAAAAGATTTCACACCAAAGGAAAGCTTGCTCCAAGATATGTTGGACTATTCAAGATTTTGAGTTATCGAGGAGAGGTAGCATGTCAGTTGGAATTGCCGCCGTCATTGGGAGGTGTGCACGATGTGTTCCATGTGTCACAGCTTAAGAAGTGTCTTCGAGTGCCAGAGGAGCAGATGCAATTGGAAACAATTGAACTAAAGAAAGATCTAGCCTATAAGGAGCAACCGATAAAAATTTTGGATGTCATGGATCGCAGGACCAGAAACAAGTCTGTTCGCTTTTGCAGAGTTTAGTGGAGTAATCATTCAGAGAATGAAGAAACCTGGGAGCACGAGGAGCATCTGAAGTCAGAATTTCCAAACCTATTCCCTAGTCAGCCTTGAATCTCGAGGTCGAGATTCTGTTAAGGGGGAAGGTTTGTAACATCCCCAAATTTTCTTATAATTTTATTCTCTGATTATTTGTGCATTTTATGTTTTTTTGAATTTATTGGATTTTTCTAGAATTCATTTGAATTTGTTTTAATTAAGTATATTGAACCTTTTGTGAAAACTAATTATAAATAGATAAAACTAATATAAAGTTTTGCCAAAAACATTTTATTTGAGTTCAAAATGTCTCAAAGTATTTATGAGAATTTTATTAGATTTTTCCTGATATTTTAATTGCTTAAAACTAATTAAACTAATTTCTGTAATTATTTTAAATCAAAAACTCGAGAAAATAGTTTGGAACAGTACTGGGCCGAAGCACAGCACTGTGCGCGCGTGAGCCAAGCGTGTGCGACCCGTTCGGCCCGCTCCGCCGCCGCCTTCACGCTCGGCCGTTGGATTTCCATCGTGCGGCCATCTTCTAGCCGAAAACCTAGCACCACAGCCGTTGGATCAGGATCTTGCGGTGGAGGTTGAGGCGCGTTGATTTTGGTAAGAGTGGATCGTATCCGTTGATTTTGGAAGGTGCGGATCGTATCGTATCGTGTTCGGGAGAATTTCGGCCGTTCATCGTAGATCAGACGGACCACACTCATCGTCTTCGATTCGATTTCCGAATCCGCCACCGTTTAGCCGCCGTCGCCGCGTGATTTAGGGTTGCCTTTTCTGGGCGTTCATCGAGGCTATTTAAAGCGCAGACCGTACCCCGATGATCGCCATCCCAGTGCGCATCTGCCAGCCTAGCCTCTTCGCCAGTTTCGCCGTCGTTGTTGCTCAAGAGCTCGCCGTAGTTCCCGTAGAGCCGCCGCTAGTTTTTCCGCCGTTCCGTCACCGTCAAGCTGCCGTTCGCCGCAGGGTTGCAGATCCGAACTCCACGTTCCAAGCCGCGTCGAAGCTTCCACTTCTTCACGCTGGAGTTGCGTCGAAACGCCGTCTTGGTGGTCGTCTTCCTCCGCTCCGATGAAAGTCCGACGCCGTGCCGCCATCTACGTCAGGAAGCTTCGTCGACCATTGGATCCTCGTTGAACCGCCGCGATCGTGCCACGTCGCTTCGTCAACAGTGTTTCGCTCGGGTAAAGCTCTGGCCGTTAGATTTGAATAGACGTTCGGGATTGAGCCGCGTGTGCGTAGTGCGGTAGCCGTTAGATCACCTCGCGGATGTGCGACGCGTGTCGGTGTGGAAACCGAAGCACCGTGCACCGGGTTCACGGTGGACCAAAGGAGGTCCATGGACCGGGTCCATAGACCGAGCCGCGTGTTGGCCTGGGATTGGTCCACGTGTCGCTTGCACAATAATCCGAGTTTTCTTTATAAAAATAATTCGGGAAAATCAGAATTTCTAATTCTAGAATTAATTAAAACTTTGAATAGCTATATCTTTTGCATTTGAACTCGGATTTGAGTCATTCAAATTTCTAAAGATTTATAAAATCAAGATCTATTTAATGGTGCTTTTTATTTGAATTTTTGGAGTCTATTTGCTCTCTGTTTTGGGTATTTATTGCTATTTTATCTCGATTCGCGTAGACGTTGAATTGCTCGGTGCTCCGGAGGAGGATTCGTCGCTTCAAGACCCAAGTTCAGAGCAAGACCAGCACCTGTTCCAAGGCAAGTTGTGCTTTGATCATATTGCACCTAATTTCACAAAATTGCTATTTTTTCTTTTAAAATTTATGCATGATACTTTATGTGTATAAATGATTTCAATTAATCTGGGAACTAGATAATATGCCTATTTGAATTAAATCATACCTTGTCAATTGTATGCCATGATCTAATTGTCACCCTAGGATGTGGAACAATAGTTGGTTAATATTAATAATCAACATGGGACTAGTTATACCGTGTTAGTTTGCTTAGCCATGCCACGTCATCACATGTATCTGGAATATTGATATTTAATCTTGACTAATGGATTATGGAACAATGTTTATAAATTGGTGTGTCATGTGTTGTCACACAGTGATATTGAGTTGTCATGGCGAGGAGGTCACACAACTAGATTGAATTGATGATGGCACAAGGTGCATGGTAATCAACTGGGGTGGTAATCATTTTAGATCGGGGCAGGTGGCAAGGGGCAGTATGCCAAGGTGGCCCTGTTGGGCACGGCTATGTGGAAATCTTGCCTCGGTCACTTTAAGGACTTAACCTTGCAAGCCTTTGACCTTAGTCTTACTTGCAACCACACGTCTGGAATGGGACAGCCTAGCTGACTAATTTGTGAAGTTTAGATTTTGGTACTACGGTGGTGTTCAGTGAGTCCCGGGTTATGGGGTAGCTCACATGGCACAAGAGGGGGGCCCTGGATGTGGTAACCAGTCCCTCCAATATTGAAACCGTAGCGGGTAGTACCAGGTCTAAACAGTGCATTGTAAAGGCTTTGTTATGGTCACTCACCTGTGTGGTGTTTGATTATATCGTGTGGGTAAAGTGCATAACCTCTGCAGAGTGTGAAACCTGTTCAAATAGCCGTGCTCACGGTATTGGGCAATACTCGGGAATTACAGTCAAGGGTTAGACTTTTGTTAAATAAAAACTTGTTGGGATGGTGGATTGCCATGAAAACTTGGAATTTGACTTAGGATGGAAAACCCTGTTTACTTGAAAAGTTGAATCTATTATTTACTGTTATTTGTTTTACTATCTTTCAATCTACTTACTGTATTCTTTTATAAATGATGCTTTACTGCAAAATAGCCATGTTAGCCTTCCTTGGAATAAGCCAAGCATGTAGAAATATTAGACTTGCAATACTGTGCATGACTTGTTGAGTGCTTTATGTACTCATCCCGCAACAACAAACTTCAGAAGAGGAGGAATCTATGACATTCTTGGAGGAGTACCACGACGTTGATGCTTAGGGTCCAAGCCTCGTCAGTTGCCTGTGGTGAACTGGGGAGCTACTGCGTTTACTTCCTTTCTGCTGCTGCTTATTTGCTATTTCTTAGTTAAGCCCTATGAGGCAATAATCATGTAAGACAACAATTATTATTAATTATTGAAGTTATGCTTTATTCCGCTGCGTATGACTGTGATAGCATCTATGTTGAGCCTGTGTGCACTAGCGTGATCCTGAACTAGTGCGATATACACAAAGGGTCCGGATTTGCATTTTCGGGTCCCGACATAAGTTTCATGTGTTGTTTCTACCGATTTTTTGGTCATTTGTTTAACGTTTTCTCTCGTTCCAAAACATGAGATTTTTGTTTTGCCTTTGGGTTAAAAGAAAGGAAAACAAAAATCTCATGTTTTGGAACGAGAGAAAACGTTAATGAATAATAATATGATTATTGGTCCAATGAATGTATATCGTTGTATTGATTAACTAGTATGTGACTTGCTTATGAAACTCTTTACTTATTGATGTAATTCGATAAATATCTCTGATCGGATATCATCGTATAGGACAACGATAAATAGATCAGCACATGTAGTGATCGATGATTATGCTTCATAGATCATGGGATATGGAGATATCATCTATACATTGTGGACGCATGTTGAAGAACATGAGTTAGATAGACCCGCAATGGGACACTGCGAGAATGTTTCATTCTTATGTGTCATCAGTGTATCTCATACATAGTAGATGTATGATCCTTAGACCTGAGATTGTCATATTCCCTACATGTGTAATAGTTTTCCTTGGGGCTATCAAACACTACTTCATAACCGGATAGTTATAAAGGTAGCTTTCATGTTTACTATAAAACGTGCAGAGGGAAGTGAGCAGTCAAGATGGAATTTGCCACTCCAATGAAACGGAGATATATGATAAGGCCACTCGTGTGATGTGATTAAGGAAGTGCATGGTCATGCCGTGATTGAGGAGTCAATCACAACTTATTAATATATCACGGATACGAGAGATGGATTGAATCATCAAAGGATGACATGCTTCTCGCCTTGAGTTCAATCTTCATATAATTGGCAAAGGGATTATTACATGAGTACTTTTGATAGGTTCTGTCCGATTTGATCATAGTATGTTTGGGAGTTGGCATACTTTGCAAGGAGCCGCTACCAACTATTGGATTGAAAAGGAGTTTTTCGAATCCATGTCCAAACGTACGTGAACCTGCAGGGTCACACACTTAATGGGCTGGGACGCATTAATTTGGATTGGATCCGTAATTAATGAACCTCGTGGGCTTAGCACGCCGATGGGCCCTGGTTTAGGGTTTCATCTCGTGGCTATATAAGGAGGGGAGGAGGGTGGGCTCAGGGTGTGCTTTCCCACGGTTTAGAAGTGATTCACCCGAAACCCTAGCCTCCTCCTCTCGCTGCCCCTGCTGAGCGACCAGGTGCTTGCACACCAACGTACGGCGTTCCATCCCTGGACGTGTGGACTACTGCGGTGACGCTGCTGCGACTGCGGCGTGGGAGAACGATCCACGGCGAGGCGAGGATGATCCACTTCATCGACGCAACGACTGCGGCGAGGACGATCCACTACATCGACGCGCGAAGGATTCCGCAACTGCGCGTCTAGTGGTAATCTAATCTGTGATCCCTTCTTGCGAGTAGCTTTCTGGTTATGCGGTAGTTTTTTTTGTGCTAGTGTAGCATATCTCGTTCCTCTTCATGAACATGTCAGTTTTATTTTTGATCTAAACACGTGTGCTGAAAATAAACATGTTATTCACCTTGCTAGTGAAAAGGATGGGATTAAACTGTTGTCTTCCTTGAATACTTTGGGTTACCTTGAATTTGATGTCATATATGATCTCAATTGTTTAGAGGAGAGATCTTTTATACTTGCTAATTTGTCATGGTCATCTAGTGTTAGTTTTCATGCTATTGGCAAACATAATGATAAAGGAAAGTACATGGTGCAGCAATTTTATATTTGTACCATTTTGAAATATTCTTTTAATTTGCCACACTATCAACAACCAAAGAATATGTTGGTTTCTTTGCCGCCTCTTGTGACTAACCTTTTGCAGGCTAATGAGCTTTTAATTCAAGCCAAAACAAGGGCCCAACAACTTCTGACGCTCCAAGCCCAGCCCGAGATCAAGTCCAATTCGTTCACGAGTCCAGTTCGGCCCCCAGGAGAAGTCCAACTAAAAACGACTATATCTGGGTCATACGAAGTCCATTTGAGGTGTTCTTAGACTCTACAGGTAAGCTCACGAGTATAGCTTTCCAATGGAAGTGATTTCACATCCAAACTCCTTCTGGATCGATGGGAATCGTCAAATCAACATGACGAATAGAATCTGCCAAGTGCTGCGCCACCTCCACTTGGGCCCAAAGGCCTTGTACAACCTAGGGTTGCACGGCCATCCCCTTGGCCGCCTCCCTTTCCTTGATCCCTATATATATTCAGTAGTCATCGCTAGAATAGATGGGTTTTGCTTTGATTACATCTAGACACTTTGTCAGTTTTTCGCCGTACATCGGTTTGTAGAACCCCAACTCTGTAATACTTATACTCTGTCAACCTACTTGGCAAATAGAAGTAATCATTTGCCCCACTTTTTGCACTCTCTGGTCTTAGAGGCTTGAAACCATTTTTATTCCTAAGCTCAATCTAGAGACCCATTGCCTAGACATTGACAAACAATATGCAAAACACATTTTCAAACTTTAGTATCATGCCATAAGGAGCAGGTGCATGAACCTCAACCATTTACAAAAAATACATTTGGAAACTATAATCACTTGCTCAATGATTAGATGCATGAGCCTCAACTATTTGTAAAAAACACTTGCAAACAATTGCATCATGACATAAAACACTAGACAAGACCCCTCTTAATAGTATGATAACCTATACTAGCAATCTAGTCTCTCAACAAAATATCGAAACCAGCAAAAGACTAGAAAAACATGCTTAGCCTATGCTAGTCATTTGCTTGTTCACAACTGAGGACAGATGCATATGATATATCGCCCATCACTAACATGTAGCCATGTAGTAACTGATTCAACATGCGCATCCCGTTGTTTTTTATTTAGTACGGTCTAATGAAGTCGCCGAGAGTTGACTTTGTTTCGTGGGTTGGTAGGCAGATCGATACATAGCTTCCAGTGTTTGACGGGAGTTAAGATTAAACAGCTAAAACTATAAGAATCTGAGTATTGTAAAAAACCCCCTCAAAATTATGAATCTAATGCTGCTATACGGATTGCCACACCTCACTGCTGTATGGACTAGAGAGTCCCCCACCTGTTTCATCCCAAATAGCAAACCCTTATCCAAGTGCATAATTAAGCCTTTAGCCTCACCACTCCTATGTCCTAAAAGAACTACTCCCTCCGTTCTGGAAGGTAAGAGACAGAAGAAATTCTAAGACAGATTATGGTTTCTACCAAAAGACTCTAATACCCCTATTTAATACTGTATCTCTATTAATCGGTAACAGAAATGTATTAATTAATCACGATTATAGGGAATGACCTGCCGCGTTTTTGTTTGGAATAAATGTGGTTGCATGTATCTGCGTGCATCTGCATGCATGGGCATAATTTGAGGACGCAATTTGAGGGAAGAGAGTTCTCAATCCCTAATATTTGAGGACACAATTTGAACGCTTTTCTCCCTTACGTTCCAGGATGAAGGGAGTAGTTAAAATCTCATGCGTTGCCGCGGACGGTATGTTAATTTTAACAGAAAGGAAATCATTTTAAAAAATTTAAAAATAAGAAGAAAAGTTATTTTCTTCCCCAAAAAAACTGTAGATATATTTTTTGGGAAAATATAAAAAATGATTTTTTTTGAAAAAAATAAACTGTATCTCAGGACTGTAGTTTCTACGGTGCCCAAGCGTCAAGTGTGGCTCCACGTTGACTTCAACAAGAATCTTATGTTATATAGATAGATAGATAGATTCAATTTCTAGTAGGATATGAGTCACCTTTTCTTAGATTCAATTTCTAGTAGGATATGAGTCACCTTTCTTGACACAAACAATACTATTGAGAAAACTGGAACAGCTAGTTTTCAAATCCTGGCTATATTGCTAGAGCATATATGTAGCTTTGCAAATTCATCTGCCGCATAAAAAATGTTATATTTCGGAGAGAAAAAATAAAGTAATACACGCGTCAAAGGCTACCAAATCCCTAACTACTCGCTTGTGTGGATTCACATCAGATTCCTTGATGGAAAAGTATTGGATTCCTCATTTGTCGATTGTTCACAGCTGTGGAGGAAATTACCAATAGGCAAGACCTGTAATCAAATTGGCACATGTACCCCATTTTTATTTTTGCTGTTTTAGTCGCTGTCTTACTTCTTGGATGCATAGGTTGGTGGGCAATTGTACTGATGAGCTGTATCACATAGCTTAGAATAATTAGATCCAACTAACTGATAATCGAATTTAAAAATGTTCCATTTTATGAATATTCTTAGAAATGATCTTTTCAGTTTGTACTATTAATTTTTCTACATTTATAGACATGTTTTCTGTCACTTACGGTTTTCAAAAACCGTCTGTGTTAAATCTAATCACAGATAGTTTTCAAAGCGCGATCATCTAAGTTACTGAATTCTCTATGAATTGTCTGTGATAAGCTTATATCACAAACGATTCACGGTAAAAACCGTCTGCGAATTATCACAGACGGTTTCTACTACGAACCGTTTGTGATATCAATAGATATCTTAGACAGTTTCTAGATAAAACCATCTGTGATACGTCACAATCACAAACCGTCTGTGATTTATCAATTTATCACATATGGTTTTTTCATAAAACCGTCTGTGATATATCCTGCCATTATATAATGCAGAGCCGCGACACTGAAAGACCATTTGGAAGTCTATCCTTGATGATGATGAGTAATTGACTGTCTTTTAGAATGAAGTGCTTGAGTTTGAGTTTGATTTGAATTGGATTTTCAAATTTGAAGCAATTTGAGTTGAGTCTGCAGGAGTGGCACTACCGGCCTCTGGGAGCGGTAGTGCCGGCAAAAGCGGCACTACCGGCCTCCAATAGGCGGTAGTTATTTGACAGAGAGAGTTTTGTGCGTTTTTAGTATGAGCAGCAATACCGGCTCTGGGGAGCAGTAGTGCCGGCAAAAGCGGCACTACTGGCCCTAGGAAGCTGTAGTGCCAGGCTTCAAGCGAATTTTTGGGATTTAAATTTTAAAATTGTGGGCAATGCTATGTGATGTGTTTCCTTGTTTTTGATGGTTGCAGGAAATCAGGTTGTGATCATGGAGAGGTGGTTGATGACCGGGACTAGGCAAGGTGCGTCGGAGGTCCAGACGGTTGAGGATTGTCGGAAGATGATCGGAGATAGAGTCATGGCAAGCCATGAAGATAAGGAACGGACGAGATGCTAGTTAGGTGCTGCATGGATCAATGAGGGCCATTAGATCTTGGTTTAGTTGATAGGTTAGCGGATCTAATAAGTACGCTTTCAAAATCGTTCAAGAAAACCTATTTGCTTGTTGGGTTTTGGATTAGCCCTTGCATGGCTTTATGAGTGGGCCAATCCTAGCCCTTTATGGTGTTCCTTAGGGTAGAAGGAACTCATCCAAGGGTAGAGGATGAATCAAATGTAGTATAAATAAAGGGGAAGGGTTAGCCCTCCTCTTGAAGGTTTTGAGGTTTTTGTACTCCTTTGAGCTTTGCCCACTTTGTTGTGAGGCTTTGTAAACCTCCTTTCCAGAAATGAAAACTTCGTTTACTCATCTCTGAATTTATTTTACGCATTTACATTATGCTTTAAATTCCGCAATTTACATCCTTGCAATTTAATTTCCGCACATTTGGATTTGCCTCCCTTTCTTTTAAATGCTTGTGGATTTTGTGCCAAGGATGTATGATTGATAGATGAGTTTTCTTTAGATCATATCCCTATCATCTAGGCAAATCTTGAGTTTTTCTTGAAAGAAACCGATTTTTGTTCCTGAGAGGATCAATCTTGGAAGAATGAGTTTTTGGGTGTTCTTGTCTTGTGTTCTAGCTTGCTATAACATGCGGAAAGACAACTAGGATCATCTTGATCATCAAGAACCAACGAGCTAGCTGAGAGCCAAGTTTTTGTTCTTGAGCTCGTTCTTGTGCACCCTTCCGTAAAATTGAAAAAGGTCAGAACTTTGACATCGATTCCTACAATCGAGGGTTGGAATAGGTTCCAGATATCCATAAGGTGTCCACAAAGTTTCATTGAGCTTGAATCAGCGGATCAAAAGATTCATCAATTTTTCTTTTTGAAACCGTGCTGAAATCACTATTCATTCGCCTATTTTCCTGTAGCTACAGTACCCTGGTAGTGCCGAGTTTGTGATACTGCCGGCCTCAGGCTGAAAATTGTGAAAACTGATTCTTTCGCTTCCATTTGATTTCTAAGGGTTTTGTCTTGGTTCCTTTGGGGAATAAAAATTATTTTTGGATCATTCACCCCCCCTCTGATCGCCATCTCGATCCTTCAGACCCACTTATGGTTTTTAGGGTTTCTGGATCTATCTTTGAGGTGGCTACGGCTATGAGGCGATCTGATGAAATGAGACAATGGATTTGAAAGAGTGATTGCAGATTCATTTGTTCTTGTTGATCTAAGGTTAGTAATTAATTGGATCTAATTGCATTATATCCAAGATCTAGCTTGGTAAAGAGAATTGAAGATTGTTTAGATTTAGCTTGTAGATCTATTTGTTCTTTGTGATCTAAGGTAGTAATTGGTTCTAATTGTATTTGCATTATATTAAAGATGTAGCTAGCTTGTTAAAGAGAGAATTAAAGATACTTGGTTTAGATCTAGCTAGCTTGGTACAGAGAGAAAATTATTTAGATCTAGCATGGTTTATGATTTAGGGTAGTGTTTAGCTAGTTAATTTGTGCTCCAATTTACAAATGTGTGCATGTGCACTCCTAGTGTACTTCAATATTTAACACTAATTGTTATATGCGTAGCGTAGATGGACCAAAGCTGGATGTACGCTGAGAAATATGCGAGTGCCGAGTACATTAATGGCGTCTCAACTTTTAGAAGAGCTACAAAGGAGGATATGTTTAATAAGGGGATGCAATTTATGTCTTGTCCAAGTGATGACTGCGAGAATCTGAGGATGTTTCAAAACTCAGCGTAGATCGAAACACACTTGATTATAAGTGGTTTTAAAAGAGGGTATACATGTCAAGACCAATCAAGGTGAAGAGCAGATTATACAGGAAGCAGGTAATATTAACATCACCGATGAAGTCAACGATATGCCGAATGATATCGATTGTGCTTCCAATGAGAACAGGTTGCACGATGACAATCTAGATTAGATGCTAGGTGATGCAGAAGGGAACCGTGATGAGACAGAGTACCAGGGCTTCATACATGACTCGGAGAAACCTTTATTCCTAGGAAAGTCGAAATACACAAGGTTGTCATCCGTGCTTCAACTACTGAAATTGAAGGCAAGCAACGGTTGGTCTGACAAGAGTTTCAAGGTGTTATTCGGTCTATTAGCAGACATTCTTTCAGCGAGAAATGAGTTGCCGACAACCACCTACACGCTAAGAAGGTTCTTTGTCCCTTGGGAATGGAAGTAGGAAGAATACATGCATTTTCGAACGATAATATCCTATACCGTAAAGTGTACACAAATTTGCATGTATGTCCGGTGTGCAACACATGCTGGTACAAGCCTAAGAATCAATTAGATGATGATAGTGGGGAATCAAGGTGAAGAAATGACCTCCTTTTAAGGTGGCGTGGTATCTGTCTGTAATTTCCCGTTTGAAGCGTTTATTAGCGAACCCAAAGGAGGCAAACTGCTGCTTTGGCACTTGTAGGAGCATAAGAATGATGGAATGCTAAGACACCCTGCTAATTCCACCTAGTGGAGAAACATCAATTGGAGGTTTGAAGAATTCAATGCGAAACCGAGGAATATAACATTTGGATTGAGTATAGATAGAATGAATTTTTTCAGTAACATGAGTAGCCGACATAGTATTTGGCCCGTGAATCTCTTTATCTACAACCTTCCTCCTTGATTGTCTATAAAGCAGAAGTACATTTTGCTGTCTATACTCATCCAAGGCCCGAAGTAACCTGGGAACGATATTGATGTGTACCTAACACCATTGGTGGAAGATCTGAACACACTATGGGTTCGTGAGGTATAGGTTTGGGATGCGTACAAAAGAAAGAACTTCACGTTGCACTACATGTTGTTCTGCACCATTGGAGGAAGAGCATCTGGAAGAAGAGATCAATATTTTGGGACATACCTTATTGGGAGCACCTAGAAGTTCGCCCCTGCATCGACGTTATATATGTAGAGAAGAATATATGTGATAGCTTGATTGGTCTCATACTATACATTAAGGGCAAAACAAAGGATGGTATGAACGCACGGCTTGATTTGGTTGATATGGACATTAGACCAAAGTTAGCACCAAAAGAAACCAATAAAGGCCGAACGTATTGTGAACCTGTTTGTTACACTATGTCCAAAGCCGAGAGAATTGAACTAGCCAGTGCTAACATGGTGTGAAAGTTTTGCTCGGTTACTCCTCCAACATGAAGAGAATTGTTTCGATACAAAATTTGAAATTAATTGGCATGAAGTCTCATGATTGTATTAGCTAATTTTGTACCATTATGTTGAAGGACACATCGTGCAATCTCCAAGTGAGGCTTGCAAATGGCTCCGTTCCCCCATCCAGTCGAGGGGCAATTGTTCACGGAAGCCTGGTAGTGCCGAGTTTTGCGAAGGTGAATGTCGATGGTGTACATGAAATTTGTAAGGCCATAGCGCTGGAGATGCCCCCAACGAGAAGATCGTGACACTAGGGGATGCCATTGGCATATTCATCCAGTGGCCCAAGAAGGACATCTTCTTGGACGATCGTCCTCCAGCACCAGAGCTACCTGATGGACTTGAGCTATCCGCACTACTAGAGCCACCTACTGCACCGAAGTGGGCCACCAAATTGACTACAATGCTAGGTACACCACACGCCTGTATAGCACGTCATGCCCATTCGTCTCCCGTGAAAATAACCTATATGATAAAGCGAGACAAGGGCAAATCGAAGTAAAGCATGATGGCCACCGACTATCCGTTGGCCCACAAATACAAGCTAGGACAGCTATTCGGACTGGAAGAACAACTGCAATAGCTTTCAATAGCTTGCACTAGATTGCACATTGGTATATGAAACAAGCCAACAAGCTGGTGGCACAATGGATATCCAGTATCCACATGAAGTTCAAAGAGAAACATTTGTTCAACCAGTCATTGAGGGGCTTCTTTGAGGTCAATTTCAACTACTCGTTCGATCTCTACAACCTCGATGTCCTCGACGCCTAACTCTTGATATACTGGACATTGTAAGTGTGTGCAATCAAGGTCTACATTCGTGTAATACCAATAAATATCATATATATGACTCTACACTTTTGTATATATAGATACATGATACAGGAAGACAAAATCAGGAATGATCCAACAGGTTTTTTCGACCCACACATGGTCTCCAAGCAGAGCATGGATGAAAATTTACAAGAGGTCGAGGATTACGTCACAAGTGCATTATTCGCTCAATACGACAAATCCTGCATACTTTTACCCTACAACCCCGGGTAAGTGATGCACTTGTTGCTATAGTTGTTGATTTGTACTTTATACGCAACTTAAAGTTAGGTTCAATGACCATGTCGACATAACTATGTAGGTTTCATTGGGTTCTTCTTGTCATTTCACTAAGAAAGAACTTGGTAATCTATGTGAAGGATCGAAATCAGCGACTAGAGAGGGGTGAATAGGAGGCAGATAAAAAATTCCCCCTCAAAAATCTCTTCTAGAATATTAGTGCTATGCTGCAAACACTAGGTTTAAGAACATGAAAAGCAAGATGAAAGGAGCAAGAATTTCCACAACAAAGATGAGCAGAAATATCAAACTTAGTAGTCAAGAAACATGAATAACTTTAGATCTACTCATACAAAATTGATAAATTTTAATAATAGGAAAATAAGGTCCTCTATATCATTATTCCAAATGGAACTTCACAATAAAACTGAAAAGAGAGACCTTTCTAGCTCAACATCCATTGCTGCACAAAAACAGAGCTTTCAGAAACTTGGCTGTCAAGAAACATCAATAACTATTGATCTACTTATGAAAAGTTGATAAAATTTGAAATAAAGCAAGGTAAGGTTCTCAGAGTCATGATTCCAAAAGTAATTTGAAAATAAAGTACAAAAGTGTGACTTTTCTTGCTTAACAAACATGGTGCACAAAAGCAGAGATTTCAGAAACTTTGACCACAAAGAAACCTTAATAACTTTTGGTCTATCCAACCAAACTTGATGAAAATTCAACCATGATTATAAAATGATCTTAGGACTATGATTCCAGAAGCAGTTTCAAGAATAATCCTAAGGTCTCAACCTTTTATGCAAATGGTTCAAGCTGCACCAAAAACAACGATTTCAAATCAAGAACAAGGTGTTACAAGTATAACTTGAGCAAAAATGAGTTTTAATGGATCTTGCTGAGTTGAGACATGATTTAGATGAGTTCCTTAACCTCTTACACTTTCTAGATCCAAATTAACTACAGCAAGTAGAAGGAGGGGAAGGAAAGATCAAGTTATAAGAAAAAACCAAGCAAAAATTATTGCAAGAATTAAAACAAAGTTTGCCTAGATGATTGGGATATGATCTAAAGAAGATTCATCCATCAATCAATCATTCATCATTGGCATAAAATTCACAAGCATTTCAAAGGAGGGGATGCAAATCCAAATATGCGAAAAGTAAATTGCAATAATTTGATATGCGGAATGTAAATTACAGAATATAAGATAAAATTAAAATTTCATTTCTTTGAGTGGAAGGTTGAGAAAGCCTCACAATCAGGTGGGCAAAGCTCAAAGGAGCACAAGGAAACAATATTCTTCTCAAAGACTTGGCATGGAGCCATCTCTCCACTCCTCTATTTATAGCACAACCTAGTCAATCTCCACCCTTGGATTACTTCCTTCTCCCGTAAGGAACCTTTTAAAGGGCTGGGATTTTCCACCCTTGGATGACTTCCTTCTCCCGTATAAGGAACTTCATCAAGGGTTGGGATTAACTCACTCACTCATACATGGGCTAACCCGAAACCCGACAACATAACACGTTTTAACCATTTAACACTAACCTAATCACTACTCCACCCACGAACCCTTGATCCAACAATCCTCCTTTGCTTCAGTATAGCTTAAGTTAGCATCTCATCCATCCACTTGTAATCCCGGATTGCAACAACTACCCGGCCTTAGTCATCTTCCGGCATCACCTTAACCGTCTATACCTTAGCTCTCCTAGTATAGTCCCTGTCTCCTCTGCCTCGAAGCTTGATCATGTTGAGGCGGAGGAGACCGGGACTAGGATAGGAGAGCTGAGGTCAAAAAGGTCAAGGTGACGCTGGAAGATGATTAAGGCCGGGGAGTTGCTGCAAGCCGGGATAACAAGTGGATAGTGCAAACCCGTTATGTTGTTGGGTTGCAGTTAGCCCATGTATGTGTGAGTGAGTGAATCTCAACCCTTGATGAGGTTTTTTGAGGGCCAAGAAGGCTAACTAAGGGTAGAGATTGCTCTTAGTGTGCTATAAATAGAGGGGTGAAGGGATGCCTCCACAGCCAATTCTTAAGAAGGATTTTTTGTTTTCTTATACTCCTTTGAGCTTTTTCCACCATGAAGTGTGGTTTTGTAACCATTCCTCTCTGAGCAATGCAAGATTCAAGTTGATCTATATTCTAAAATTTAATTTATTTCTTGAATTTTTGCTTGATTCTTACTGCAATTTTAGTTTTGCTTCCACTCATTCTACTTGCTGTGTTTCTATTGAATCTATGATATATAAGAGGTTGATGGATTCATTTAGAACATGTCCCAACATAGCAAGATCTATTAAAACTTGTTCTTGCTCAAGTTGTGCTTGCAAGTTCACTTTTTGTTGATTTTCGAGTTTCCTCTTCTCATATGCTTTTGAGTGGTGGGATAGCTTTATGATTGATGAAAATACCCTGAGAAGGTCTTGTTCCAATCATCCAAGCACAATCTGACTTCCTCTTTTAAATTCTCTCAAGAAACCTAGTTTTCACTTGAGGAGGAAGCTCTTTGATAGATCTTGTTCTTAAGGATTTAGGGTTGTTTCTCTATTGTTCTTGCTTTCTGTGATATGTGAGATATTATCTAAGATCATCTTTATCATTAAATCCGTATGAGTAAGCTCAAATTGAAGTTTGTGGCTTTGACCCTACTTTTGTGCAACCTTCTCCAATTTTGAAAAAGGTTGGAACTTTGATGTCAATCTATATGATTGATGATTGAAATAGGCACGTGACATCAATAGGGAGGTGCATACAAAGTTTTAAGGAATTTGAATCAGCCGATCAAAAGTTATATCGGTTCTTAGTTTCAAAATCATGCTGATTTCCCAATTCATCTTGATTTTGCTGTTCATTTGGTACAACCAGACTCTGGACTGCGGTAGTGCCACCCTATAGATGATTTCCTCGGAAAATGCAATTTTTGGCTTCTCTTTCATGAAGTGAGTCTTGGGTTTGAATATTCTGACAAAAGTTTTTTTCTCTTATTCATCCTCTCTAGTCGTCGTTTTTGTTCCTACACCCTGCATATTGTTAAGTGCGGGGAGCCCTGCATCCGAGCCAATTCCGGTTAAAAATAGACCAGCTGGTGTCGACCCATAACGCACAAGTACAACGTTTCCATAGAAAATGTGAAGCAGTTGCTCACTGTACACCTGGAAATCGCAATGAAGTGGATGATGCTTCTGGCCGTGGGTTTCTAAGCATCAGGTGCAACTACCCAAGGATTGAGACATGAAGAAAATAAAGTCAGCCACGAGATCTAATTTGGTATATGTACATGTTCCAATTAGCTTGACTAATTATTGTGGACCCTGTTTATGCCTAGGGGAAAAACGGTAGCTCCGGAATATTGGCTGCATATATGACATAGACCTGCTGCAAGTTATTCAAATACGAAGTACCTTGAGCTCCACGATCCAAATTGTCTACGCCTACAGCATAATTGGAAATTGGGAATCTTCACTGCACCATGAACCATGATTCAGCTTATGGAGAAAGACCACAAATGCATGGTGAACTAAAGAAAGAGGAAAACACAGCAGCAAAGGCCGACAAAAAAGCTCGTTAGGATTGGAATTAAAATTTCTTTGATTACAGTAGTTATTATGTTTAAAATTGAAATGAGTCTATTTCAAGCAAAATAAAAATGTTAAAGAGGCTCGGTTTAATAGTCGCTCGTTAGCTCGAATTTCAAATAACTACTTAAATGATAAAAAACGATTTTAAGTTGAAATATGTTAATTTCAAAAAAAGCTCCATAATAACTCGTTAAGCTTGATAGACAGCCCTTGCAGTGGATATCCGGTGCAGTGCAACGAGACAGCAACTCGTCCAACCATTCATACATACATGCGCAAGGTAGTTTATGTTGAAGTACAAGTGAATTGCCTACCTTTCCTCATCAGTTTAAGCTTTTGGGTGAACTGGCTAGTGCATGCAACTCAATATGGTATCAGAGCCAAGAGGTCTCAAATTCAAGACCCGGTTGACGCAATTAAATAAAATAATTGCAACCCACTTCTATTTCACATCCTACGCTTGAGGGGGAATGTTGAAGTATAAGTGAATTGTCTACCTTTTCTCATCAGTTTAAGCTTTTGGGTGAATTGACTAGCAGACTATTTTTTTTAAAAAAAAGAGAAAACCGAAATTACGCAACTTTTTTCAAAAATATACGTCGGGCAGCAGATTCGCCGACGGTTTATAGCATTTTATAGATTCGTCGACAGGTCCTAACGACCCATTTTTTTAAAAAAAAACAAAACAATCAAAATTACGAAAAAAGAGCAATCCACGGATTCATCGGCTGCTCCTAGCAGGCCATTTTTATAAAAGAAAACAAGAAAAATGAAATTACGCAGTTTTTTTCCAGAAATATCTGTCGGACCAAATTTCGTGCGGTGCAGCGTCACGTGGCCGAAATTCCCAACGTCGCACGGCGCATCGTCACAGAACGAAATTCCGCACGACGCAGTGTAGCGCTTGACACTAGCTAGTAGCAAGCATATGCCGTCTACATCCAATGATCTCTCTCTGCTTCTGCATCCAAAGATTTTGGAGGCACAATTTTCCGTTCTTGTTAACTACGGAAGGGTAGCAGCTGAGGAGATTTTTTGACAACTAACAATGTTTAAGGTTAAAGTTACACTGACATTTTGGAAACTGGAGTGGCTATATGTTAGTCGACTAAAAATTGATGCTTTTCAGTCAAATTTTTAACGATGGGATCAAAGACAACACAGCCTACAGATATGGGCAAATGGGCCGCAAACCGTGGTTTTTCTGTTATTTCCCGCCTGGTTTAACGGGCGCTCTAATCCTCCATTAATGGGCTTTTATCTCTCTTTTTTTGTGTGTGCTGGGTTTGCTGATGGATAAACAGGCCCAACTACACTCTATGTTCTTGATCCATAATGGAACCCAGAAAACAAACGGAACATAGTGAATAAACTAAGTGTGATCTGAGCCCATTGTCAATGCGTGAAAACTCGACATCCAAGAAGACATCTAAGATCAGGAAGAGCTAAATCACGGAGCACTGGAGCAGGAAACGGCCGATGAACTTTTGCAGTCACAGAGACAGGAAATCATATATGTCTGCTTTGGTGCCTTCAAGTCAGGCCCAATCCGCTCCCATACACTACTACAGAACAGCACATCACTGCCGGTTCGAAAACCCCATCACTGCCGGTCATTGGCGTCGGCAGTGATTGGTCGGCAGTGATACTCAGGGATCATCACTGCCGGCTCAGGAACCGGCAGTGATAAGGATTATCACTGCCGGTTCTACCTACAACCGGCAGTGATATTGAACTATCACTGCCGGATCAAACCGAAATCCGACAGTGATGATAATTATCACTGCCGGTTATACATAAAACCGGTAGTGACAAGCTTGCATATTTTTTGTGCAATATATATATTTTTATACAATTGTTTATACAGTGTCCATATGTAGTATATAAAGCATCGTTCAAATCATAATTCAAATATATCCATGTATATATGAAGCATCGTTAAAATCATAATTCAAATATATTAAATTAAGCATCACATAAATTATTTTTACAATGATTTGTTTACAAATGTAGCTCGACTACATCTCATCCCATTCGTTTTGATTTTACAAAGAGTTGAAGTAGACATGTCACGCGTCTAGGTCGTAGGAATGAGGGCGATGAGGCTACTCGTGGAACTCGCCTTTTGGATTGATGATCTCATTATGAATGAATCCGGCGATCTATTCTTGAATTGCTATAATTTCTGTCAGCAATAACTTATTGGTTCTCAGTTTGGAGCGCTGTTTTTGAACAAAAAAGGAAGTTAATTAATGATGATATTTGTTAAATAAAAAAAGGCATCAATGTGTAATTACGTACCATGGCTTCGTTATAGCTGACACTCTCCGTGACAATTGAATGCATATTTGTACATATATAGTATGCACATAAATTGTTTCCGGGGTCCTGCCTCATGCATGGAAAGTCATTTATTATTTCAAAAATTTTCCTGTATGGACGATACCGAACACTTTTCTTGCAGTACCGTGTGAAAGCCCTGTGAATGATTTTGAATAGTAATTAAACATAAATGCAATAGAATAGAATTTTGCTAGAGTAATAACGCAACGATCGAGTTTACCTGTTCAGCATGTCCCAATGGTCTTGGTACAAATTAGTTTGTTTTCTCTTGGAGTCAAAGACAAAAATCATGCTAGCATCTAACTGGATGACGAGGAGGACCCAATGAAACCTGCACATATATGTCAACGTAGTCAATTACTCCCACATCGTACGTGTTACACAAAAATAGTAAAACGATATTAGAAGTAAGGAGATACGTATTTGAAGTTATAGGGTAAAAGTACAGAGGTTTTGTTTTGCAGCTTCAAAAAAGTATTAAATAAATAGTCTTCAACGAACTGTGGATTGTCCTTCACAAGCTTCTCGTTGATGAGCCCCGGATCTAGGAATGCTAGATTGTCATTGTTATTTCTTCTACATGTCTGTATCTCCATTCTACATAAGAAAGAAGTTAGACATGCAATTAAACAGTACAAAAATGCTCAACGATATACAGACGGACTTACAAAGTCCATAGTCTAAGTATATTCACGCCTGTGGCATCTTGTTTGGTACAACATATACTGACTCCGTGAAAAGAACCCAGCAGATGTTATCCCCATTGTGGAAATCGGCTCTGTATCCGATCGCGAACGCCCATACCATCGTTGGATCGCTGCATGTACCATCGATGGACGCGCGCAGCTTGTGTTGTGAGGTTACCGAAATGAGTTGGTTCAACCAGCGGTTTTCCGTAACGAACTTCCACCTTAGACCTTGCGCCAGAGCATCTAGTTGAGCAAAGATTCGCTTGAGCATCCCGCTTAACGTGTTTCGGCACTAGCCGCCGCAAGTACTACTTTCGGATATCGCTCGTAGTCCGACATTTTGCAAGGTTCTAAGCTCGCCTGTCTTTTGCACTTTTGCCATACTCAAGAAAAACTTTTGCGTCACAAAGATCAACTTTAGTCTTCTTACATGATGGCACCTTTTTAAAGTGAGATGTTACACAGGCGCTTACATGCTTTTTCCGTTCTTCTTCAGTCATGTCAGCTGATAATTTCTTCTGTGATTGTCCTGGGTTCACAGATGGTTGAGATTTCTTCGAGGACGGTGCCGACTGCCGAGATGTTCTTGGTGTTCGATTCTTTTCAGATTTTGATGGAGGAGTCGGGCTTTTTCTAGTTGGTGCCGGCAGAGGAGTTGGACTTTTTCTGGTTGGCGGCGAGAAGGGCGGGAGGTCTCTGTGTGGAGATTGCGGCTGATCATCATCGCCGTCGCCCTCATCGTCCAAGCCAAACTTAATCAAGCTCTTGCGCCACGCGAGGAAGCCATGCACGTTTTCTCCTAGTTTTTTGTTTCCATCCTCGCCAAAGATCTCTACCTCCATTTTTCGGTATTGGCAGATGACACTGTCCACTTCGACCCTGGCGAATCCCTTACAGATCGGCGACAAGCAAAACCTCGCGACTCTGGCATGGCCAAGCCCCGCCTCACCACCTTTATGGTAATGCCATGTGCGCCAAATGTAGCTTGCACGGTGTCGATTCTTTGATGTCATCCACAGAAAATGCACCCAAGCTCTTCAGAATCCTCGTGGACACGCAATCGCTCTCACGAGCACCGGATCGATGAGCTCGTGGTGTCACCGGGTGGTGGTTCCGAGTGAGAGCTTTCGCACGGCTTGCTCCACGGCCTTATCTAGTTCCGCTCTGTGTTCCTCTAGCGCTCGCGACAAAGATCTTTTATCCGACGCCCAGCTTGATCTTCTCTTAATCTCTTTGAATGCTTGTACAACCATGCGCTCATGGGAAGGCTTCTTTCCACGTGACCAAACCAACTCCTCCGTGCGACTGGATGCTCCTTGTTACCTGGGCTATAGTTAGCTCGTCATTCTCCCTTCGTGGCGCGAAAGATCCTTGGGAAGGCGCATGTGAGCATCTCGTGATTCTCGCAAAGACTTCTCGCTCTCTATCGCTTCGAAGCTTAAGCCGCCATCATCGGAGATAGAAGCACCCTCCCAAGCAACCGCTGCTTCGATCGCTCGCTAAGGCGTGCGTAGAATTATACCCTTGCGGGTTAGTTTTTCTTCTGACCGATCCCATGTCGGTATTTTCTTCACGCACCTCCTGCTCCTAGTTTGTGAGGGTGAATATTCTTATCCGCGTTTGCTTTGTTCCTTTGACTTACTATGTGAGCTTCTTCAGACCTCTTGTACACCACAAATTCATCCCAAAACTCCCTTAACTTTGGGTACGTGTCACAATTCGGCGTTTCATTCTTTTTCACATAATTCTTGTTTCGTGCTGTCTTCCAATTCTTCCACGCAGTGCACATGATGCAGAGTGCTCGTTTCTTTGCAACCAGCTCGGTCCCTTGGGGGAACTGGAAAACTTGTTTCAGCTTTTCCCATAATGAGTTCTTCAGGTCATTGGGTACCACCCATGGGTCACCTCCGCGGCCAATCCATGATCTATAGCTGATGGGCACATCATCCCTAGCAAGAACCCCGCAGGCTGTCTTGTACGGCCCCAGTGATGACTTTGGTATAGCAGGTTCCCCGACTGCCGAGAGCTCCACTATGTTGAAAATCCCCTTAGGCATCTTGTTCGGACCACGACTTGCGCGCTGCCTTCGTTGATCAGACGTTTGAGCCTACAATTTGATCTTCTAAATTATTAGTCGTCTGGGCCTACAATGTTTTGGGAACCACAGTGTACTAAAACTTTACCTCGCCTACGTTAGTAACGCTGTGTTATTCCATGGCAGATCCCGCAAGTTCGATAGGACTGGGCTATTGTTCGGCTACCCTTCCTCCTTCGTCCATATTTGAGGGCCCAACTCCCTCCGGCACTTGTCCTTTGTCGGAGGCCATTCCTAGCAAGTTTACCAGAAATTTCAAATTAACAAGGTCATTTTTTAAAGACACATACAAATGAAGATTGACATTAAAGTTAATCCCGTGATAAGATGTTTACATATTCGACATTGTAACATGCTTGTTTACTAAGTTTTTTCCCAAAAGGCATGTGCACAACTACGAATGCTTGCAATACATATCACCAAAAACAAAGAACATGCTAAACTGTGTGACTAATATGACAGCAAGTGCAACAGGATGGACAAAGGCAAATCACGGAGAAATGGCATGACAGTCAAAATGATATTTCTTGGGAGCCCAGCTTCAATCAACCAAGTGCTTTGAATGACAAATACAGAGGGGAGATAACGAAAGAGCCTAGAAGCAATCAAAATCTTATCAATGACAAATACTTACACCACAGACATCTTAACACATTTTGTATGCCTTAAACATGAATGTATGTAACTTCAAATACTTACACCACATATACATATACATCTTTGAAGAATACATACACATATACATCTTTCGAGGATACATACACATATACAACTTTCGAGGATACATACACATAGGATACATACACATATACATCTTTGAAGAATACATACACATATCCATGCATGGTGATTGTACTAACAAGCAACAAACCATTTAATTTCTCAAGAAAAACAAGTAACAAACCATAACATACATTATGGATACCAAATGCAAGACTAGCTCAGATCTTGATGCATGGTAACAAAGATGTAAAATGTATAAATTACTTAAATTTTATCTATTTCGAGGAGTAGCATTTTTTAAGTTTCACATTTGCTAAGATTTTTACATTTCGATGCGGGGTTGATCATATGCCTCTTCCGGAACATTATATGTGTAATCGCTGTTTGGATTTTAGGGGGATGATGTTCGAGAAACTTATTTTATTTTTGTGTCTATGCCTAGCCTTATAAGCATGTGATCCTAATTCATCGGTTTGTGTTGTTTTAGTTAATCATCTCTTTTTCTCCGTGCGCATCCTGTGATCTGGTTTCTTGCCATCATATACTTCATCACCGGATGCCCAAAGCGCATTTATTCATGGTTTTTACTCGCAGCTTCACATTTCTTTCTCGCATCTACACGCCAACAAAATGGTTTTTTGTGAACACATTTCCATTTTTCCCGAAAAGAATTAAAAAAATTCAGGCTCAAGCCTTTTTACTCGCTCTATGAAACTTTGTCTTTTGTTAGAATTATAATTCACTTGAATTGTTTTATCCATCATTTGCAGTGGAATTTTCAAGCCATCAGCAGAATAGGCTTCAAGATTATCGGTTGGGGTGAGCTAATATTATGTCAATATTTCTACCATCATGAGAAACAGATCCCGAGGCAAATTGCACACTTCGAATCACAACCAAATCCGAATCCAATAGTTTCCTGTTCTTCCCCATTTGGATTTTTGAAAACATTAACTTACCTCTAGAATTCGACGGGGACGGCTGGGGCGGTGCGTGGTGACGGCGACGGCTGGGGCGGTGAGGCGCAGAGCGAGGCGACGACCGGGGCGGTGCGACGGGGTGCGAGGTGACGGCGAGGCGGTGAGGTCGAGGCGACAGCCGGGAGGTCGAGGCGACAAAGTGGCGGCGTGAGGTTGAAGTGGAAATGAGGGGCTGAGTGGCGCGGCGTTCGAATTTATAGGGTTGGAGTATCACTGCCGGGTCTCCACAAAAACCGGCAGTGATACACTATCACTGCCGGATCACAAACAGAACCGGCAGTGATAGCGGAATTATCACTGCCGGCTCACGCGCAACCCGGCAATAATACCTATTTTCACTACCGGTCCAATCTAAAATCGGCAGTAATACTACATTATCACTGCCTGGTGTTTCTACACCCGGCAGTGAAAATATTTATCACTGCCGGTTCAAAACAAAAACTAGCAGTAATACTTGATTATCACTACCGGGTTAATACTAGAAAACGGCAGTAATAAACCACATCATTGCCGGCTTAATGAGACAACCGACAATGATAAGCTCCGGTCACTTTTGTCAAACTTTCAATTTATTTCTTTTCAAAGGGTGGTTGCTTTGGGATTTTTGAAATCCTATCAAATTTTATCCAAATTTTCTAAAATTTTTTGGAGGAATACTTCAGGACATGTAATATTTGATTAACATATTTCCCCTTAGTTTTGAAAAAGTTGTAAAATTATAAAAATCCAGATTGCTCACTGTTTTAATAGTTTTAATATTTCAAAATAAAAAAATTCACACAAATTCAAACAAATGCAGTAGACCAACCATTGCTTCAAAAATTCACACAAATACAAAAAATCACACAGATGAAGTTTAATTCACACAAATTGTTACATATGAGAAAAGAATAATACATTAATTGTTACATATGAGAAAATAAATATGTATTTAATTAGGACAACTAAGCTACGATTCGACCTTCGTTATGATCGTGGCGTATGTATGTAGCTTCGTCCTCACTCTCTTCCATGAGACCTAGGTCAACGTCCTCTCCGAAAGGAGGAAGCTCATCGAATTGGTTGTACTCTTCCTCATCGACAACATTTTCAACTCCAACAATCCTTCTTTTTCCTTGAATAACCACGTGGCGCTCCTTGTTAGCTGGATCGGTTACAAAAAAGATTTGTGTAACAGAATTAGCAAGTATGAATGGTTCTTCTCTCAGATTCGACAGCTTGAAGTCCACGGTAGTGATACCGTACTTGTCGATGTTCATGTCCCTTGGAAGTCTTACCCATTGACACCGAAAGAGAGGGACCTTCAAAGGTCCGTAATCAAGCTCCCAAATCTCTTCTATGAATCAAGAGTAGGTTTTCCTATTTCCGTTGTCGTCAGAGGCATCTATACGGATACCGCTGTTTTGGTTGGTGCTCTTTTATCTTGTGCTCTTGTATAAAATGTAAAACCATTTATATCGATCTTTGGAATGTCCGAATTGTAGTTGACGGTCCCCGAGCCAACACTTTCAACTAAGTGCACTCTGCTCCGTGATGCATCATGTGCCTACGCAACCAATCGTCATAGATTATGTCTATGCTCTCGCGATCCAACCTCCGACTTACTGGTTTGTTCTGGATAGCATGCTCTTGTGCATGTTGACATACGGGGCCACCACAACTGATTGTACCAAAACTGCGAAATGTGCTTGTGTGAGTGAAGCTAGATTGTTTGTATGGAGTGACTTCTCGCCCAGTGTCCCTTTTCCCTATAGCCTGCCCTCATGCTGTGATGTAGGCACACCAATCGGTTTGAGATCCATGTAATCGACATAGAACTCAATGACCTCCACGGTTCCCCAACCATCTGCAATACAACCTTCTGGCCGATATCGGTTACGAACATATTTCTTTATAACCCCCATGAACATCTCAAAAGGATACATCTGATGTAGAAACACGGGACCGAGAATCCGTATCTCTTTCACAATGTGAACAATGAGATGGACCATAATATCAAAAAAAGATGGAGGGAAACACATCTCGAGCCTGCAGAGAGTGTGGACCACATCTTCCTGCAGCTTATCTAGTTTCAATGGATTGATGGCCTTCTGTGAAATCATGTTGAAGAATGAACACAACTTTCTCTGGCAGAACACCCTAATTGCAATTGGAAGCATCTGCGTCATCATCACGTGACAATCGTGAGACTTCATGCCAATTAATTTTAAGTCTTTCATTGCTCAGAGTGTAGCAGGCTGCAGGAAGGTACTTTTTCCCTGTATCCATGTCTTTGTGATGCAGCTCCTTCCTGAGTTTCATATCTTCAAGGTCCATCCGTGCTTGGAGAGTATCTTTTGTTTTACCAGGTATATCCAGTAAGATACCAAGCAAGCTGTCACACACGTTCTTCTCTATGTGCATGACGTCGATTGCGTGTCGAACTTCCAAGTGATGCTAGTAAGGTAGGACCCAAAATACTGATCTCTTTTTCCACAAAGGAGCTTTATCACGGGAACTCGGGATAGATGTACTGCTTGCTCTCTTTCCGTGAATAATTTTAAGATCCTTTACAGCCACAAATATCTCTCTCCCAGTGTAATTCTTCGGAGCTAAAGCAGTCTCCTTTGTCCCGTCAAAAGCTCTCTTATTATGGTGGTATGGGTGATCCTTGCGGAGGAACCTACGATGCCGCATGTAAGATATTTTTCGACGCTTCTTCACCACCGACTAGTCAGATTATCTAAGCATCGGACGATCCATTGAAGCCTTTGTCATCCGCCCGACAGTTACCAAGGGCGTGGTAATCATTGATGGTTACGAACAACAATGCGCAGAGGATAAAGTTCTCTTTATACTCATCCCATACCCGCACTCCATCGCTCCACAAGATTAGAAGATCTTCAATCAATGGTTTGAGGTACACATCGATATCGCTGCGGTGTTGTTCGGCCCTTGGATCGAGAGTGGCATCATAATGTACTTCTGCTTCATACAAAGTCAAGGAGGAAGGTTGTAGATACATAGAGTTACCGACCAAGTGCTATGACGACTACTCATGTTGCCGAAAAGATTCATCCCATCCATACTCAACCCGAACCTTATATTCCTCACATCATATGCGAAGTGCTTCTTATATTTTCTGTCGATGTTCCTCCTTCTTACGCTCTTCGGCGTGCCATCGTAGCAATTGGGCATGCCTTTTGTTCGCAAACAATCGATTCAGACGGGGAATTATAGGAAAATACCACACCACCTTACGGGGGGATCTCATCTTCTTACGCTTCACCCCGACATCGTCATTATCGATGTCATCATCGTTACCCTTATACCACTTTACTTTGCAAACAAAACAGCCATCCAAGTCCGCAAACTCATTGCGATACAACATGCAATCGTTTGGACATGCGTGTGTATCCTTTGTACATCCAGTCCCAACGAGCAGACAACCTGCTTGGCCTGGTACATACTTGTAGGCAACACGTTACCCTCTGGAAGAAAATCCCCCAAGAGACATAACAGCTCAGTGAAGCTCTTATCGGACCAACCATTGTTTGCCTTCAACTGCAGTAGTGTAAGCACGGTCTGCAATTTTTTGTGCTCCTCCTTGCAGCCTAGGTACAATAGTGTTGTGGAGTCCTGTACCATATGTTGGAACTTTTGAAACTCTCTTTCACTTGTGAAGTCTCCCTCCCCATCACGCAACATTTGATCCAGATCATCGCCGTGGTCGCCGACAAACGTATCTTCAATCGCCGCCATATCGTTGTTCCGTCATCTTTAGTAATGTGTTGGCCTTCATGTACAATCTCATCTTCGCCATGCTTGGTCCAACAGGTATAGCCAGCCTTGAAACCTCTTCAAAGCAAGTGTGCACGTAACGACTCTATGGTAGAAAATTTTCCGATTTTTGCAATCAACGCATGGACAGCACATGTAGTTCGCCGATTCTTCGACTTAGCGCCGCAGCCCACGTTTAGAAAATAACTCACACCATTAAAAAACTCTGCCCCGCAACGGTCCGTGTCATACATCCACCTTCGGTCCATCTACAATTAATTAAATCAAACATTACATAAGCATATAATTGCAAATAACAAATAATTGTAAACGATTAGATTTAAAAACCTATGTACCAATTTTGACTATAGTAAAATACATCAAACTTTTTCCGTTATGTAAATATCCATGTAGCAATTTTTTTAGTATTGTAAAATATGAAAATAATTGTAAATAGTTAGGATATATTTGGACTATATTAAATATATCAATCTTTTTTCATTGTGTCAATATCAATCCTGCAATTTCTTATTATTTAAAAATTTGGAAAAAATTGTAAATACTTAGGATATACTTTGAGTACATTAAAATACATCAACATTTTTTCATTAAGTAAATATCCATCTAACAAGTTTTTATTATTTCAAAATTTGAAAATACATGAACCTTTTTTCATTATGTAAATATCCATGTGGCAATTTTTTATTATTTTCAAAAATAGAGATCAAATTACTAACCTCGAAAACAAGTACAATATGAATTTTAATAGATTTTTCAGCAGCAAACCGTCGCAATCTACAAATCGAGTAAAGACAGAGCGCCTCCGCTTTTGCTCGATCGGTCGGGAGGCGTGGGTCTCAAGAGATAACGATTTATCACGCCGGTTTCTGTGCGTAACCCAAGCGAGTGATAAGCTCTGATCGCGCGGAAAATCATATTATGGGGAAATAATATCACTGCCGGTTCTAGTCTCAAACCGGCAGTGATATCTTGCTTTTTACTGCCGGTTGGTTGCATGAACCGGCAGTGATAAAGTCTCCCCCCAACTTAAGTTTCGAACCGGCAGAGATATGTTATCACTGCTGGCTCGGTCCTAACTTGCAGTGATATACCGACAAGGATTGTCTATTCTGTAGTAGTGATAACTCATTGCTTGCTATGCCGCTTAGCAAATTGCCGCCTCAGAATCATGCTCAAAGGTATGCAAGAGGTCGAGCATGATGGATTTAATTCTCCGTTTGGCATCATCCTCTTCCATTTATAGTTCTTACTCAGCTCATCCCCATTTGATTTGTCTCAGGAGCATCTCGCACATACCTCCCGGCAACACAGGCCGTGCCTACCACCAGCGGCGGCCCTGCATGTCAGTATGTGCTCAAGGACCAACAGTGACGCATGCGAAAGAACAATAGAGAAGACATTGTGCTTCCTTATGACAGGTGGCTGGTGTGGCGCCTCGAAGACACATGAAAAAAAGGCTGTGAAACTAGATAGGTATCTGTTGACGTCAAAAACTTGAAGTAGGGTTCCTGACAACAGCACACCAGACGAACACCTGGTTCAGAGTGTGCCAGTCGATTTGAACTGTAATCGACAAGGTAAAAATATGAAATTCACTCAAAGCCGATCGTCAAGATCAATCGGCTTAGACTCAATCAGCTTGAAGCCGATTAAATAGAGATAAAAGGGTAAATCTAATTAGCCGATTAAGGCTAATCAGAGGATAAAGGTAGATCAATTCTGAAGAAGGCAATGCGCAATAAAATCAGAACAAATCAAACCTGAGGCATAATTTGTAGAAGATCAACAATCGGTGATGCACAACTTTATTGATCGAAATCGAATTACAAAGAATAAATTACAAGAACTACTCCTAGTCGACAGGAAAAATACGAAAGTAAAGGCTAGTTGATTGATTGTGTTGTGTGTCTCGCAGCTTGCTTTGGCCCTTCTTTTATACCCGCCGGCCGATCGTGTCCTATTACAACACATTTTAAAACCTAATCCGTATCGGCCTTGTTTCGGATAGTTTATCCTCAAAGATCTTGCCGTTGCCAAATATCTTAAAATCTTTCCAAATCATCTGTTAGTTTCCGCATGTTTGACTTTCTTGCCGATTTTGACTAGACTTGCCAAATTCTGGTGCAAACATATGCCTCCCATTTTTTAGAGATGACTTGTCATCTTTCAAAAATCACAACTGTCGGCTTCTTTTCCATCGGCTAAATGTTAATCTTTACCCAGTAACTGCTACTTTATTTACGCTGTAATTTTCTGACTTGCAGGTAGTGCGTTTTAACTGCTCGTGTCTTTTGAGATTCGTTTCCTGCCGCTCCAAATTTTCACCGTGGTACAAATATGCGACCCCCACAGACTCATTCCTCATGCGTACGAGCTCTCGAGTTGTCTGCAATCGGCTTCTGGTCTTCAAGCCTTCCGCGCTCGTTGATTCCAATCGGCTGGTTGTCAAGATCGTCCTAATGGATCCTTCTCAGGTATTCATCCCGATTCCAAATAGCAATGACCAATTCTATCTAGGTCCAGTAGGAAATCTAGAAGCCGATTCAGTAATAAATGAAGAGATTCCTTGTCTACCTCTATCTAGTGCGTAGATATAATATAGAGGGTTGGAGTAAGAGCTTGAGCTTTACGACGGCGCCAAGGCATGGAGATCATGGTACATTCGCGTAGCAAACCAAAAGAGGGGTGAATGGGAAAAGATGGGCATAGCCGATTCTCCCTTTCCTTAGCCGATCCAGAGGCCAATGAGCCTTTAGTGGCCACGGCTTGCTATTTCTGGCCTGACACCTTCAATGCCTTTGTATTCCGCACCGCCTTGTCGCCCAACTCTCCGGATGTAGCCCAACTTTGTCGCTTAAGACCCGATGGAGATCAAGCATCGCCTACGCTGCCAAGCCTAAGTACAAACTTATCAAGTCCAAAGGTGAAGGATGGGCTAAGTATATCAGAAATAATAACAAGGTTAATGGGCTGGTATCGGACGAAGAATATGTCGCTTTTTTCAATCTTTGGTTAGACCGATTTTTGTTCTGCGGCGCTTCCTTGGGACCAACTCAGGTATACCAAACCATAGCAGAGCAATTGATAGAAGGTCGTCGGCTAGCACTTGAAAAAATGCTTCTAGGGGCAGTCTACCAGATGATGCACATAATAAGATATCGGTTTTTTACTGGTTTTACGAGTTTTACTGTCGGCAATGTTGGGGGACCACTCTGGTTTATTCAGATTTGGCTGTATTGCTTGTTTAGCCGATCTTTTGAGCTGAATCCCTCTGAAGACACGGTGTTCCCTCGCGAAGATACTCCAGAAGGCATGGTGCCTCAGTTCACAACTAGCCGATCGTATGGTGAGAGATTCATGATGTGCTCCGGGAACGAGACAAAGGTGACCCCTATCGGCTCCAAGAAATATTTATCATTCTTCCTTCAGCTTGACTGCAATGAATTTAAACAAAATGACTTCTTCAGTTATACAAGCACAACCGATTTCCCATGGCCTTCCTTCCTTCACTTAGATGCCGATAGTGCTCTAATGCTGCAAGATACGTTGGATCTATTTAACCTTTTTATTTCGCCAAGTATTTTGCACATTAGTCTTCAAACAAGGAATTGGACTTTTCAACCTTCATACGAATTCTACAGTCCGTCAGTTTATGCTAGACAGTTAGGCTTTGGTCAGGTTATTCCGAGTCTGCCACTACTCGATCGGCTTGAACCAAAAGCCAGAATCCGTAATGCAGTCACGGCCAACCTTGTCCTTAAAATAGCCGATGAACTTCAACTCAAAGACTTGCCGCATTTTATACTGAATACTCATCGGTCAGAACGCTTTTCTTGCTGGTGGTTATCTATCGCAGAGGCACTTTACTCTGACAAGTCAATGTCGGCTATTATCAATGAGTTTTTTCCAAATCTTCTCGAGCCGACAGTAGACACTAACAGCGATTCAAGTGACGAGACTAATTCTGTGGGGTATACTAATACAAGTCTTGTAGATATCGATAAGGTATCGGCTCGAATAATTGTCCTTTTACACATTGGTCTTGCCAGATACATTTTCTAATCTCCTTTTATTTTTCGTTCTGCAGACCAAGGCTGCCTAATAAGCTCGCTCGCCAATCGAGCAAAGGCTAAGTCAAAAGGCCACCCAATGATCGGCTTTACAGTGGTACACCTCGGCAATTTAGGGATTCATAGTCTGTCTCTATCGGACATTGAGAAAAAACAACCAAGTAAGTATAACACAATCGGCTATTATTTCCTTTTCTTTTTGCCAAACTGACCTTCAGCCAATTATATTTTTAGAAAAGAAGAAAACAAAATACACAAAAGCTCCTGCGAAAAGGGGATCCAAGCCCCAAGAACAGAGCGGTGAGAGTTCGCCACATGCGTCGGCTACTGCAGAGGTAAATAATCGTACCTTTTGTTAAGTGACTTATATCTCTCAGTACATCGGTTTACCCTTTATTTTACTTTATTTAGCAGACGCAATCAGCTCAAGTTGCTAAGATCTTAGCCGATCTTCCCAAGATTTCTTTTGCGCCACTCTCTCCACAACGGTCGACTCCAACAGCTCCGATCGCCGATCTGCCATAGTTCTCTGACCCGACAAATCTGTTGGGCTTCGCCTTGGCCGATCTTGATGATCCAGAGATCCTGGCCACCGACAACTACGACGTAGAGATCGAAAGATTCTCGAAGTGTCGAAAGAAGTGCCGGCTGCCGTCACCTCTGCTCCGAGCATGAAAGACGGCTTAACAAACTCTTCGATTTGGTGATGCAGCCTCAGTCGGAGATTTTGGCCAACAACCAGCGGATCAGAGATGCCATGGCCGTAGTAGAAGCCGATCTGCCTCCAGAAGCCATGGAAGCTCTCCTCAATGTCTGCCACTTGGACGAGAGGAGGTCTGAAGTGGAGGCAGCTCAGGCAAGGATAGCGCAGTGCGAGGCTCAAAAAGCCGATTAGAAAATCCTGGATGAGCTCGTCGCCGACGCCAAGGCCATGAAGCAGAAATTTGATGCCGACACTGAGCTGATCAAAACTACGAAGAATTCCATCGGCAAGCTTGAATTGACCAAGAAGTCTCTCATGAAAGAGTTGGCCAAGACTGAAAAGTTAATCATAGAAGGCCAGCAAACCCTCGAGAAGACTTCGTCGGCCATCAAGAACCAGAAGCTAGGCATTGTGATGGCCGTGGTCGGCGTGAAAAACAGATGGCCAAGGTGGTGCCAGTGCCAGGAACTGCAAAAGAAGACGATCGCATCATTGATGAGGTTCAATGTGTGATTGCAAAGGCCGTAGGTGCCCTGTCGACTTTGGGCGCAACTCTTCCAGGCTCAGGCATCCAATATTAATCTGAGATGTAAAACTTTGTCGGCTGTTTTGGAAATACTTATATGAATACTTTGTAACTATTTATGATCGGCTGTTTAACCGATTTTAAGTTTACCTTCCCGTAATTTTATCTCCTTTACGAGTCTACAATCTTTTTTATCCAATTAACAGCACCATGTTAACTTGGTTTTTAACGCAATTCGCAGTCGGCTAGGCTCCAATCCAAACGCTAGGATAGTATCTCTTTAAGTATTTACCGTTAATTGCTTTAGGCAAAACATGCCCCTCTAACGTTTCCAATATATACGAATTTCCACCGACTAGCCGATTAACCTTGTATGGACCTTCCCACATAGGTGACTATTTTCCAAATCGGCTATCTTTCGAACCAACAAGTAGAATCGTTTTCCACACTAAATCGGCTTGATCAAAAGATTTAGGCATGACCTTTTTATTATATGCTTTTGCAACTCTGACTTTATTCCTTTTAAGCCGATCAATCGTAGACAAACGTAACTCTGCCAACTCATCCAAGTTATCAACCATCAAATTGTTATATTCCTGAGCCGACAAACCATTTTGCCTGGCCACTTGTATAGACTCAATGTTGATCTCCACGGGTAAAACGGCTTCTTGACCATATACCAACTGGTAAGGTGAAAGCTTCGTTGCTCCGTGATAAGCTAGCCGATACGTCCAAAGTGACTCGATAGGGTTGAGTGCCAATTCCTTGGCCTTTCATCGATTTTCCTTTTGATCAACTTAATTAACGTTTTGTTAGATGACTCGATTTGTCTGTTAGCCTGAGCGTAATATGGAGATGAGTTGAATAATTTAATCCCCAGACTTGTCGCGTAACTCTGAAATTCATTAGATATGAACACCGCACTTGATCGGTCGTGATTGTTTGTGGTATTCCAAACCGATGGACAATATGTTCATTAACAAAACCGATTACTTCAATATCGGTCACTTTCTTAAGCGTATAGCTTCAACCCATTTAGAGAAATAATCGGTCGCGCCAAAATAAACTTGTGGCCTTTACTCAAGCAGAAATATTTGACCGATTACATCTATCCCCAACCTCGAACGCCATGGCTTGATAATTGGGTGTAAACTCGATGTCGCAAGTAGTTATATATTGCCAAACTTCCGATAAGTCTCGACATCCTTTATAATATTTGAAACAATCCTCTAGCATTGTCGCCAAAATAACCCGCTCGCCTAAGCATCCATTTCATCTTATGAGACGATTGGTGAGATTCGCAAATACCTTCATGTACTTCGCCCATTGCCACTGTGCTTCTTCTGGCTCCAAGACATCTCAACAAAGAAGCCTTCCATTGTCCGATAATACAATGTGTTGTCCATAACAATGTACTTTAAAACTTGTTGCCTAATCTTGCGCTCGTCGGCTTAGATGGGACGATCGTAATTCTTTATTTGCGTTTCTAATCCACAATATCTATGCACATGATGGCTTTATCTACAAATTCTAAGCACTGACATCGCCAAAGTCTTTGTACTCGATGCTCGTTGAGCTATATGTTAGCTCTATCGCTCAATTCTCGAGGGACATGACCGATAGAAAATGATGTAAATGAGCCGATAATCTCGAAGCACTGTTCTAAATATTTCAGCAGTATTTCGTCTCGACATTGTTATTCTCCTTTTATTTGTTGTACAATCAACATGGAATCCCCGTATGCCTCAACAGCACTTACTCCGATGTTTTCTAACAATTGCAAGCCTTTGAGCAATGCTTCATACTCTGCCTAATTGTTTGAGCATCGACTGTTTAATGCAAATTCAAAATTATATCCTTTGGGTGATATGAGTACAATACCGATCCCATCACCTTCTCTGCACACCGACCCATCAAAAAACAATTGCCAAGGGGCTATATCTACTAAATCGGCAGCAGTATCGTGCCCTGTTATAAAATCGGCCAGAACTTATCCCTTAACTGCTTTAGTCGATTCGTAAATCAGGTCGAACTCTATTAAGGCATAAGCCCATTTGCCAAGTCGACCTCGTAAAATTGGAGCTGATAACATATATTTTATAACATCGGATTTACAGACCACCTTACAAGCCAATGCTAAAATATAATGTCTTAGCTTTGTATAAGAGAAATATAAAGACAAGCACAATTTCTCAATAAAAGGGTACCTGACTTCAGCATCAAGTAGGCATCGGCTTAAGTAAAAGATAACTCTTTCCTTACCATCGACTTCTTGTGCTAAAACGGCTCCCATAGTTTCCTCCTCAGCCGATATATATAACCTGAAAAGAATCCCATTTCGTGGTGCGGCCAAAACTGGAGGATTAGCTAGATATTCTTTGACGTCATCAAAAGCCTTTTGCTGATCGATTCCCCACACGAATTATTGATTATCCTTTAATTTCAACAGTGGGGTAAAAGCACGAATCCGACCGAAAAGGTTTGAGATAAACCTTCGGAGATAGTTAATCTTACCGATCAACTTTTGTAACTCGTTTTTGCATGTTGGCGGCATTGTTTCAACTATGGCTTTCACCCTTGCTTGATTGACTTCAATACTCTTTCATGTACCATGAAGCCCAAAAACTGCCCAGCCGACACACCAAATGCACATTTGAAAGGATTCATCTTCAAGCCATGCGATCGTATGTTCTGGAAAACTTTTTCTAAATCGGCCAAATGTTGCAAGTCATCTGCAGACTTCACTACAACATCATCGATATATATTTCGACAATATGACCGATTAAGTCATGAAAAATTAGATTCATGGCTCGCTGATATGTTGCCCCAGCATTCTTCAAATCGAAAGTCATAACTGTCCACTCAAATAAACCTATGGCACTAGGACATCTAAAAGCAGTTTTTGGTATATCGGCTTCTGCCATAAATATCTGATTGTATCCGGCATTTCTGTCCAGAAAACTTATAGTTTTATTCCCTGATGCAGCATCGATAAGCATATCGGCTATGGGCATCGGGTATTGACGAATACTCTTACCACGGGTACCCCCAGCGGCCCGGAATGACGAACGGGCTGCCCCAAGACCGGCTCTGGCCAAAGGCTCGCTGGGCCACGTAAAGACACTCGACTCGACCAAACTAACCGAGGGCGCCCGACTTCGCCACAGATCGGACTCCCCGCGAGCTCCGACCAAGCCGAAGCGACCTCCGCCGAGGACCGAGTGCCAGGCTGCCGCGGGCCGTTGGTCACCTGTCCCACGGACACGCAAATAGCTGGAGTGACCGTGCAGCGAGGCGTATGGCTCCTTCCCAAGGTAGCAAGGAGGTCGCCAAAGTAAAGGCTCCAGCCCTCATCGTCCCGCCATGCACAGCAGGGACACGCCCTCCCGGCAAAGACCGAGCCACGTGATTATGGCGCCAAGATCCGACAAGAGTATAGGAGGGTAGGAGAGCCATTCCCTGACTACACGAAAAGCTGCGCCACTCGATGAGTACACCTACCCGGCGTGGGGTAAGTGCACACCGGACAGATCGCCAAGACCAGGAGCTAGGACTCCTAGCCTAGGGCACCTCATCCTTTCCTCTCCCAACTTCCCATGTAACCTGCCCCCTCCGACTATATAAAGGGAGGCAGTGTCCTCCGGGAGGGGGATCGAACCATCCTTTTCTCGTTTTCCTAGCTCTCGCTTGTAAACACCGCGCAGTCATTTGAACCCGAAGCAATATAGCATCACCACACGAACTGGAGTAGAGACATTCGGCCCGAACCATTATACATCTTGGGCTCCCTGAGTCTAACCATTCAAGGAGAGGGAATGCGCCCCTTGACTAAACACCCACTCGCGGTGCTCAAACACCGGCTGCTGGCGCGCTGTAGGCTTCTTTGCGCGCCCTCATCGCATCTCTCGATTCCCATTTGCTTCCTTGATGGCTTCCTTCACCCACGATGGCGCAGGCGCATCGAGAGCTGGATCCGCTTCGTGCCTCAACTGCCGCCGCCGGCAGACAGCTCCGCCGCCCCTCACCACCTCTCGAGACCGTGCATCCGCTAGAGCCCGACTCCATCTCCGTGACCTTGGCAACCTTCCACCGAGGCCCCTGTAGACCCCGAGGCCGGCTCGCTAAGCGCCGCACCATTCCGCGCCGCGCTGTGGACTCGAGCAGCGCGACGTCGCCACCGGTTCACAGCTTGTAGCGATGACCGGCTACATGGCGGCCTCCGTCCATGACTTACTGGAGGACTCCTCCAGCCACGACGCCAGCTCCGACACGGAGCGCATTGCGGATGGGCCGCACTCCCGCGAGTGCAACATGGCGGGTGCGGTCGACCCGGCCGTAACCACCTCAACTACGGGAGTTCTCGCTCGTGCACCAGCGCATCAAGCGAAAGGCTACCAACGCACCCAAGCTCGCCAAGCGCCGAGCCCAACAACAAATGATGAGCCGAGGCTCGGCGGGCCGAGCTTGACAAACTCCTGGCCGACCTGGAGTGGAGTCCGCCCGAGCATCCACTCTTAACTGGCGCCGTGCGCACACGCGCACGTCAGGTGCACCACCAGCTGGTAGAGGCATCCGACGACCTCCCATTCTTCCCCCACGCGAGCCAGAACATGGCCGCAGCCGCGATGGTGCTCCGTGGCATCCCCGAGCTGGATGACCTGGAGGCCAAGGCGACATACCAGAACCTCCAGGGACTGGTGGAACGTGCTGCCGTGCAGCACATGCAGGACTCCGGCTCCCACCACTCGGGCGCCTCCTCTAGCCATCCGATCCGCACCGTCGCTTGGAGCCGGTGGGGTCCGGCTAAGACGGCGACACATCACGAGCAGCCCCTAGCCTCACGCATCCCGGTGTGCCAGCGCCTCGGTAACAACCACGACGTTCGCGCCACCCTCTAGGCGCGGAGAAAAGCAATGAACGAAGCGGCCCGATCACGGGTTGTAGACAGCGGTCGGCGTGACGACCGTAGCCCGAGCCCCGATGGCCTAGGACCACGGGCTTTCTGCCGGGGGATCCGCTACGCGGACTTCCTCGCTAGGTTCCGGGCACCGGTCAACATAGCCAAGTACACGGGGGCGACAAACCCCAGCATCTGGCTGGAAGACTACCGGCTCGCATGCCGGGCGGGTGGAGCTACTGATGACCTCTTCATCATCCAGTACCTCCCCATCTATCTTGCGGACTCGGCTCGAGCCTGGTTCGAGTACTTGCCCACGAAGACCATCCGAAACTGGGCCGACTTGAAGAACTCGCCGAAAATTTTCGTGGTACGCATGTTACGCCCGAAATTCCTCGAGACTGGAAGAGCCGCAAGCGCAGCAAATGAGGGAAACTCCGACTACATCCGCTTTTCTCCCGACAATAAGAACGAACTCCCCGACATTTCGATACCAACGCCGCTGGGCGTTTCATCTACGCACCACCGCAAAGCCTTGGTGCACAAGCCGGATGCGCCAAACCCAGACTACCAAGGAGCTCCCGACATCGCGAACCAACCATGATACTCCGCGTAAGAGGTCAGAGGGGTCATCTTTGAAAAGGAAAGGCCCGAGCGAGCCGCGCCAAACCGCTTCTCCGACCGCCCGACAAGAGGAAGTGCAGGAAACAGGTCATGAGGGCCACTTGGTCGTGGCCGCCACCATCCCCGCCAAACAACAGTGCACGACAGCGCCGACCACTTCGAGAAGCTGATGGAGAGCCCATGCCCGAACCATGGGTATCCCGTCAAGCACAAATACAGGGATTGCGAAGTCCTAAAGTGCTTCCTCTCCGCACTTCTACACGCTGGGCAAGGGAAGAAGGTGACTCCGCGCCACATGCCGAGGAAAGAGGGCGGACCCCGAGTTCCTAGAACCCGATGACTGCCTGATGATCTTCGGCGAACCAGCATCCTACGTCGACAAGCGGAAGCACAAGCTCGCCTTCCGCGAGGTCCACACGGCGACTCCCGCCGTTCCCATGTACCTTCGGTGGTCAGAATCTCCGCCACCTTCGATCGAACCGACCACCCCGACTACATTCGTAGCCGTGAGATATCCGCGGTTGTCGAATCCCATCGTGGGAACGGCGCCAACCAAGCTGTGCATGGATAGCGGCAGCGCTCAACATCCCGTATGTCGAGACGACGGACACCATGGGGTTCCCCGCCAGCCTCCGACTGGGCTAAAGCGCCTTCCACGGCGCTATCCCGCCAACAGCTCACCTCTCGTGCAGATCGACCGCCTGGCCACTTCTGGGACCGACAACTTCCGCGACCAAAACCCCACCTTCGAGGTTGTGGATTTCCGACTCCTATCATGCCATCCCGGGAGGCCGTGTTACACCAAGTTCATGGCGGCGGTCCCTCAAATACACCTACCTCAAGTCGAAAATGCCAGGTCACTGAGTAATCACCGTGGTCCTCATCCTTTCACCTGCTCTTACAACTACGAAAGCGGCTAAGCTATGAAAGAAGGCCGGGTCATCAACACTACCAACTTACGAATCCTTCGAGGGAACCTTCGACTCCACCCCGACTCTCGCAGGCAAGGGCCAGTTCCTTCAAGTCCACCGAGGACACGAAGGAGGTCGCGTCGATCCCGAGGATCCGCCGTAACCGCGGGTTGGAGCCGCGCCCCGCTTAAATAGGAAAGCGCGTCCGACTTCTCCGCGCCAACCGAGACATCTTCGCATGGAGGTCCTCCGACATGCCAGAATCCCAAGGGAGGTCGCCGAGCACTCCTTGAACATCCGACCTGTGCTCAAGGCCACCACCTAACGCCTAAGCCGCCTCGGACGAGGAGAAGCGCAGATCATAGGGGAGGAGATCGCCAAACTTTTGGCCG